>PVLD010000364.1:247684-303757 GCA_004027595.1 Dinomys branickii | reverse complement strand
TTTTTTTTTTTTTTTTTTTTTTTTTTTTTTTTTTTTTTTTTTTTTTGTGGTACTGGGGATTGAACTCAGGACCTTGCACTTGCCAGGCAGGTGTTTATTCCACAGCTATATCCCCAGCCCCAAAAGTAATTCTTTACTGCATATTTACCTCAATATTATTTTGATGCTTTCATAATGTAATTTTAACATTCATTAACCATTTTATGTATTATATTGATAAAAGGTAAGGTTCTAATTTTACATGTTTTTTTAGCTGACCTGACACTACATTTACCCTAGACCAAGCTATTCATGTCTCTTTATGTCGTAACACACAGCCCCTGATACCTCTGGTCATAGTTTTGTTTTTCCCTTGAAGTATGGGTGGCAAATGAGCTGCCAGGGCCAGGGCCTGTGGCTTCAGTTCCCATACATATGTCCTGACCTCACAGCCCAGCCCTAGTGTTGAAGCACAGAGTGTGGGATAGCTCAGAACCTGAGCTCTTGGTGTAGATGAGCTTTCTCTAGCCCTCTTGGATCTACTAGCTGCCTGATCTTTGGGTAACTAACTTGTTTTTCTCATTAAGCATTGCGCCAAACAGCAGTGCCTGTGATGTGTAGAGTTGTGAGAAACGAGGGCCTGCCCATGGGGGTCCTACCTAGTCCAAGACAAGTGCATGTTTATGGACTATACTGTGCTCTTGATAACTTGCCAGATGAAGTGCTGGTGTAACTTATCCCTTCCTGCCAGTTCTCAACAGAGAAGCAGCACACTCAAAATTTGGCCCACTGCCTCCAAAGCAAGGTGGTACTAGCCATAGTTGCTGCTACCTACCACAAGCCCATGTGCGCAAGGCTCACAAAGACTCCATCTCTGCATTTTTCTTTGATGTCAAGATCATGGCACTGATGCTTCCAGATGTGTCCTATGGCACATAGTGAGGCATTGGGGACTGTGGTTTCTGGGTCTCCTGGTGTCTCACTCCAGGTAGAGATAAAATTGCTGACACTTTGGCGGCTGCCAGACTTAGAATTAAGACGTCTTTCTCCTAGCACATTCCATCTGACATTTGCTAAAGACTATAAAAAGTAATTGCCTTTAAAAATGGTATGTAGGGATAGGGACTGGCTGGCAAGAACATTTGAGTGAAGGCATGGGGGAGAGATAGAAGTTACCTGTTTTTTCCCCCAGGGAGAAAAGCAGGATATAACACCTTTATTTTCTTGGGGAACAGAGAAGGTACAGTTGGGTAGTTAAATTTGAACGAGATTATCATGACACAAAAAGGAGAGGGGCATTTAACAAGAAAATTCCCTAGAGGGGAAGATTAAAGTGAACAGGTGCTAGAAAAATGTTTCTGCATATTAGAGCTTAATTAGATTTGAAGATGAATTCCAGATGGGCTAATTACATATGAGTTGTTGCAAGTTATTTCTTGTAGGGGCAAGCATGTATTTTTGGAAATGGTGATTTAGTTTGATTGGATTGATTCCTGCCTCCTAGCATATCTCCATCAAGAAACTGACTCCTCTGAGGTCCTGGGACCTCACTCAGAAGCTCCCATCTTTGGGACCTCTGTTGTAGCTGGCAGAGCCATAGGCTGTGCTGACTGCATGGCCACCTGTGTGGCAAAAGACAAATGACTCTTACTACGTGGGGTAGAAAGTGTTTTCAGCTTCAGAAGAGGCAAGCAACAAAAACTGTGCTTGCAGGGACATGGCATTTGCCAGGGAGGGCATAGCCTACCTGACATGAAAGTGGAGTCAGAGGGAGTGCTCCTCATGCACCCAGCTGGTTAGGTATATTTGTAGAGTTCTATTTTCTTTTTCTTTTTCTTTTTTTTTTTTTGTACCAGAAATTGAACTCAGGACCTTGCACTTGCCAGGCAGGTACTGTGCCACTGAGCTGTATCCCCAGCTCCTGGTTAGAAGAATTTGGGCCGTTCCACTGGGAGAAAAGGGCCAGTCTTTATTTGTGGCACTTACAGTAGCAAATAGAGAAAAGGGAGACTGACAAATAGACATATTTTAGACCAGAAATTTAAAACAAGGAGCAGGACCAGTTGGACTCAGGGATGTCCCACTACAATGATGGAGTAGTTTGACTTAGGAGCAGTTTGTGATGATTGAAAAGTCAGCACAGCTCTCTGTGCCCAGATGTGGATGTGGATGTGCGGGGAGTGCCTCTCCCACACTTGGGGACAAGTGCTTGGCAACCAGTTCAGGTCTGGGAGGTTCAATAAATGTAAACTTTTATGTAAGGGCCTGTAATTGGAAATTATGGATATATAACTTATATATGGCTCAATGAATGATTTATATAATGTTAAATGATGATTTAGATAGAAAATATAGCCCCTCCTGTAGAATCTTTAATGAAAAATGTTGGTTCTGATGAATTTATTTCTAGAGCTCTGTTGGAACTCAGCATGTTTGACATAAATCAGATCTAATTGTCATTTTATGATTAATGAACATATGCTGGCCGTTTCTTCCCATAATTAAACTTTATGTTCTGTGCATCTGACAAAGCAAAACAAGCTTAGACTCTGACAGATTGGTGGCGGGGTCTCCGTGCCTCATGTTTGTGTGGGTGCTTGTATGTGCGCGTCTTTATCAGTGCACAGTCCTAACTACCGTAGCTGGGTTAGCAGAGGCTTGAGTAATATTCCTAAGAGTTAGCAGTCAGAGTGTGAGACTTGGGGTAGTTGCAGAGGTGGAAGGGCATGGACCCATCCCAAGTAGGGAGTGTAGCCCTGCTGCCTCTGCCTCTCAGCTATGGCTCCAAGCTCAGTGCTACTGGTGGTGCGGGGGGAGCACCCTCCCCTATGGAGGCTCCCAGTGGCCTGAGAATATGGCTGTTCTGTCCTAAAGAGCTCTTAAGCTCTAAGAAGTGATGCCAGGTGAATTGGTTGCAAAAATGTATATATTTTCCTTTTGCAACAATGATTTTAATTTAAAAGATGAGATGTTGCCAGGCATGGTGGCACATGCCTGTGATCCAAGCACTCAGGAGGCTGAGGCAGGAAAATCGCCACCAGTTGGGGGCCAGCCTGTACTACATAAAGAGACCTTGTCTTAAGATAAATAAATTAAATTAAATTAAAAAGTAAGAGGTAAGATGTTTGTAGAAGGAACATTATGTCACTGGTCGCCTTCACTCAATGGCCATTCACCTTTGATTATTTCAGGATATAGACAAGTTTGGCAATGAGATCACTCAGCTGGCCCGGCCCCTACCTGTGGAATATCTGATCATAGACGTAAGTGCTTCCCACACTTGCCCTGCACAGGCTGCCCTTTGGGTGCCACGGAAGTCTGGGTTTGGGTGGAGGTCGGTCACAGGGAAGCCAGTGATCCTTGTGCTGCACCTTCTACCCCATGTGGAGCAGAGGATGTTTGCGGAGTCATTGAATCCCCAGTGTTCTGGAACATTCATAATTGTTTTTTTTTTTCTTTCTCTCTGTCTCTGTTTGAGGAACTGTTTTTATTTATTTATTCATTTATTTTCTCCAATCAGATTTTATTAGTACATTTTAGATACTCATAATGATCACATTAATCACAGAGAATTTGTACTTGTACGTGATATAATTTGATTCTTTCTTCCCATTCCCCTCACCGCCCTTCAACTCTTCTCCTCCCCATTTACAAAAGCTTTGTTTTTTCTAAGTTTTCTTTTTTACTTTTCCCTTCTTTTCCTTTCCCCTCCCCCCATTTCTTGTTCTCCTCCCCATTTGAACATTTTCTTCCTGTTTCACAATACCTGTTATACATTTTGGTCCTTATTTACATTATTGGCTTCTCACACCAGAAAAACAATGCAGTATTTACATGTGTGTCCAATTTATTTTACTTAAAAAAATTGTCTCAAGGTGCATCCATTTACCTAGAAATGTCTCAGGCCTATCCTTCTTTATGGCAGAGTAGTACTCCATTACATTAAAAAACCACATCTTTATGCATTCACTGGTGTTTTTGTTGTTTTGTTGTTGTTTGTTGTTGTTGTGTTGTTTTTTTTTTTTTTTGAGGTAGGGTCTCCCTATGCAGTTCAGGCTGGCCTTGAGCTCACTTTGTAGCCTGGGCTGGCCTTGAATTCGCAATGATCCTCCTGCCTCAGCCTCCCAAGTGTTAGGATTACAGGCATGTGCCACCACGCCTGGCCTCTCCATCCACTGGTTGATGGGCCTTTGGGCTGTTTCCAAGATTTGGATATTACAAACTGTGCCACTATAAACATGGGTGTGCATATATTCCTGTGGTGTGATGCTTTTAATTATTTCAGGAAGATACTAAGAAGGGGAATTGCTAGGTTAAATGGGAACCTCTAGTCCTAGTTTTTTGAGGAACGTTCATGGTTTTAAGGACTATTTCTTATAGTTTCAGGTTTTTATATCCTTAAAAACTACCTGGGGATTAAATTTGCCCATACTGAAGTATAGAGGACCTTGCTTCTGGCCCTGCAGCTCTGGAAGACAGCAAGCTGGGCTGAGTTCTGAGGGTATCCCACATACTTGCCACGCACTCTGGGCTTGATTGGGGCTGCCTGCTACCTGACATTCAGATACTGCACAGCCAAACCATGGCTGCAGCAGCTGAAGTGCTTCCGCTACTTGGTGTTCTTCAAAGTGAGGATCAACATGGCTTCCTGGGTAGAGTTCCAAGAGCCAAGATAGGTGGCTCTGCTGCTGTATTTCCCCAAATCTCTTCTCCTTTTTGGAGGCATCTCATGGTCACAAAGATGAGACCAAACCATTGGCCACAGGGCAGTAGGTACTTCAGGACAAAACCTAGTGCCTTTGATGCAGCCTGGGGTATCACTGCTTTCACAAACCCTGTCCACAGGGGCAGAAGTGGCTCATTTCCTATGCTGCTGTTGTGCCAGGATCCCTGCAAGCTACATTTCAGCTCAGGACAGGCATGGATTCAGGCAGTAAAATATCATTGCATTTGGAGCAGTGGATCCCCTGAGCCAAGCCCATCCATGCTCTATTCCAATTGACAGCTCCTGAGAACATATTTATTACCTAGGCTATAAAGGCATCTGTTTTTTAGACTACCTAGGGTGTAATTAAGATGAAAACAGATTGATGGAACATACACTTAGGAGGACTCAGCATGATTTAGCTGCTTCTCCTCCTGCCCCTCTTCTGTGGGAAGTGAAGTTCTTGCCACAGTGTGCTCTTTAGTAGTGCTTGGTTAATGGGAGAGGTTTCTGCCCTGGGACCCCAAGTTCTCCATCCCTGTGGAAGTGAGGGCTGGGGAATCCCTTGAGAGCAGTTGCCCACAGAAATGTGTTTAGCTCCTTGCCTAGTGCCAGAGGGTCTGGGTACAGGCCTGGGCCAGGTTTAGCTGCTGTGCTGCTGCTGGCAGGCTAGGATGGAGTATGTACTAAAACCCAGACCCTTGTTTTTGCTACGCAGGTGCTCTACCACTGAACTATACCCCTAGCCTGTTTTTAGATTTTATTTTTGAGACATGGTCTTGCTGACTTGCCCAGGCTGGCCTTGAATTTATGATCCTACTGTCTTAGCTGGAATTACAGGTGTGCACTGCTATGCCTGGCTGTTGTTCTTGAACCTAAGGATAAGGGTGGCTATTTCAGGCAGGGAAAGTACAAACCAGTGTTTCCTGGGCTTCTGTGGAGGTATTGGTGTATTACCCAATTCAGAGCTACAAGACAGACTAGGGAGGGAGAGAGCTTAGGTTCAAGACCAAGGAGCTGGACCCTTGGGGGAGGTCACTTGGGGCCCCATGGACTTGGATTCTGTCACTTCCCAGGAGTGGCTTAAAGGAGTAGCAAATGTCTCTCCTGCTTGACTAGTTTGTTTGCTGTTTTGTGTTCTGCAGTTGCCCCTCTACTCCTGCCTCTGTCTTCCCCAAAGGAAGCCCAAGCAGTCCCAGGATTTTGTTTCTATAATATGGGCACACATATCTCTATCTTTAGAGCCACAATTGCAACCAGGACTGAATGCCATGCATGCCAGCCCTGCACTGAGCACCTTCTTTAAGAGCCACTCTTGTCATCTCTGTCCCTCAGATGAGAGTAAGGCCAGTCAACCAGCACGTGTCACTGTGGCCCAAGTCCTCACTATGACCCTGCTGCCGCACAGCCTGTGTATGAAAGACCAGCTGGCCCCCTTCAGCTCATTTTTCCAGAGTGCTGACGCTGGCACAGCTGACTGCAGAAACAGCTTGCCGCCTTTGCTGATGCGGAAAACAGACCAGAACAATGTTTCATTCTTTAGAAGTAGTCTCTCAGGAACCACAATAGCTACCCTAAATCTGAAAGGGGTGTGACCTGCTCCTGCTAGGGTCGCATGCAGAGGAAAGCTGCGTCAGCCATAGGTGGTTGATAGTTCACACTTGGGTGCTTTTGTGGGCCGGGGCATCTGCTGAGAGGAATAAAACCTGTGTTTGTATTGATTCGTTCACATTCACCACTGTCCTTGTAGTTTCTATTGATTACATATTAGATTTAACATGCCCTCTGCTGTTCCTAAAGCATATTGGAGCCAAACGAAGGACTTAGGTCACCTTTGATGGAAGCTCTCAACACCAGGTCACCCTTCTTTGAGGGAGAAGGGGGCCTGTGATTCTTAACCTGGCTGCAAAGCCTGTGCACAGCCTCTACAAGTAGCTTCCCAGCAGCCTGCTGGAGTTGCTCTGCATCGTAGCTGACTCTAAATGAGCTTCTGAGCCTGGGGATATGAACTTTGCACCTCCTAAGATGTCCTCCTATCTCTTCCATTCCCTTTCAGTAATGCTGTTGGCTTGGGCCAGGGGCAAGCCAGCTCTCTATTGCCCATTGCAGAATGCAGTGGTATGAGACTCTCAGACAGTCCCATCTTGAGCTGGGGCTGCAGAGGCTAGTGCATAGCTAGGAGCTGCCCAGATGTGTGCAATTCGAAAACCACATTCTTCAGCTTGTTTCCCAGTCTCACAGCTTAAAATGGTCCGTTTGGGGACAACAGTAATAGTTAACTGACCCTGTCAGTATGGAGTTTGTAGGATTCTGAGAATCCCTATGTGTGTGACTTGCCCTGGCATTTGCTGGGGCTACTTGGGTGAGCCTGAGCATGTCCACACTGTTTTCAGCAGTTTATCTTGGTTGTGTTTTTGTTCTTTAGATCACAACAACGTTCCCTAAGGATCCAGTTTACACATTTTCTATTTCACAAAATCCATTTCCTATTGAAAACCGGGATGTACTAGGTGAGACACAGGTAAGCTCTTCAATCTTGTTTTCCCAGAAATTGTCACACTTTGAAACTCCCATCATTTTTCTTGCAGCAAGTCCCATGAGAGACCCTTTTTGGGGGCATGTAGATCATGTGGGCACCTCTCTTGCCTGGGTCATAAATGGCTGCAGTACAAGTCTTTGGCCTACAGTCTTGCCTGGAGTACCATTCTCAGTTGACTGCTTAATTTTTCTAAAATTTATTAGTCACTTTGTGTGGTTGGTTGGTTTGTTAATAAATGTGCATTTCGTGGAGCTGAGCAGTGGAAACAGTCTCGTTTCCTTGTTGCTGTGCCTCCATCTCCACTGCATTTTGTGGCTATTCTGGCTCCATCAGGGGCAGGGGCCCTCATTGTAGCATGGTACGTGGTACCTGAAGGCTCACTGCTCAAGCTGCTCTCACCAGCAGCTCAAGCCTGACCAGGGTTTGCCATTACTGCCTCAAGCACATAGGCAGCCTGGGCTCCACCTCCTCCTGGGTGGCAGCTTGGTACCCATGTTTCAGATGGGGCTTGACTGAGGAATTACTATAAGTGAATTTTCTTCTACTGCGGTTTATTGGTAAAGCCTCTTTTGGTGCTCTGCTTCCTCACTCCTGTCTTCTGGGGGACATAGAGTGTTTGTCAGGGTGAAAAGGGAGCCCTTCTGAGGCTCACATGCTCAGTGTTATTGGGACATACTCACATTGGGCCGTGACTGTCCTCCCTGTTGCACCTCCTCACTCTGTGCTGCCCTCACTCAGGAGGGCAGCCAGACAAGAGAGAGCAGATGGGTCTTCTCCCTGCTCTGAAGTGGTCCATTTCCTCAAACACTCTACTTCAAAGGAAAGGGGAGTTTTGCATCTGTCTGACCATTTCATACTGAGTGAGCTTCTACACCTGCTCCCTCACACACCTTGGTCCTTTCACACTTTGTTGGGCAGATGGGTTGAGCACTTCCCCTGCCTAGGAGGGTCAGATGTTTACCTCATGCTGTTTGTGCTTATTTTTCTTGGACCCTCTCCAATGATTACAGAAGACAGGGTGAGATTTCCCTTAGCATTATGTATTGTCTTGTCTTGGGGTCTGGCTCTGGAAGTGATTACACAGTATCCATGTTTCTTCTTCTCTCCTGCCCCTTTGTGTCCAGGACTTCCACAGTTTGGCCACCTATTTGTCCCAGAATACCTCATCTGTGTTCTTGGATACCATCTCGGATTTCCACCTCTTGCTGTTTCTGGTCACCAATGAAGTTATGCCTCTGCAGGTAGGTCCGTGCTAGAAGAGATGTTATCCTTGACTCCTTTTCTTTTCTCAGACCAGAGTGTGGTGGGAAGCTGGGTGAAACCTGGTGTCAAGGGTCATCTCCTTGTGGCTGTATGGGTATATGTGGACAGCAGATTTTCAAAGGGGCCTGTGATGGAGAAATGAATGTTGTCACCATGGCCTCCATGGCAAAGGACTGTCTTGTAGGTTATAATCTAAAAGATGAATGAGTTGGGAAAACTAGAATCCCACAGTGTAGATAGTCTCTGCCCTGACAGCTTCAGGCTTGTTGCTGATATCTCTCCTTTCCTCCTAAGTCAGTGCTGTTTTATGGCCTCAGCCTAGAGGCCTGGCTAACTTCCAGGCCCCACACACGCAGCTGCACAGTTGACACAGTGCAGGAGACACCCCACGGGGGAGGAAAGGGCCAGTACTTTGTAGACCACATGTAGTCTCTAGGCTGATTAGGATGCCAGGGTAATGGGTCCTTCCAGGAGGGTTCTGCATGTGCCATGGTGTGGGTATTGTCCTGTGACACTTTCCTCTCTGCCTGAGCCTTGAAGAAACACCAGAGAAAGAGGGAGGGCTCTTTCTGAACCTTGTAACACTCAGCACGTTTCCCAAAGGAGACAGAGTGGAGCCCTTAGGGCATTTTTGTGTCAGGTAGTCTGTAGCTATTCTTCTATCTGCTGGGTTTATTTATTTATTTATGAGGCAAGATCTTGCTATGTAGCCCAGGCTGGCCTTGAACTCCCAGTAATCTTCCTGCCTCCACCTTCTGAGTGCTGGGGTTATAGATATTTACCACCACACCCAGCTGCTGGGTTTATTTTGTAGCTATTTTGTCACCAAACCACCCACTCTAATACCAAACATCAAGTATCCTCTGGCTTTTGCTACCCCTCTGTCCTTCCCCCAGTTACCCCAGGAAACTTTACCTCCTGTCACAGAGTCAGCTCTGCCACCCAGGGTCAGAAATGACAGGAGGGGCTCCTTCTGTGTCACAGCAACCTTATTAGTAAATATGACTGCAATTATTCTTAAAGAACATTTGGTGGGGCCTGCTGTGGTGATGAATTCCTATAATTGTACCACGTAGGAGATTCACAAATTCAAGCCAGCCTGGGTAACTTAGCCATGTAGGAGACCCTGTCTCAAAATAGGAAATACAAAAGAGCTGGGGCTGTAGCTCAGCAAAGGACATGGGTTCAGTTCCCATTACCAAAACAAGAAAGAAAATATTTATTAAATGTCCAAGAGTCTTGCAGTCTTTATCAAGCCCTCACTATTCTAATTCTCTGCATGTTGATCCTGGAGGCTGAGGATGTGGAGTGTGGTTTCCAGACACAATGGAGAAGAGAAAGAGGCAGAGGGTAAAGTGTGAGGAAGAGAATGGGTCTTACAACCTGGCCTCCCATCTCTCTACCCCTTCCTCTAGGACCAAGGGCATGCATGACCTTCTGAGCTCTGAAGTGCAGGTGCCTACTCTGGGATGTTTGGGAAGAATTTAAATTTTAGCTCACTCTAACATTTGTATTTGTAGACCCAAATTGGGCATTTTGTCTTACATAGTGACAGCCTATTCTTTTTTTTTTTTTTTTTCTTTTGAGACAGGGTTTTGCTTTGTAGTCCAGGTGGCCTTGAACTCACTGTGTAGCCCAGGCTGGCCTCAAACTTAAGGCAATCCTACTGCCTCAGCCTCCTAAGTGCTGGGATTACAGGTGTGCACCATCACACCCAGGAGCCTATTCAGTTTTTAAAATTCCCTCTGAAATATGTCTTGACATTGAAGAAGATGAAATTGGTAAAAGCAGAGCAAGATGGAACCTTTTTTTGGCATCTCACAGGACAGCATCAGCCTGCTGCTGGAGGCAGTGAGGACCAGAAATGAGGAGCTGGCACAAACGTGGAAGAAGTCTGAGCAGTGGGCCACCATCGAGCAGCTGTGCAGTAAGTGCCACCACCAAGAGCTGCAGCTGCAGTCCCTTACACCTGGACTTTTTGCCCTGGTGCATCCTGGGGAGTCAGGGACGAGGGGAAAAGCATAGACAGGACCTCCCTGCTGGGCACACTCTGTGCTCACTGACAGCATATGTATTGTCCAGGCCTCAGGGCCTAGGCATGCTTGGCTCTGTGAATTGAATATAGATGAATATCCCAAATCTGTGCACCCTCACTTCCCAGGCGCCCCTGTCTGAAAAGATATCTATGTTTGCCATCCCCGTGAGACATTTGGCACTGGCCCCACACTCTAATAGTATGAAAACTCAATTCCCATGGCAGCAGGGGACAGGGTCTGGGATTGTCCCCTGCAGCAGCTTGTGCCTGGGAGCTCACTGCACTGAAATGCTTAATATGTGATTGTAGATTAATAGTAGAGTGCTGCTTACAACAGCATCATAAGACATGTAGCACCAGGGGCACCCCAAGAGGGCCAGGCAAGAGCTCTGTAAAGCTAGTGTGTTGCCAGAAGAGCTAGTAAATGGGAAATACATCATTTTTCTGGGCTGGAAGAGGCAATATATCTTTAAGGTGTCAGTATTTTTGCTTTTCTTTTTTCTTTAATGTTTTGAGACAAAGTCTCCCTACCTCAGCTTCTCAGAGTGTTAAAATTATAGGTATGTACCACCATGCCCAGCTTTTTGGTTTTTTTGTTTTGTTTTTGGTACCAGGAATCAAACTCAGGACCTTGCGCTTGCCAGACAGGCACTTGTGCCATTGAGTTATATCCCTGGCTATGTTTTTGTTTGTGTTTTCATAAAAATCAGTAAGTCCTAAAATTCATTTAGAGGCAGAGGACCTAGAAGAGTGAAGACAATCTTAAGAGATAGGACAGGAGATGGAAACCTTGCCCTGCTGAACCCAAAGCTGCAGTGGTTAGTGCTTGAGGCAGTCTGTGCTATGTCAGGATGAGTAGCATGAGGGCAGCAGAGTGGGGTGTTGCTGGCAGCAGGAACCTGGAGAGGATAGGCTTCACTGAGACGTCTGGCTGGGCATCTCTGGGGACCTGGTGAACGTGGAACTCAGCAGGGAGCAGTGTTGTTTATAGACACCAGTCATTGTGGGCCTACTGATGAGGCCTAAAACTATAGATCATTTATGTGTTCAAAAATAGAGCATCTTGATAAGTTTGGTATACATACCTATTTTCAGGGCTTTGGGATAGGAAAGATATTTTAGACAGGATATAGGACTTTGGGATAAAATACAGAAAAACACTTTCTTTTAAAAATTGGTAAAGTAGGGCTGGGATATAGCTCAGCAGCACAGCACCTTCCTGGCAAGCACAAGGTCTTGAGTTCAATTCCTGGTACCAAAAAATAAGTAAGTAAAAATTGATAAACTAGCCTGATGTGGCACATGCCTGTAATCCCAGCACTCAGGAGGCTGAGGTAGGAAGATCCCCATGAGTTCAAGGTCAGCCTGGGCTCCATAGTGAGTTCAAGGGCAGCCTGAACTACATAGCAAGACTGTTTTGGGGGAAAAAAATGGTAAATTGGATTTTAAAAAATGAGACATACTTGTTCATCCAAGGGTGCTGTTAGAAACTTCAAAAGGCTCAGGCAAGGAGACAGTACTTGCAGTGCATACATGTGATAAAGGCCTCCTATCCAAAACACATTGACAACTCATAGTCAAATAGGGTTTTAAGGAAAAACCAACCAAAGGATTACTGGGTGTAGGTGTAGGTGTGGTGGCCATTGCCTGTACTTCCAGCACTTTGAAGCTGAGGCAGGAGAATGATGAATTTGATGGTAGCCTGGGTTGCAGTGTCACTTCAGGCCCAGTTAAACAATATGGATAGCAAGGAAGAAAAAAACCAAACTGGTGGACATGGTGGCACACATCTATCATTCCAGCACTGTCTCAAAAAATAATAATAAAATATGAATTCCCTGGGTTCAATCTCTAGTACTACACACACCAAAAGAAAAGAGAAAAAGGCAAGCCTTAGACATTTCACAAAAGGAGATAGAGGAATGATTGGTGTCATGAGTTTTCAGGGAAATGCACATTAAAGCAGTGCCTGGTGCTGCTGGACGTGAATCAATGAGGGCCTATAGCTACCAGGTACCACAAGTTAAGAACTTTGACATGCTTTATCCTGTGACCCAGCAGTCTCACCCCTGGGCAGTATTAGTGTCTACCCAGAGCAGTATCACAACTCAGCCAGGGGAGTGCTCCTCAGCAACAGGGAGCTGCACATGCAGGTGTGGTGCTAGCTGCTGGAGGCCGTCATGGTTGATTCAGACAGCAGGTTTGGTGTGAGCAACGAGTATTCTTATGCTGCCTCTGCCCATGCCACAGTGCTCTCAAGTAAGAGTCGCCTTCACAAGTGATGAGAACTCACTTTTCTTCCCCTCCTACAGGCACCGTTGGTGTGCAGCTCCCAGGCCTCCATGAGTATGGCGCTGTCGGAGGCTCTACACATGCTGCCACTGCCACCATGTGGGCCTGTCAGCACTGCACCTTCATGAACCAACCCGGGACAGGTCACTGCGAGATGTGCAGCCTTCCCAGGACCTAGGGCTCTGGCCCTCTGCTGGGTGGACTGGGCTAGCCCAGCCCTCTGAAGCCAGGAGTGCGATGTGTCCCGTGTGGCCGAAGCCAGCCGCCCTACAGGGACAGGACCAGCTGCCTGGTGTCTTGGACCCACCAAAGCTTCTCAGCTCCAATCCTGGAGAGGTGGCTCCGGCAGGTGTGCTGGGCCTAAATCCAGCCAGACTTCCAACTGGAAATGCCAAGCAGGCCTGCCCAGGAATACCCTACACGCCTTGCACAGTGCACAACCCCACTGTGGTGGAAGGACCTGGCACCTCCACATAATCACCTGGGGTGGGGGTGCAGGGAGGGGCAGCTGCTGCCACCAGCTTTCCTTTTCCTTCTTTTCAGTGTTTTTTGTTCTTCATCCCCACCCTGTGTGGTTGGGAGCTCTTGGCTGCCTCTATTCTGTTGCTCTGGGGTAGAGGCCCCTGTCCAAGAGGGCCATGTCCCTCCCATGTAAATGGCTGCCGTCTGATGGGAACACGTGTGGCCAGGCCACACCCTCCTTGGCTTGACCTGCAAACTAGCGGGCTGCCTTCCTTTCTTTCACCTAGCAACCAGGTGAGATTTTAAAGTCTGCATTGGTTGTAATAATCAGTACTTCTTGCCCCAGAAGACTTTTATTTATTGTTTTAAGATGAAACTGCACAAAAGGGGAGGGAGAGACACTAGACTGTTGTCCTCTTCCCTTTTTTAGCGCAGCCCTTCTGGGTGTTCAGGGTGGTAAGTAAACAGGGGCACTGTCAGTTCGCCTCGCAAACCTCAGTGCCTGAGACTTTTCTACCAAGCCACACAGCTGTGGCAGCTGGTGATGTGGGTGGCTGAGCGAGAGTAGAGTTGTGGCCTTCACCTGGCAGGCAACCCCTCCAGACAGCTGGGATGGGTGGGCCCTGGGGCCCTGATCCTCTGTCCCTGACATTTCCTCTCCCCATGGCCCCTTTGTGCTATGTCCATTGAAATGGGGCTTGAGGAGAGGGCCTTGTGAGACCTCTGGGACTTAGGTAGTTGATACTGTGTGAGGTCCACAAATCTAGAACACATCCCAGTGGTTATGAGTGTGCCATGTGGCTGTGGTTTGGCCCTTTCCCAGGCGAGCTGTGAGCATTTTAATGCCTCTTTGCCTTAATGAGAGCCAAATCAGCTGTGCTGGCCCTAGAAAAGGCCAGCCCAGTGGTGGACAGTTGGGAAACTGTCACCTTGGAGTAGCAAGCCCATGAAGCACCCCCCAGTCCTTGGTCCTGTAGACAGAAAAACCTGGCCTGCTTGCTGTACCGTGGCAGGGGTGTGGCTGGTACCCTAGTCTGCTTGCTGTGGGATCTCGTGAGGCTGATATTTCATTTGCTCCTGGGGCTGTGGGCCTATTGTGTTATGTCAGGCCAGGGCTTTTGGAGAGGGTGGTGTCAGAGGAGGTGGAAAGTAGCCAGGTGAGCAGTCTGTCTGCTGGTGTGCTATGGGGATCAGGCCAAATTAGGTTGTCTGACCTGGCTCCTGGCAGCCAACTTGGCTGGGACTTGGTCCTCCCCTGTCTTACCTAAGATCAGCTGAGATGATCCTGTGCTGATTGCTCACCTGTTTCCAAGGCCATTCATCCCCAGCACTGCTGCCCATTCTAGGCAGGCGTTGGACAGTGCAGGCTTCCAGAGACCTTGCTGCCACCACTGCTGTTGTCTCCTCTCTCACTCCTGTGTTTATCCACCAAACTCATTTCCTTTCCTCCTCAATATTTTTCTTGCTCTGAAGTTCTGGCATCCACATAGTTCATGTTTTCTTTTGTCTTTTAGCTAAAGAAAAAGTGTTGTGATTTCTCTGCTTATGGTTTTGAGTTACTCTTTGTTCAGTAATGCACTTTATTTTATTGTCCAAAGAGAGTCAATCTAATGCTGCCGGCTGAGCTGACCCCTGCCAAGGGTTAGGCCTGGCTGGTCACATCTTACACGGGAGTGGCTCCAGCCCCACCTCACATCCCCTGAGGACATCCCCGCTCATATCAGCAGGTACCATAGCCCAGAGAGGAGTGCCTGAGCGCACATCTTTTCAAGTGAACACAGCAGCTGTTGAGATCCCATCCTGGCCCAAAGGTGGAGTCTGGCCCTGCCCACCCAGCCCACCTCTGACAGTCTGCTTCTGGGACATAGGTGCTCCGCTTCAGCTCTGCTTTGGGCTTACAGGTGTGTGTTGGCTGGATTTGGACTAGCATTACCTTGACCCCAGCCTTGCAGTGGAACCTAATAAAAAGCGCCTGAAGCGACTGCCACACTCCCAGTGTGTCATTCCTGTTCACTGAACTGATCTCCGCAGGTCATGTCTGGCATCTGCTCTCTGTGAGGCAATTTGGTAATTTCATGCCCCAAGATGTCCTTGTTTTCTGGTGATGTGCTTTGGCCATGTCAGAGTGTTCCCCACTCTACTGAGTCTGCACATGATCCTAGGTACTGTACTTGCAGGTTCACACCTGAGTGGAAGGGAGAGCGATCTGGTTTCCTTGGGATGTTTCTACTGCCTCTTCCAAGTTGGATGGCCGTATAGCCCCCTCCCTGGGTCTCTGCATCTTGCTGAGGTGCACACAGCCAGAGAGCAAGTGAAAGATTAAAAGTCCAGGAAGCCTCCAGATGGTACAAGTGCCACAGAGATGACTGCCTTCCCTGTGGATAGCCAAGGGGTTCTCTAGGGCCCTCCCTTTGTCCTTGGTGCCAGCCTTACACTCAGACCAGCTGACTCACTGCTCCTTGGAACAGCGCTAAAAAACACCAGTCCAAAAGAGCCCCTGCAGTGAGGCAAGGCAGTGGCCAGCAACAAAAATGGGCCTGGGATTTGGGGCAGTGGGCTTTTGAGGGCCTCCTGTGTGTGGTTTGCACATGGGGCATGGCAGCTGTGTGTGCTGGTGACTCATCCCTCAAAGCCCAAGTTGTGTTTCTGTAGATGACCTACCAGCCAGCCCCATCATCACTCAGGGCCTGTAAAGAAAACTGTGATGGAAGTCCATGGTGCTTTTGTTACCCTGGCTGCTATGGGTGATGAGGTTCTAGGACATGCACTCTTTCAAGAAATTATGATTGGATATAGAACTGGGGTCCGCTATGCCCCAGGTCTCCACCCTGATCTGCATGCTTCTCTGCAGGGTTTTTACATCTCTGGTGTATCCTGCAGCTTCCAACATATTCCAGCTGATCTGTAATTGTTTGGCTCCTTAGGGGGCTGGTAGTACCCCCTTGGCATAGACATCACTGACAGGGCACTCTGCAGTCCCACCCCCTCCCTGCTAGTGGTGTGTGCACCTTCCACTCCTATGACAGGTTACCTCCTCCCAGCAGAGCCTTGAGGAGGACACCCTTGAGCCCTTTTTGTATTTAATTTACCCCAAGTGTCTGGTGCATGCCCCTCCTTGATTAGGATGTTCACTATCATAAATCCTTATCATACTAAGGGGCTAGATGGGGACCAGAGCTGAGCCAGTAGAAGAATGACCCATAGCAAGGTCTTCCCTGCTCAGCCACCTGGGCCCTTTCTGTGGGATAGCCTTAGTGTGCTTTCTGCCATATTGGAGGATGTCCTGGGTGGACTGTTTGTGCACAGGTGACTCATCTAGGCGAATCTGGTTAAAATTGGTGCTCAGATGACTCAACTGAGAATGCATGTGTGTGGGAAATTGAGAGTGACACGCTGAGAAAGGTGGCTTCACACCCCGCCACTGCTCCAGTCGAAATGCTTTGAGTGCAGTCCTGCAGGGCAGAGTAAGCCAAAGGGCCACACTGGCATTGTCAACACCAGGATTGGCGCAATAGTGGCTGGCTCGCCCAAGCCTCAACATGGGGTTAGGGAGGGTCCTGCAGTCAGTTGTTTTGGCAGGTACATGACGACTGGACCAGGGCCAAACTCGGGAAGTTCTAGGGCTGAGCCCTCACACCTGGCCGTGTCTCAGATGCCTCCTTCAGTCCTGGGTATCTGGCCTCTGAATTTTTCAGATGCATGTTTTCCTTTCCCGTTTTAAGAGATGGAGTCTTAATGGGCATAGTGGTGCTCGCTGGTAATCTGAGGTACAGGGGAGGCTGACACAGGAGAACTGCAAGTTTGAGGCCAGCTTGGGCAGTTTTAAAGTAGCTTAGCGGTAGAGTCCTTTCCCAGCACGTGCAAAGTAAGTTAGACCCCCAGTACCACCACGCAAAGAAAATAGGATGGTGGATCTTGCTTTGTTGGCCTGGCTGTCGCTAAAAGTGGGTTCAAGTGTTTCTCCTACCTCGGAGCAGTTTTTTTTTTTTTTTTTTTTTTTTTTTTTTTTTTTTTGGTACCGGGAATCGAACTCAGAGACCTTACACTTGCCAGGCAGGCACTTGTACTGCTGAGCTATATCCCCAGACGTCGGGGTCACTTCAGTTTCCAGAGAGGTGGGAGGTCCTTGGTCTTTGACTTAGGGACGCTCCGGGCCCCCTGGTTGTGGCCTCCTGAAGCAAGTGGAGAGTCCCCAGGAGGTGGGGTGAAGTATTGTGTCCATGCGTTTGTCGCAGGGTCGTGGCCTCTACGTGGGTGAGCACCAACTTCGCGGCCGCCGCACTGGCCTTGAACGCGAGTCGGCCCCGACCCCGCCCCTAGGCCCGGTCAGGCCCCGCCTCTGTCCGAGCCGGCCCGGCCCGCTAGAGCCTCATCCCGCACCAGGTGTGTGTACTCTGCCCAGGCTCCTCCCCTAGGTCAGGCAGGCCCCGCCCCGCCTGCGTAACCCCACCAGCCCGGCTTGGCCCTCCTACACACAGCCCCCGCAAGAGGACTGCCGACGGCCCGGCCCCGCCTGCGCAGCGCCGCTTTACGGCGAAGGCCGCGCCTTGCCGTGGGCAGCCGTAAAGTGCCGGAGGCGGTGCCGCCCCCGCTGGGTTCCCCCGCACCATGGCTGGCAGCGAGCCGCGCGTCCACTATCTGGCGGGCTTCTCCTGTCCGCTCGGAGGCCTGGCGGCGGGCAAGCCCCGCGTGCTGTGCCACGAGGAGGAGGTTTTCCTTTCCACAGGGAGCGAGTTCGTCTACGTGTACGACCAGGAGGGCGGGCTGCTGACCGTAAGCACCGGGCGGCGCGCGGCGGGCGGCGGGCGGCGGGCGGCTCTTTGCCTGGTGACACCCAGGACTTCGCAAGCGACTGGTCTGACCCCGCTCTCCTGGCGTCCAGGCGGTGTACCAGTTCCCCGACCAGGTGTGGCACCTGCAGCTCCTGGCCCTTCGCAGGGCGCTGTACGTTCTTTGCGCCCGGAGGGGCATCTACTGTCTGTCATTGGAGTCCCCGACAAGGTGAGGGATGAGCGTGGTTCGTGCGTCCTCAGTCCGCTCGGGATGCCTTGTCCTCGGTAAGGCCAGCGTGGCCTGCACAGCTTCGACTTCCTCACATAATCCATGAGATGTGCACGTGGTTTGCCCCTGGATTGGTTCCGAGTTATGGTCCTGCATCACAGCATTAAGAATGGAGGGCTGCACTCCCTGGCACGATGTACTGGGTGTTCTTCAAGAGTCTCTTGCTGGCAGGGAGTTTTTCTCAAGTGGGGCTCAGATGGTCACGTTTGACCCAGGGAAGCAGACCTGCTCCTGGCATGATGTTCGGGTTCCCTCTGGCAAGCCCCTGGGAGGTGGGTCTCCTGGAGGTGGCTGCACTTGGTAGTGTGAGGTGTGTCTGGTGCTGCTGGTCTGTGATGTAGTGAGGCGGTGTGTGCAGCTTGAAAACAAAGCCAGAGTTTAGTAGCCCTGCTTTGAGAAGTACTATTTTGAGAAGAATCATGTATCTGAGTCCCTGTATCCTGTTGTGTCCTAGCAGCCCACAGGGTGGGTGGGAATCTGGCAGGTGGTCTGAGAGGCTGACAGTCACTTTGGGGAGGCAGAGGGCGCCAGGAATAGAACTCAGGACCTCACGCGTGCCAGGCAGGCACTGCACCACTGAGCTAGATCCCAAGCCCCTAGGCTGATAGTTTTGTGGGGCCCTCCAGAGCACTCCCTGTGGTGACCCCTGTGTGCCCTGCTCTGAGGCAGGTTATTGGGAACAGGTGTGCAGTCTGCGTCATCTAGTCCTGACTGGTTGCATTGTTCCAGAGCGTCTTCAAGCCAGACAAGTGAGGACAAGGACAGTGAAGTCTCTTCCCCAGTGATCACTGTGGACCCAGAGGCCTGCGTCCTCCCACATACCACACTCTGTGCGTTCACTGTGCATGATGATGTCCTTGTGGCCCTGGTGCAGGGCCCCGCCCAGTGGAAGATGCAGCTGTTTGAACGTCCTTGTCCAGGGGAGGACCGCTGGCCAGGAGGCCTGGTTGGTGAGGTGGAGTTAGCCACCTCCATCCCACCAGCTGGGGCCCCGGGGAAGCTGACAGCGCCCTGCTTCCTGCCAGTGCTGTGCTGTGTGTCACCACCAGGCTCCAGGGTGCCACGTGGCCATCCGCAGGGCTGTGGAGGCTGCGTGTTGGAGGAGGCTCTTTCTGGGCTACTTTTTGGAGCAGATGCTGCCCTCTTGGAGTCACCCGTGATCCTCTGCGGCCTCCCTGATGGGCAGCTCTGCTGTGTGGTCTTGAAAGCTTTGGTCACCTCTCGATCATCCCCTGGTGACCCAAAGGCCCTTGTCAAGATCCTCCATCACCTGGAGGAGCCTGTTGTCTTCATTGGGGCCTTGAAGACAGAGCCTCAGACTGAGGAGGCTATGGAGAGTATGCTGCCTGGTGAGGACGTATATTCAGACTGCTTGGTGGCCCTTGGTCACCATGGCCGAGCATTGGCCATCAAGGCCAGCTGGGACAAGTCAGGCAATCTGGTACCAGAGCTTCGAGAGTACCGCCTCCCAGGGCCTGTGCTCTGTGCTGCCTGCAGTGGGGGCAGCCGCATGTACCACAGCACCCCTTCAGATCTCTGCGTGGTAGACCTGGCTCCAGGAGGTACCTCCTTGAACTCGGAGCATCCACAGCCTGATGGAGCCCCTGGAGGCCTGCCCCCCTTGCTTTGCCCAGCCAGCTTGAGCATCTGTAGTGTCCTTACTCTCTCTGTGTTATCTAGGACACCTGCAGGTATGTCTGCTGGTTTCTTCAGATTTTTAAAATAAAAAGTGTAGGTTTGTCCTCACTGGGTACAGCCTAGTTTTCACTCACTGTTGTCTCAGGGTTGGGGAACAACAGTGTGCATATCTGCCCTGGGGTCAGGAAAAGAATAGCACTCTACCTTGGTGGACTCTGGCCCCTCAGTTGAGTGGCAGCTCAGCATGTTGCCCCTGGTGACCAGCACAAGTGTGTCTGCCTCAACCTATCTCAAATCATTCTGGTCAACCTTTATGTTTCTTGAGGGTTGAGATGTACCTGCTTCAGCCAGTGAATGGCTGCTTATGAGCCACTCTGGGCCAAAGGAAGATGGTGTCATGGCACTCTGAAACCAGAGAGGGTGTGTTTGTCCAGTGTTGGGATATGAGGAAGGCTGCCACCTTCTCTTCTCCCCATTGCGTTTTCCCATTAGGAAGGTTGTGAGTATACTGATACATCTTGCCATGGAAGATACTGTGAAAGATATGGTTAGAAGGGAAACCCTCAAGGAAATGGGGTTGGAGGTGGCCATGGCCAGAGATGGAGGCACCTATGAGGTGATTGGCCTCAGCTGCTTGGCCACCCGTCTTGGCAGGGTTCACAGCCAACGTGGTACTACAGTGGCTGGAGATAGGCAGACTCACAAGCAGAAGTAGCCTTTGTCTCTGGGTGTTCCCTGGCTTGCCTGTGACCAGCCCCACAGAAGAGAGCAGGCAGATGCTATGGATACAGCCAGGCTTCAAGAGGCTCCCCAGTGAGGACAGAGGATGGAAGGGTAGGCAGGGACTAGAACCCTATGGGCACTTCTCTTTGGGACAGTTCAGATAGTCTTGTTCTGTGTGGCCTTGTGAAGGTCAGGCCATGCTAACAGATACTGTGGCACACAGTATCTTCATTTGGCCCCTTTTTAATCTGTCCTGTCCATGGGTCCCAAATGCCACCGTGGTGCCACTGCTGCTGTACCAAAGTCTTATCTCAGGAAGGCCCTTCAGAATGTGAGAGACAGACCTTTCTCCCCTTGAACATTGCCATGGGCCTCTGTTAGTCCTAGAGCCTGGGGTAAACTGCTGAGTGTTACAGCAGCTGCTCCCTTGCCTACTGACCTTGATGTCCATCAGGTGGCACTGAGCTCCTGGCCCTGTCTGCCAAAGGCCGCCTGATGACTTGCCGGCTAGACCTAAACTCTGAGATGCCTGGTCCCACCAGGATGACTACAGAAAATGCAGGCCAAAAAATCAAGGAGCTACTCTCTGGCATTGGTGATGTCTCTGAGAGGTGAGTGCTGGGCTCCAGCTCTGTGCTGCATCTTGGGTGGTAGTATCTTTGGTGGCCACAGCCCATGTAGCCATTGGCTCCATCAGGAGTCCACAAGGCTGCATCAGAGGCCTCCAGAAAACAAGAAATCCCTGCTTCTTGCATGGCATCCCCACCCCTTTTCCCTGGCTGGGTTGCAGGAGATACCCATGCCAGTTCTGTGACACTGCCCCCAGGGTCCCTCCTCAGAGGTCTCTACACCCTCCACGTGGGTCTCCTGCTTCCCCGGGTGCCACATCTGCTCTTTGCAGAGTGTCCTTTTTGAAGAAAGCTGTTGACCAGCGGAACAAGGCCCTGACAAGCCTCAACGAGGCCATGAACGTGAGCTGTGCCCTACTGTCCAGCCGGGAGGGCTCGCCGCCCATCTCATGCACCACCACCACTTCCTGGAGCCGCCTGCAGCTGCAGGATATGCTCATGGCCACCTGCCTGCTGGAGAACAACAGCGACTTCAGCCTAGACCAAGGCTGGACCTTGTGCATCCAGGTTCTTACCAGCTCTTCTGCTTTAGACCTGGATTCTGCTGGCTCAGCCGTCACTTACACCATCCCCGTGGACCGGCTTAGCCCTGGCAGTCAGCGTGAAGTGACACTGCCTCTGGGCCCTAATGAAAGTGGTGTGCTTGACTTGCCTGTGACCATGTCCTGCACACTCTTCTACAGCCTCAAGGAGGTGGTAGGTGGAGCCCTGGCCCCCTCAGATCCTCTGGAGGACCCCTTTCTGGAGGAACAGCCCCTCGATCTCCTTCCAGAGCAGGAGGGCATCTGCCTGCCCCTGAGCAGGCACACAGTGGACATGCTACAGTGTCTGCGTTTCCCCAGCTTGGCCCCACCCTGTGCACACATACCGTGCCCACTTGGCCCTGCTGCTGACCTGGTGGACACCTTCCTGGAAACATGCCGACCTCCAGGAAGCGAGTCAGCAGGCCCCGCAGCCCTGCGGGCCAAATACCTCCCCCCATCCACAGCCTCCATCAGAGTGTCGGCAGAGCTGCTCAGGGCTGCCCTGGAGGACAGTCACTCAGGTTGGTGGCACCAAGTGGCTTCGCTCTGGCTTCAGCCACAAGGCCTGTGGACACAGGTCATTTCTCCCTCTCCCAGTGGTTCCTGGGGCAGCTGTGGGCCTGCAGCCCTCCAAAGTCTGCTGCGTCCTAGTCGCTGTTGGAGTCTTGTCTTGCGTTGTCCTGCCACCACGTTTTCCTTTTAAGTTGTGTTTCTTAAAAACCGTGGAAACATGGCCTAAATGCAGAAGCAGGTGTGTCACCAGGGAATGGCCTGGTAAGTGTTACAGGGCCCATGCCTGGGGAGCCGCCCCTGAGGGCCGCAGCACCACTGGGGTCATCTCCGAGCTCCACGCTTGCTGTGTCAGGTTCCTGCTCCCACTGTGTGTGAGGCCCTTTGTGTTGTGTGACGTGGGGTCTTGTACCAGGATGTTGTTCTCTTGTCAGTGTTACTGTGTTGTCAGTGGGTGTTGGTCAGTTTCTGGGTTTGTGCACAGGGTGGTGATCTCAGCCACCCCCATAGGGCACTCCTATGTATTCCTGCCATCGTGGAACTGTCTCTCAGGACTGGCCACCTACATGCTGGCAGGGCCTCCACAGAGTGATCAGGTGTAGTTTATCCCTGCTATCCCATTGGGAACACCTTCCCTTCCTCTTGGCTAGCCCACCCAGCTATCTGTTTGAGGTGGGGCCAAGGGCAGTTGGGGCCCTCAGGTGAAATGCAGAGGCTACATCAGGGTGGCCACCCCATGCTATTTATTAAGACCAGCCCAATCTCCTACCTCCTCTCTCCCGGACAGGTGTTCCCCTGTGCAGTGCCACCCTGCAGTGGCTCCTCGCAGAGAACGCTGCCGTCGATATCGTGAGGGCGCAGGTGCTATCTTCCATTCAGGGTGTGGCCCCAGATGGCACTGACGTCCACCTCATCATCCATGAGGCAAGCAGGGGATGGGAAGGCTGGCCTCCCAACCAGCTGTTTTGCAGCCACCCCTAGATCAGTGGTGCTGGGCAGATCTGGAGGAATCTGACCAGGGCTGACCCAATAGCTTAGGTTCCTGTGAGGCTATGCTCTGCCCCTCCTCACCCAGGGGTCCCCTTCCCTTGTGCACTGCTGCCATGCTCTTGGGCAGATTGTGCCCTAGGAGCAGCTAACACACTTGTCCCTCTGGGTAGCTAAAGTGGGTGTGTAGTCCTCAGCATGTCCCTCTCTCACACTCTTATTGGGACAGACTCTTGTGTCTCTGTTAGAGACTTGTAGAGCAGTCCAGGCTGCCAGGACACCACTGTGCCCAAGGACGGTGGACACGATCCTCTTGGAATTGAGCCATGTCACTCAGGCACATTGGCCCTGCTGCCCAGTGCACAGCCTGCCAGCTATACTGAGGCTGGGCCACTATCTGGTGGGAGGCATCCCTGGGTCCTGCGGCGGGGTCTGGCAGTGACTCGGTTGTAGAGGTGATGCTGGCCCATGGGGAGCCATGTATGGACAGTAAGCCAAAGCTTGTGACCTGTCAGCAGGCACAGTCAAGAGTTCCTGGAGACTGGCCCTCTTGACAGGTCCTCAACCGAGTTCCCTTGGCAGCCTGACCCTGCTGCCAGGTGGGCCATGGCATGCAGAGTCGGTGAGGCAGCATTCGAGAAGATTCCCTCACCTTGTGTCTTGAGGGTCTCCCTTTGTGTCTGTGTCCAGAGAGCAGGTTTCTTGCCAAGGGTTCTTGGCAAGTTGTCCAGGCCAGGGCCCTTTGCCACAAGCTCTGCCTGCCTATAGGATATTGAGGGGCATCCTGGGCAAGGAGTTGGGCCTCCCTTGAAGGGTGGGACAGGAGCTGCCAGCAGGGACTTGTGATTATTACAGGTGGCTATGACTGACCTGTGCCTGGCAGGGCCTATCCAGGCTGTGGAGATCCAGGTGGAGAGCTCCTCTCTGGCCAACATGTGCAGGGCACACCATGCCATTGTTGGGCGCATGCAGGTATGGCAGCTGTGGGGGCCCGAGTGGGAAAGAGGCTATGAGGGTTATGGGCTACTTTGAGGATTGCACGGCTGCAGGCACAGTGGTCTGCAAGGGGGTCACAGGAGGAGGCACTGTGTGGACAGCTGTGAGGTGTTGAGCTCTCTCCAACAGGCAGATGCCATCTTCCAGATGTGCCCTGGCCCGCAGTCCCCCCGTCCAAGGCTGCTTGAGCCCATGTGCTGATGGGTTCCCACTTCCTTATGCCAAGTCAGCTGAGGTCCCATGTCCCTGAGTGAGCAGGGGCTACACAGAGTGGCCAAGCCTGGTGTGGAGTACTGGTGGGTGCCTGTCTGCTTGCCTGGTCTGAGCACAGGGAATGGCCTTGGGGGTTTCCTAGGGCAGGACCAAGCCACTATGGTGCTGCACCCAGGTCCTGCTGGAGCCAGTGCTTCCAGCTCTGGTAAGCTCCTGTGTTCAAATCAGTCTTAACTGGTGCCCAGAGCAGGGCAGCCTCTGACTATAGCCTGGGGTGCATTGCTGCACTGCTGTGGCCATGGTAGCTGTGGCTGCTGCAAGAGGTCCGTGAGTTCCACTCCTGGCCAGTTGGGCACTGGGCCATCAGCTTCAGCCTCCATCGGCCTTGTTTGGAGCTTGTTATCCTGTACTCTCGGTGCTCTGACCTGGCGGCTGCTGGGCCCCAGTGTCCCAAGACGTGTCACGAACGGAGGCCCTGCCTAGGCTAGGCAGGTGCTGTTAGCTCCCATCAGAGCTCAGAAGGTTAGCTGTGATTCTGGTTGATGCCATACCACGACCCTACCATGACCCTGAAGTGCATCCTATGAAGTGCTCATGGCACAGCATTGATTTCATTCCTGGACATAGGAGTCTGGGCCTGACATTGTGAGCAGGCACGGTGGTATCCAGGACAGTGGTGCCACGTGTCAGAGACAGTTCCATGCACAGGGCCAGCCAGTCCCCAAGTTCTGTCACCTGTGACCAGATCTTTTTTATAGAGACAACCTTATTGGTATAGGCCCACCCTAATGGACTCATCATGGCCATCTACAAAGCCCCTTCCCAAATACAGTTGGGTTTAGGGGTACTGAGGTTAGGACTCCCACATGTGAATTGGGTCTGATGGTCAGTCACACGCTGCAGCTGCTCTGTAGTTACGAATCAGCATGACTGCTAACACCAGCATATACTGTGTGTGAGCATGGCCCAGACAGACAGTTTCCACTGTGAGCCAGCACTTCCTGGGGGTTCCAAGCAAGCAGGTGGTCCTTGGGTGGTATGTTTACTCCAGAGGGCCTTGTTATCCCTGGAAAGCTGACAGGGGCCTTTGGTATTTGGTAAACCAGGCTGCCTTCAGGAAGAAGGAGCAGGCGGCTTGCGCTATGCAGGCCTGCTGTGCGGACAAGCAGGTGGACTGGATGGGCCTTTCAGCTTGTCTGAGCTGAGGATAAAGCAGGCAGTGGGGAGGTTTGGATGTGCGCAGGGGCAAGGGCTGGGATTAGTAGAAGGGCTAGTTACAAGTAACTCCAGGGAGCCCCTGGGCAGGACCTAGTAACGGACGCCTGAGGTGTATGACCCAGTAACCAGTTGGAGAGACAGATGGAAGGCTTGGGACAGATGGAGGAGGGGTCACCTGCTCTGCACACTGTGAGGATAAGGCCTCCAGACACAGGCTCTCACCTCAGGGTGCAGTGGGAAATACCCTGTCTAGCACCCCCACATCCCTTGTGTCCCCCAGACAATGGTCATGGAGCAGGCCGCCAGGGGCTCTAGCCCACCTGACCTCCGAGTACAATATCTCCGCCAGATCCATGCCAACCACGAGGTGAGTGTCCCCATCTGGGTTCCTGCATACAGTTGCTGAAAGGACACCCAGCTCACCAGGGTTGGCCCAGCTCTCGGGAGTGGCTTGGCTCCTGGGCAGGGGCAGAATGGGTAGGGTCACAGCTGTTTCCTGTCTCTTAGCCCATCTGTTCTTCCAGCCAAACCCACCTGGCTGCATGTCCCATGTTTGAAGTTACAGCCCAGTGTTCTTCCTTGGCCCTCCCAAGTATGGGGATGTCCCTGGAGAGGTGCAGGGTCTGAACTGTGTTGCTTACAGGCGCTGCTGCGTGAGGTGCAGAGCTTGCGTGACAGGCTGTGCACTGAGGATGAAGCTGGCTCCTGTGCCACGGCCCAGCGGCTCCTCCAGGTGTACAAGCAGCTGCGCAGCCCCAGCCTCATCCTGCTGTGAACAGGTGGGTCCTGGCCTCCATCAGTCCACACTGATAAATCAGTGCCTTTGTGGTTTTACAGAGAAATACCCAGAAACAAGAGGCTATTTTCTTGGCTCCTTATTCAGGAGGAGCATGGCTGGACCAGAGCCACATGGGGCCACAGAAGGCACAGGGAGGGCTGGAGGAGATGGGCCTTGGGTGTATCTGGGCCACATCTGGACCCAGGGTCTTGGCACCCCTCACTCTTCCCTTCCTCCCCACAGCTGCTGTACCACTCCTTGTCACAGCGGGGTGCTCCTCCCATGGAGTCCTAGGGCTCGTGCACAGCATCCCTTCCACTGGACATTGCAGACCTCTGTCAGAACCACTGCCGGCCCAGTGGGAAGGTCGTGGAAACACAGTTTTTGGGACCAGGACTGGGGGTTTGTAACTGTGTTGTCCTTTGCTATTCGCACCACACCCCAGGAGCACCAGCAGCCCCTCTCAGGCTGCCAGGAGGGAAGGTGCTCCCTGCAACCAAAGCACAAAACTCTGCCAGCACCAGTGCTTCCTGCTGTGCTGCGGAAGGACTGGGGTATCCTGTGGCCAGAACCTCAGCAGTAAGGTGCCTGCTGCTGGGGCTGCGCCCAGCTCTTTGCTCTTTTCAGGGTCACCTGGGGGTGGGGCCCGTGGCCCAGGCAGCCCACTGGCCCAGCCATAGCCTACCCCCTTGGCCTGGTGCTGTTTTTACTACTGGGGATGACCATATCCTGAACCCTGTGGCACTCTGTGCCCACTCCCGCTGTGAGCCGTCTGTGCTGAGTGTGTGCAGGCGCTTCAAGGTGCTTTCCTGACAAGTGACCCTTTTGTTGAGCTGTAGGTCTCGGGTGTTTTTTTCCCCCTTCCTACTCTCAGGTGGCAACCCGCCCCGCTCCTGGGCTCTACAGGGCTCCTCACAGAGCTGCTGTATTCTGGGTGATGGAGCTCTGCCAGCTCCTTCATGGCCAGGGGAAAGAGGATGCCTTGCAAGACGCTCTGAGCAAGAGGTCACCTTTGCAGCACCCGGCTACTCTGGGCCGCTCACTGTCCAAGGCCAAAGGGCCGGGGAGAATAAACCCACCTGCTTCCCCTAAGGGCCATGTCCACACCTGAGGGCCGCTCTCCTGTGGCCTCCCAAGCAGAAGCCTCTGTCTTCAGCTTTTGCCCAGTGCTCTTGCCTACATCCTGCTCTGAACACCGCTGAGCAGGAGAGGGGCTAGAACAGCACACAGGGCAGGCAGAAAGGTGCCCTGTCCTAGGCTGCTGGCCGCTACACCTTCCTGTGCCCTCACTGGCTGTCACAGACTGTGAGGATCCCAGAGCTGACAGACCTAGGCTGCCTGCAGAGCTCAACTCCCAGACCCCAGCAGGTGTTAGGAATCAGGGTAGATATCCCAGGGGTCCACAATGCCTGCCAGCTTCTCTAGGAACAAGACCGGCCTCACCACCGCTGTGACAGTGATGACTGCAGAGCAGAGGTGACCGCCTGACTATACTGGCGCTGGAGGATATCCTCCAGGGCACCTCCTCTGAAGGTTGCCCTTTAAAAGCAGGAATAGTGGAGCAGTCATGGTTCCAGCCCGCCCTAGTACCTTGCCAGGCCCCTCCCCACCCCTTCCTGTGCCAGTCTTAGCTAACACTAGGGGGCACTGAGGGCTGTGGGAGAGCCTGAGTTACTGTGCTTCCAGGGTCATCTGCACCCAGTTAGACACTTACCTCTTGGGTTCACCCTGGCCCCTCTGGTGAAGCCAAGGGCAGGTCCCTCCTCCTCCTTAAATAGAAGAAGGGGTACAAATCCCCATTACCTATCCCCAACCGGGGTTCTATAGCCCCTTCCTTTTTACTCAGCTGGCCCTGTTCTACCCCCAGGTTCTTACCTTCACTGGGTGTTGCCTGTCTTGGGCAACAGACTTGCAGCAGGGGCTTCCACACCCATGCTTGGAAGGGGCTGCCTGTGGCAGGGCAGGGAGCTCCTATTTCAGGCAGGTGCTTTTTTTCTTTTTTCTTTTCTTTTTTTTTTTTGTTGTTGTTGTTGTTGTAGCATAGATCGAACTCAGGACCTTATGCTTTCCAGGCAGGCACTTATTCCACTGAGCTATATCCCCAGGCCTCTATTTCAGAAAGGAACTCTAGGCCAGGCCAGCCAGCCTCTGAAGCAGGATGGGAAGGGGGCTTTCTCCTTGGGGCTCTCAAGGGCAAGGGTCCCGGGACTGAGCCTGCAGGGGTTCCCCTCACCCCCAAGCAGTGCCCAGAGTTTCAGTAGCCTGTGCCATAAACACAATTTAATGCAGGGCTGGTGGGCCCTGCACCCCATAATTATCCATGGTACTGGTCCTCAGTATTCCCAGAGTGCCACACCAGCAGGCACATCGGCGTCAGCGCGCAGCAGTCCTGAGGCCCCGCCACGCAGGTACTTGCCGCTTCGGGCTCGAATGGCCAGGCGGCCACGTTCACGAAACTCAAAGAGGAAGTCCTCCGCACAGTCGCCATCACTGCAGACGGTTCCATGGCTGCCTGTGTACCAGAACCCGCCGCCGCGGCCTGGGGGGGAGCTGGGGGTCGGCAGGGGCCACCACGCAGACTGCATCTGTACCCCCGCTCCCTTATGTGTGGCTCACACACCCCACATTCACTCCCGCGCACCTCGAATCTGATAGGCACCGTCGCTGAAGCTCAGGTAGAAGACGTCGTACACCGACCGGTTGGTGTCCAGTTGGTTGGAGCCGCGCCGGTGGCAGACAAAGCCATCCAGGCCACGCAGCACCAGGATGGGCCGGTTGATAAGCTTGAGGACAAACTCCTCGTCCTCACCTGTAGGAGAGGGCACTGTGGGGATCCCGGCTGCCACCTTTCCTGCCAGGTAGTCCAGCACCCAGCCTTGGACTTGAAGGCCAAGTTCTACCATTGTCCAGTGTGTGACTTTGGTCAGGGGCCTTCCACCATGAACCTGGGGATCTCCAATCATAGAAGGAAGTATAGTGCAGTGGAGGAAAGGAGAGATGACCTCAGACCCACATGCTCCCCTGAAGGACTGTCTAGGTGGCAAGTGTGACTGTCGTCACAGTGGCAGCAGTTCTGAGGAGGAAAGGAAAGGCGCTTCGCTGGGGGAGAGCCTGCCCAGCCTCGGAACCAGAGTGCTCACCCACAGAATCACCGATGGCTGCCAGCTGCCCGTTCTTCTTCATGCACACATAGCGCCCATTGCTGGCTTTGAGTGCCACCCGCCGGCCACGCCATTCTACCTCAAACATGGTGTTGGCAGATCTAAAGGGAACAGGGCAAGGTCCCCTCAGAGCAGTAGGAGATGGGCATGCAGAATTTGGCTTCCCCATCCCCCTCAGGTTCCAGCAGCTGAGCCAAGAGCCTTCCCTCCACCAACACCCACCGCCATTATGAGCTGTCCCTGCCCCAGTGGGCATTCTTCCTGGTTGAACTCTTAACAGTGGTCCTCACAGTTGAGGTAGTGATGGTGGCTGTGATGACGACGCTAATGATGTCAGCGAGGTAGTGATGAGGATGGAGGTGGTAGGAGAGGTGGTAGTGGTAGTGGTAGGGGAGATGATGGAGGTAGAAGTGATAGAGTGATGCGGTGGGGTGGTAGAGATGATGGAGGTGGGGGTGAGTGTGAGGCTGGTGGTGGGGAGGTGGTAGAGGTGATGGTGGATAGTGGAGATGGAGGTGAGCATGATGCTGGTGATGGTAGAGAAGATGAGGGAGGTGGCAATAGAAGCAGTGGTGAAGATGGAGGTGAGTATGATGTCAGTGATGCTGGAGGCAGGGACAGGCACACTCACACTTGTGTGGCTGTAGCCTGAATGCCCCCGTGGGTGACTAGGGTCCAGTAGCCCCCAGTGCTGGAGTAGAAGGTACACTTCTTTGTCTCCTGGTCAATTTGCATCAGGAAGGTCTCGTGGTCCAGCTCCTCATCCTGATTGGCTGAAACATTGATGCCTGGAGGGAGGATATGAGGAAGTCCCTTATACCTTTTCTGGGAGAGGAGGCATGCTTTGGGGGACTCCTGAAGCCAAAGGGAGTCTAATCCAAAACTGTCTGAGTTTGATTTGGAAGGCATTTGCAGAAGGGTCTGGAAACTGCATCAGGACCATGGGGCCCTGGCAGACCCACACATGGCCCCCAAGGGACCCTTGACCTAGCTCTTCCCATACCTCGGGCCAGGCCCTTCCATGCCAGCAAATCCCCCACTCTGCTAATCAGCAGGTAATCTGCTTGCTTCTCCTGACCCAGGATTACCCCAGTGTCTATTTATAACTCCCACCTAAGCTGCTGGTGGACACAGCGGGTCTGTCTTTTTGCACAGATAGCCCAGGGATCAGGCACCCACGCCCATACATGCACTTGGTCTCTAGGGTAAGCCAAGGGAGGACCAGGCTGCTCAGGTCTCTGCTCCAGGTTCCCAGGAAGACAGGAGAGGGCATCCATGCACAGGGCTGAGGGCAGTAGGCAGGTACTGACCTCTGCAGGATCCTCCCTCCCACAAACATCCATTTCCCTGGCACCCAGCCATTTTAAGCAGTGTGGGTGGTATGGGAAGTTCCATTGCCCCCGCCCCCGCAGTTCCAGGGAAGGGGAGGTGTAAGAAGCAGAGCCCACAACAGTCTGAGAGTGCATCCTAATCAGTGCTACCCCTAAAGGAGGCCATAGACCTAGCGAAGAAGTTGGGATCTGCTCCCTTGTATCAGCACCCAAAGGCCTGGCCTCCCAACCCCAACTTGAGAAGCAGCTGGCTCATCCTGTAGAAGGAGCCGAGGTCTTCACCGCCACCCCTAGCTCCATCATCCCTGCAGCAGATACTGAACTGGGTGAGCAATTTCTAGTCTGAGCCAACAGACCCCAGACCTGCACCTTAATGTGTGCAGGAGTTATAAGCGGAGGACGTGGAGAGTGCAGACAGTCCCAGCTGGTTAGGGCCGTGCGCCGTGGTGGAACCATTGCTTAGAGACAAGAACTTTTGAGCAAAGAGCCTCCCTACAGGGGCCAAGCCAGGAGCTTGTCAGAGGACCTTGGCTAGATGTGCCCAATGTCGCCATCATCTGGCTCCATGGCCACTGCTGCATCTCCCAGGCCGTGAATGCTGTGTCCCCATGACACCCCACACGCTGCTTTGTGGCATCTTCTCACAGGCCCACCTGCTCCTAGGGAACTGACTGTGCAGTGGGGAACATGGAATCTGGATTGGCCTGGATAGTACTGACTTAGCCCATGCTGGAGAGGATTGTCGACCAGGGAGAGAGGATGCTCATTTCAGACCAAAGAGTGGGAAGGGCTATCTGCTCAGATTCAAGGGAAATACTTTCCTACTCACAAGTAGACATAAGAACTGACCCTTTTTCCTGTGGATTCTGACTTATCTGGGTATGAAGCCTGGAACTGTAGCAGCCACCCTATGACCACAAGAATGTCAGCCTGGGGTCAGAGCTGACCCAGAACAGTGGCTCAGCAAGGAGCTAAGAACAGAGTCCCTCAATGATCACACAGGACTAGCAATGGTGCCAGCTAGATATCCAAAACCCAAGGCTTCTAGATGCCCATTTATAGGAGAGAATTGATCTTTTTGTTTTGCTTTCTTCTTGTAGTTCAGGCTGACCTTAAACTCATTAGGCTGGCTTCAAACTTGTGGTCATCCTGCCTCCCTGGTACTGGAATTACAGGCCCATGCCACCATGCCTGACTCTTCAGTCTCCTTATTGAGTCAGTCTGTTGTGGCCAGTCTTCTATTACTGGCAGCAACAAGTGGTGACTGCTATGCTGCCCATCAGTCAGCAGTACCATACCAGCAAAGGCAGACTGTGGGAGATAGAGCCAGCAAAAGTAAGTGAACAGTCAGGAGTGGTGGCACATGCCTGTGATCCCAGAATTCAGGATGCTGAGGCAGGATGATTGCTGCAGGTTTGATGCCAGCCTGAGCTGCATAGTGAGTTCAAGGCCAGACTGAACTACATAGTAAAACCATGTCTCAAAAAGCCAAAAGAAAAGAAAATGTAACAGCTAACCTGAGTCTAGGCACAGTCTTCCACTAGGCAAGGAGATAAATGTAGGGGCTCCCTGGTAGGGCTGACACCAGAGCCCTACAGTGCGGCCACTCCAGGACACGGCTCGGGAGAAGACATGGCAGAACTCAGTTCTATATCTCCAGCTCAGCTCCTTGAATCTAGGCTGGTCCCTCTTCCACTTGTGCTTCCCCCAGGACTGAGGTGCCACAGCCGGCTTCTTCACATTGTTGTCAAAGTCTGAAACCTCGTGGAGGGCAGGGTCCAGCACCCTCAGCTGCATTGCAAGGATGGTGAGGGCAGCCTCTGCTCCTCGGTAGGGGCCTTACCCCCAACAAAGGGATGCATCAGATATGAGGCAGTCAGGAGACCAAGAATCAGTCTGTGCAGCCATTGTCTACACTGACTTACTCATCACCACCATCACCACAGCTACTACCACCACCCCTCAGCTATCACTGCAGCTGTCACCTCTGTCATCCCAAGAAGTTGCTGCCACCACAACTCCCACCTCCGCCACCACCATGACTGTCTCTCCACTGCACCATCATGATCGCTGACACCTCTGCCATGGCCATGACCACCACTGCCATTACTACCCACACTGGGAATCTCAGGCTATCATACACAAACACTTTGGTGCCCAGCAATCACTCTGACTCCCACAGGAAGCTCTTCTGCCACCACTGCCCCTTGTACCTGAGAAGTACATAGACCTTGGTCCAGGCCACAGAGTGGTGTGGTTACACCATAGGGTGGTGATGGGAGGGAAGAACTTAACTGCTTTCTGTCAACTTTACTGCCTGGCCATGTGCTGGGAAAAGTGCTCATGGGTGACTGATCCCTGTTGCTGAGCTGTACCCCACTTGCAGGTGCAGGGTACAGGCATGATGGCTCCAGTCTGGGTGCTCCTGCCTGGCCTCTACCATCTGGACGAAGATGTGGGTACCCAGATCCTAAGATGGGATGGTGCCAGAGATGACCTCCCATAGGGCAGGGCAGGGCAGGGCAGGGCTTGGTGAGCATGTGGGAGCTGCCTTTCTCCTGGTGGCTGCTGGCCTGAGGCAGGGGTGCCTGGCCAATCTGGGACACATTCTGGGAGCCCAAGTGGGCAATGACTGACAGCTGGCCTGGTCCCAGCAAAGGCAGAAACAGGCAGATTGTGGGTGACAGAGCCAGGGGAAGTAAGTTAAGAGCCAGGAGTGGTGGCACACACCCATGATCCCAGAAAGGCCACTTTGAGACCCTTGCTGCCCCTTTGGGAAGTAGAGACTGCTGTGTTTGTCCTGGAGGTGATCAGAAGTGGGCAATGGGGAGACCCAGGCTGCACCACAGAAACAGAGATGGCACTTTCCTTTAAGGAGCCCAGGGCCTGGACAGGGCTGCCTGCTCCTGTGTCCACCATTCCTGAGGCCACATGAAGCTCCCCACAGTCAGACACATGGAGGCACCATCTCCTTGCCCTGCTCTGGCCTGGCCTCTCCTTAGTGTCCGTCAAAGTCCAGAAAGTCTTGTGAAAGAGAAGGTCTAGAGCTTCCATGGGCTCCTGCCCCATTCCAGCCCCAGCTCACACATATCCCACCTCTGAGCATCAGGGCTTGGCAGAAATATTTTCAACTGTCCTGAGGGGCCAGGAGCCTTGCTCTGACCCTGGGCCCTGGCCCCTGCCTATGCTGTGTATATACACACACCCCATGTGGACACGAGCCTGCACAGAGCCCAGTGGCCTGGACCTCCTACCTTGCCTCACGGAAACGTAGCGGCGGTTGGCAGCCACCAGTACCACCTGCGGGTGACTCTCCTCCAGATCAAAGAGTTCATCCTTGCCAGGCCGTGTGTTGCGGCCAGCCTTGAGTATGCCTGCAGGCCCCACAGGTGCCAGGTAGCGGCCGTCACAGTCCTTGAAGGCCAACTTGCCTGCCTTGAACTCCAGTGTGTAGCATGCATGGGCCTCAGGTTCCTGCACCAAGCGGCCATCACTGCGCAGGTAGCGGCTGTCACAGGACCTGAGGCAGTATCGCCGGCTTTGGAAGATGAGAGTGAGCAGTGCATCCACACCCCATGGCATGTCCCCATCTGCTGTCATCTCGTCCTCCTGTGGGCACAGGTGCACATAACGCCGCCGGCTGACACTCAGCAGGTGGGCCTGTGGGTGGATGGCCAGGTGCACAGTCCACAGCTCTGCAGGAGAGATGGCCGTGGCAAAGCAGGATAACCGGTCCTCAGTGCCGCCAAAGAAACGGCCATGTGGCTCCGATTGCAGCACCCAGCGTCCGTCAGGTTGTGGCAGTACCAAGAAGCGGCAGTCACGGCCTGGGCGCTCTGCCTCGCAAGCCACACGCCCATCTTCCTCCGCTGACAGGTAGCGGCCCAGATGGCTGCTGCGGAACAGCACTGCCGTGCCCTGCCCGGGGTCGGGCTCCAGCACCCACATCTGCTTCCTCTTGAGGCTGGGAGCTGAGGCATTGACCTTGAAGCCAAAGCTCTCAGCTGTTAGGTAGCGGTCAGTGTCATTGACAAGACCAAACTGGATCTTCAACACCTGGTGTAGGCCATTGGTCGGCATCTTCGGAGCTGGCGAGGACCCTCAGGAGCCTGGGAAGCTCAATCGAGTGGTCACAGTCCTCAAGGCCCTGAGCCCAGGCAGTGTCATGGACCCACCACCTTCTCTGCCACCTCTGACCAGCAGCCTCGGCCACCCAGGCGGCTCTTACATGGCCAGTGGGCAGCAGAGGGCGGGTAGGAGGGCGGATAAGAGACGTGCGGCTTAGGAGCTGTGGCTGCCTTTCATTACCCCCAGCTTGGATTTCTGCTGCTCCCGGAATGCACGGGCTGTGCCTGAGGTCCTGTGGGATCACAGAACAGTGCTGACCACCTTGGCTCCCCAGCGTGGCCTTGCAGGGTCCAGAGCTCGGTCCTCACTCCTCGCCTGCAGCCATCACGCCTCTAGCCTCTCTCCTTCCTGCCTTCACCGTAGGCACCCTCAACCTCACAGTTCAGACTCCCATCCCAGCCCCACTCTTTCCCAAGGTAGAAAAAGCCACTCAGTGGAAAACTCACAGCACAGCTGCAACCCGATCATAGCCCTCCGCCCTCAGCACCGCCAGATCGTCCAGGGGATCCAGTTACCTCTTCTCTGATTCCCACTGCCAGCAGCGTGCAAGGTCCCCCCGCTTGGCAGCCTGCAGGCACCCCTCCAGCCACACCACCCATGCAGCCGGAGGCCTGGCCCTACTCTGGATGTGGCCCTGAGCCATGGGCTGGGAAAGAGGCAGGATGGCTGTTGCTGCAGTGACAGGGCCAGGACTCGGGACCTCGGACCCATGACTGAGGCAGGGTACAGAAGTGTATACACTTGCACGCTAGCTGCACTGGTCTTGTGAACAGCCCAGTTTGGTAACAGTGGGCTCATGTGCAAGGGAGACTGTAATGACCACCTCAAAGGCTTGTCATTGTAGAAGTTTGCCTGTCAGGTCAGAGGACCAGGGTCTGGTCAGCTTCTGCATGCTGAGTGTAGGTTGGCACCAGGAGGCCTCTCCCCCTCTGCAGTGAGTTCAGGGTGATACCAAACTCAAGCATCCTTCAGCAAACTTGCAGGGTGGCCTTGGGGACCCCATGACTGCCACTCAGATCATCAGGGCAAGCCACGCATAATGGTGCATTCCTATGATCTCAGCTATTCAGAAGACTGAGACAGGAGGATTGCAAGTTCAGGCCACCTGAGGCAATTGAGCAAGACCATGTCTTTTTTTTTTTTTTTTCTCATGTCTTTTTATAAAGGGCTGAGGTTGTAGCTCAGTGGCAGAGCACTTACCTAGCATGCATGAGGCCCTGAGTTCAATTCCCAGTACTGCTAAAAAAAAATAAGAAAATAGCCTGGGCAACTAGCCTGACTTTAGAGTCTTTACAAACTAAAGTTCAGGGACCCATGTTGGGCCAAGTCTGACCCACACTGCCAGAAGTGCCCTTTGGGATCTGACAGGGAGGAGACTGAAAGCTCTCCATCCTTGATCCTGTCACTTTCAGCCCTGGGGCTGGCCAGCTGACCCCCTGAACCCTTGGCCTGAGGGTCATCCTGAAGGGGGGTGCAGGGTCTGCTCAGGTGCACTAGGCCTGCCTGTCACCGGCACCTGCCTCAGGGGCTGGGAGCCAAGTGAGGAAACTGGAGCTGCCCATCCTGGGCCAGGGCCAAACTTGGTGTCTTCTTCCTTATAACAGCATGTGACCCTCAAGCTTTCCTGTGGACCAGGAACAAGGCCACAGGGCATTTCCAGTCACAGCCTCCTGTTGCTCTCCCATCCTCCTGGGTGCTCCTCCTCTCGCGTGGCCGAGGAGAGGACAGCCCTGCACCAGGCACCATTGAAGAATGTGTATGTGTAGAGCCTGGAGCCTTGTCTGGCCAGGTCCCTGATGACACCACGGAACTGAAGGCACCTGGGCTTGGGGCGAGAGCTGCACGCAAGTCCCTGCTGATCCTGGGCCACCCTGTGGAACACACACATCTGAGAGGCACTAGGCTGTCTGCAGCCAGGCTGTGTGCCAGGAGCTGTCCTGTGGTGATGCAGTCTAGGTGGCACCTCCTCCCCAAAGACAGTGCACAAGTGCCCAGCACAGTGCCCCCATGATGCCACACTTAATTTCTAGTCTGGAAAGTGTCGCTGATTTGGGGCACAAGCCAACCATCCTGCCCACATGCAGGTTCCCACATCAGGTCCTGTAGGCATGTCTGTGCATGGTGTGGACATAGGCATGTTGATCCAGCTATGGACACTAGCTACCACCTTGAGTCTAAACCCCCAGCCAGGCTTCAAAGAAACCCAGGATGTCCTGTCCCTTGATTGGCATCTAGGCCTCATTAGTCTGATAGCGCTGGCAGGGCACTCATGGGAATCAGGTGCCAGCAGGAGAAAGCCTGGCCACCAGGCACTAAGCGCCCTGGCTCTGGATAGCCTCTTGGTGAGAGAGCCAGGAGTAGCTGCAGGTGTTCAGTTCTGCGCCCTGAAGCTACAGGACTGTGTGAGCCAAGGGGGCCTTTGGGCCCAGAGTATGGGGCTCCCTTGGAGAGAAGCAGTTTGCCCTGATCAATTCTGACCTCCACATAGCCTCTGCGACTTTAGTGTGGCTCCTTCTGGGGAACAGTTTCCTCTTGGACCCCAGTAAGGTCTCTAGTGCACAGCAGGCACTTGCCAAGTGCCCATGACTGGTGTGGGGTCTGGTTCTTTTTTTTTCCAGTATCAGGAATCAAACTCGGGACTGAATGTGGTTCTTTTTAAACTTTATTTATTTATTTAGCAGTACTGTGGATTGAACCCAAGGGTGTGCTATTGCTGAACTATATCCTCAGCCCTTTTTATTTTTAAAACAGGCTCTGGCTAAGTGACTAAATCACCCAGGCTGAACTCAAACTTGCCCTTAGCTTTCCAGAGTTCTGGGATTACAGGCATTCACCATCCTGCCTACTTTGGTGCTGGGGGCATGGGACTGCTTCTTGTGTGCTGGCTGGGTTTCTGCAGAAAGATGACACACTGTGTATGTGTGTGCCAGGTTGAGCTGCCATGTTCATGCCATGTTCACCTGCTAAGCCAGCCTGGCCCAGAGAGATAGTGCCCTTACCACAACCTCAGAGTCCACTCATCGCTGCTCGGCAGCACGATCAGGTTGTGCACTGCTCACAGAGCTTCCTTCAGGGGCAGTGTTCACACACCAGATGCCCACTACATACCAGAACCCCCAGCTGGCCCCTCCCTAGTGTATTCTACATGAAGTAGCTAAATGTCTCTGCTATGTGGCCTGCCTAGCTGCACTCTGGAACAGGTCAGAGTTAGTTGCTGCTGCCCTGGGAGCCCCACTGCCCTGCCCCCCTCCACTTGGAATCCCGAGTGGAGGAGAGTGTGTGTCCCCTGTGTGGCCATCTCTGGCACCAGCACCAGGCCTAGGCATGGGTAAGGCTGCTCGAGACTCCAGTGCAAATCTGTTTGTCTCGTGGGAGGGGCATCTTTTGTGATGGGCAGTGAGGATATTTGGGTGGCCAGTCCCCCAGCACCTACCTCAGGGGGCAGCTGGCTGCAAGTGGACATGAGGCTGGGCTCTCCTGAGCACGGCTGGGTCCAGGAGCAGAGGTGGCCTCAGCTATCAGAATGCCTCTGCCTCCTGAGTGGGGCCAGCAAGGGCCAGGATCAGAGAAAACCTTAGAGCCGCCCAATTCCACCCCCTCCCTACCCTGGAGATCTCTAGAAACCTCCTTTCTCCAGATGCTGTGGAAGTGGCTGTCCTGGACCCTGCAGGGCCCTGCCACTCCTAACCTTCCTGCCTCGGCCAGCTTCCCTGGGGCTAACAGGGGAAGGGCCTGGTCCCCTTGTCTAGATGGCAGGCCTAGAACACAAAAGCCCAGGCTAGATGCTTGTAGACATGCTTCCTGTTACCATGGCAACCAGCATATGCACCAGGCCAGGTGCCAGGGGAAACGTCCATGGTGGTGGTGTGAGCTGAGCTCCCTCCACCGGCCCAGGGCCCTGGAAATGGGAAAGTGGAGCTGGGGCAGTACCACCACTGTGCCCTGCCTCGCACAGTTCTACACTCTCCCTGCAGGGGTAAGGAAAAGGCCCTGAGGCCCCACCCACTTCCCAGATCCCCCTCTCATCCCCAGGCCCCGATGGGTGTGCTCTGGTCAGTGTCTCCCCACCACGCCCTTGACCAGCCTCTGCTGGGACTCTGTTGTCCCTTTTGGCCCTCTGTCCCCTTTCATGGCTCTGCAGTGAGGAAGGACCACTCCGCTGGCCAGGGAACCACTGGGGAAAACCCAGGGCCCTGATTTCCTCCCTCCCTGGGGTCCTGCTCAGCAGCTCCCCCTCCCTGAACCCGGCTGCGCTTGGCGGCCTCATGATTTTTTCATGGCTGAGCTCTCCATTCCCTCCAGTTCCACTTACATGGCTGGCCATGAAGGGGCCCCTTTTCTTATTCTGGCTTGGGTTGGTTTACTGAAGCTTGAAGGCCTGGTTTAGGGTGACAGGCTCCACTCAGTGGGGGGTGGCAGTGCTGGTGTGGAGGGCATGTGGAGGGGCTCGCCAGCTCAGCCTGCCAGGGTGCCCATACCCTAACTCAGGTGGAGATCAGTGGCACTAAACCTCCAGAATTGCACACATGCAAAAACGCTCCAGAAATACCTGCAGCCCTGGTTGTTCCACACAAAAAGCTGCAGTCTCCAGGCTTTTGTCTCTCATAAATCTCTAATGTCTTGGGCCAGGGGGCCATGCCTGAAAGGGCGGAGAGCACTGGCCGAGGCTCAGAGGTAGGAGGGGAGACCAGAGGCCTCTGAAAACCCAGGGCTCCAGCAAGTGCAAAAGGCCCAAAGGGCACACAAGGGTAGGCCTGAGGGCAGTCATCAGGTCCAGATAAACCCGACTGAAGCAGCAGTTCTTCAACCCGTTCCTGCAACAGGGGAAAACATTCGGCAGAATATCGTCTCATGAACCCCAAGCTTCTTGCGACCAGATCATCCCCCAGAAGACAGGTGCTCACTGCTCAGCTGGGCTTACAGACCCACAGGTACACAGCTGAAAGTGTCAGTGCCCACTGAACATAGCCATGAGCCCGCAACCCCAGTCCCATCCCTGTGCATCCTTGTGTTTATACATGCAGAGGCATGTCCATGGGCAGGCACACAGCATCACATCTGCTTGCAAAGGCTTGGCCATCTCACAAAACAAGACCCCCACCCCCAGCATCCTGGGCACTTGTTAGGTACCTACTGTGTGCTGGAAACCTTGATGGGATTCGGAATGGAATGAACTCCATCTCTGATTTCTGGGACAAAACAGGTATAGGCCGTTCACTGCACGGGGAGAGACAGCCCATAAACCTGGTCATTGTCATGGTGTCACATGGTTCCATGGGGGAAAGTGTATCCCCACTCCGCTTCAGGCACTAGCACTGCCCCGCTCTCTGAAAAAGCCTTCCTGCCTGTAGATAATGCTGTAATTATGGGAGATGGAGAGGCCTTAGGAATTAAAAGTATGAAAGTATAGGACAGAAGAGTGTGACGTATCTCCCCAGAGGACAGAGGGAAACAGTGCCACCAAGATCACTGACAGGACAAGGTGGTCACTGAAGCACGGACTGTCAATCCCACACTGCCAATACTGAGCTGCCTGACTTGGGTCACTGTACTGCAGTTGTGAAAGACAGTGCCTTCGAGCCCAATCTGGGCAACTTAGCAAGACCCTAGGTCAAAATAAAAAATAATAAAAAGGATTGAGGATGTAGTTCAGTACAAAGACCCTGGGTTTAATACCCTAGACTGCAAATAAAATAAATAACATCCTTTAGGAAAAACACACTGAAATGTTAATGGTATCATACCTGAAACCCACTTCCAAATGGCTTAGAAACAAAGAGAATGATAAGCAAATGCTTAAAATGTTTAATATTAGGGAAGATTTAAATTATCTGAAAACAAAAAGATGTACAATTTATGTAAAATGAAAAATTCCTGCCAGTGTAGTAGCACATGTCTATAATCTCAGCATTCAGGAGACTGAGGCAGGAGGATCACCAGAGTTTGAGGCCAGCTGGGCTACATAAGCAACTTTAAGCTCAGCATGAACTACATAGTGCAGCTCTGCCTCACAAAACAAACAAACAAATGAACAAACAAAATCAAACAAGCAAAAAACCCAAACAAAAAAAGTTAAATACTCCATCAAAGGGCAGGAAGTTAAGGAAATATCCTCCTCCCAGAAGAGGAAGAAGGAAACGTAAAGCTTCCCACAGCAGCAGAAGGGCCAGTGGGTGTGGTGGTGGCCGAGTCCCACTCATCCAGCCTTGGGCCTCCTTTTCCTGCTGTGTAACCTTGAACTGTTTGCGGCTCTCTGAGTTCTCTATTCCTTTAGATATGGCTTTTAGGAACCATCACCCACACCTTCTGCGACTCTGTCCCTGCCGCGGGATGTCTGGTGAGTTGGTCTGGTCCTCCTACCTCCTCCCGTGCATGCGTCAGCGCTGGCTGAGATCACCCGCCGCTCCCCTCTCCTGGGAGCCTCCCAGTCCCCCTCGGACGGACGGGCGGCAGTGTTTCAGTGACTCAGCGGCCCTGCCTGAGCCCAGTCAGGGCCTATGGGGTCTCTTCTGGCCAGGAAGTAAGAGCCCCACTACCCATGGCCAGCACAGACAGCGGGACCCACCTGGCGGCTCACCTGGAAATGACACTGGCAGTCAAGGCCCGATCCTCTGCAGAGCCCATGATAGGGCGCCATCTGTTGGCCCCTGCCCACTAAACTTGTGCTCATGGGAGTGTTTCTCCCCTCTCCAGGCTTAGTCCCTGGCTTCCAGTGCCTGGCCAGGGAGCAAAGGTGGGGCCCAGGCAGAAAGGGCACAAGGCCTGGCTTGAATCCCGCAGCTGTGGTGGGGCAGGGCCCCAGAACAACCTGGCACTGCCTGGGCCGGCTGGCTGGCACACCCTCCCAGGACCCACTCTTAGTGGGTGAGCATTCCTGCCTGCCCAGAAGCATCAATGTCCCCGCCGGTTCTGGGTCCAGCCCTCGCCCAGGCCGCTTCCCTGGGGTATCTGTGTGCGGAGGAAGGAAGGTGACCAAGGCCAGGGCACCCCTTAAGACCCTTGACTGGCCAGATGTGGTGGCGCACACCTGTAATCCCAGCACTTGGGAGGCTGAGAGGAGGATTGTTGCAAGTTCGATACCAGCCTGGGCTACAAAGTGAGCTCAAGGCCAGCCTGAACTGCACAGTGAGACTGTCTCAAAAGGACAAAAAAAAAAAAAAAAAAAAAAAAAAGGCCTTGACTGGACCCCACCCTGGCCTCCTGCACTGCCCTGCACATTAGCTGCACCCTTGGGACAGGAGCCGAGGATCAGAGCATCTGGAGCAGTAGCTTCCTGACTGCTCCACCACCGCCCTTGCTTCCCTGTCCTGGCTAGAGGTGGCACACCTGTGGGGCTGGGCCTTGACCTTGTGGAGCTGAACTTCCCCTGTCCTTGGCCAGAGCAGGAGGTACAGGTTAACCGTGACTGTTTTTCTCCTTTGTCCGGAGCTTCTGTGCCCACCAGCCCCACCCAGGTTGGAGGTGAAGCACTTGGTGCTCTGGCCTGCCAGGCGCGGGAAAAGCAGGACAACCAACCCAAGTGGGGAGCAGAAAGAGGGTCCTAGGAAGTCCAGGTTTCCCAACTCCCAGCTCAACGTTCTTCCAGTGCCTTCTAGTTCCTGCTGCATGACAGTGGGGGATTGGAAAACCTTGGGTAAATTCCAGCAGGGTTCTGGAGCAGTGGGGGGACCCCTGAATCCTGGAGTAGTGGGGGCCCTGGCCAACACCCAACTCCCTAAACATCGTGTAGGGAGCCCATACAGCCCCTCCAAGGATGTAATGTACCCTGGGTTCTGGTTTATTACCTCGTTTCATGTGACTGCCTCAGTTTCCCCCTTAAGAGCCACAGCCTTGGAGCCATCCCCAATGCTAAGAACTGGACAACACTTGCAGAGCTCCACCTGCTGGCTCCCAGCAATGCCAGGCATGCAGTACCCTCAGGCCTCAGCCACACAGACCAGGCTTTGGTCTGGGCAGTGGTGGCAGAACTGGACAGGAGACAAGAGCGATTGACCAGGGTCTCATCCTCTGAGTCCAAAGTCACACAGCAAGGCCCAGCTGCAGGAGGCTGGCCTCATCCACCAGAGTGGCCCTTGGCACCACTGTTCCACAGAGTCCATCCCAGGGCTACCTGGCCCCCACAGGAGCTGCCCTGGAGCCCTGGAAAGGGAAAAAGGGCTCTAATGAACTGGGCAAGACACCACAGGACAGGCTTTTGTGATAGCAACTAGACAAATGGTTTAATCCCTGGGTCTGTACAGGCAGGCAGAGAGCAACAGAGCTGTCTGCCCAGAACAAGGAAAAGTGTGTCCCTTTTATATGGATGGAAAGAAGGCAGGCAGGAAGATTTAATTTAAAAATCTGTGGTTAAAGTTTTCTGGCAGTCTTGTATTTCAGGGGACAGAGTCCTTGAAGTGTCTGGTATAAATTTTTGGGTGTCTCCAGAACATGCAAAATTCCTTGTCCTATCTTATCTCCTCCACAACATCCTATGCTTGTTGATGTACCAGAGCCTCTGGTGCTGAGCTGAATTTCCTGCAGAGTAGTGCCTCTGCCGGCAGGCAGGCTGAGGGCTGAGAGAGTCAGATCTGGTTGGAGCCTTAGAAAGACCTTGCTTTGATCTTTCTGCAAAGAACTGGAAGTGTTGGAAAGTGGGCTGAAAGCAGGTAAACTTTGGTTTCCTTGCGTTTTAAAATTTTATTTATTATAGGATTTTTAGATTTATAGGAAAGTTGCAAAAACAGTAGTTCCAGACCCGTATGGTGTGATTCCCACAGCTGACAGTGCAATGATCTTGTACTTACTGCTGAACTCCAGACTACTGAGCTTCCCAACGTTCTTGTCTTTTCCTGCTCCACGGTCCCAGCTTGGGTTGGGGTAGAGAAGGGAAGGGGTTTCTGAAGGGTGGACAGCGCAGGTGAAAAGCTGTGGTATAGATTCACTGCCAAGCTCCCTGTCTGTCTCCCCCTACATCATGGTTGAGATTACAGGTGTGGGCCACCCCTCTCGGCTGTTTTCTCACCCATTAAACGGGTATAATGAACCACAGCAAGGTCACAACAAAAAGCCACCACTAAACTAGAAAAATACATCACACCATTTTTGAGCCCAGGCTTCCTCCTTACAATGGGAGGACACACCCACTTCTGGCACAAGTGCAATTGCTGCCTGGGGCCTCCCTGCTCACCGAAGCCAGGGGCTGCCACATCCACGGGTCCCCTCCCTAGAACCCTCTCAGGCTCCCGCTCCAGGAGGGGTGGGGCAACCGTGCTCCACCCGCTTCCCCCGGCACAATCCAGAACGGCCCCGACGTGACCTTAGGCGAGGCCTCGCACTGTCCCGTTGCAACATAGAGAAATCTCAGGGTGCACACACTGCCTCCCTCCCCGCACCGCGCACTGGAGCCCTAGCGCAGCCGGCAGCGCCCTCAGCCTTAGGCAGGGCCCGCAGGCCTCGCACTCAGCCGAGGGTCTCGGGCGCGCGCAGGGTCGGATGGGCCGGGCCCGCCCGCCTGACCGAACTTCCCTGCCACCGCCCCTTTGTCCCGCCGGCCAATGGGCGGCCTGGTTGACTAAATAAGGCGAGGAGCGCGGCCGGGCGCCCTGTCCGTTACGTCCGCCCCCGTGACTCAGGGAGGCCGCCGGTCTCCAGCAGCAGGCGGGGCGCGAGCCCACATCGCCAAATATGGCCGCGGCGCGCCCGCCGCCCCCCCCCCCGCACACCTGGGCCGCACCTGGGCCGCCGCGCCCCCCCCCGTGGGGAGGGCCCGGGAGTCGCGGGGCGCCCCGCTCCCGCCCGGTTCCCTGCGCCCCGCCGGTGGTCAGAGGCCGGGGGGCTCCGAGGCAGCCCTTCCTTACACACGCTCAGACAAAGGCAACCGAGAAGCCAGGGTCGAGGACGGGCAGGTGTCCGCCGGCCAGACTCGAGCCAAAGCGGGATGAAGCAGTCTCACGGCTTCTACCACCTTCCGCGTCTTTCGTGCGCTACATCGTGTCCCCGACCCCGAGGACGCCCGCACCTGGCACCGGGCAGGCTTGGGCTCCGCCCAGAAACCGAGTCAGGTGGGCTTCCTGGAAGCCCAGCCCCGTCCCCTGTGGGTGGGGCACGCACTTGACTGGCAGCTGGGGGCTCAGGGACCCGGCCCCCTCCCCACTGGACCAAGGAAGGGCGGCCTTGTGGCCCTGAAGGTGACAGGGAAACGAGTTGGCCCCGAGGGCAGAGGTGCCCAGAGCAGCGGGGAGGCCGGGCTCGCCCTCCGGCTGGGGGCCAGCAGGGCGCGGTGACCTTAGTCCAGTCCCTTGTCCCCCGCTGCTCGTCCCTGCGCGACACCAACTTGCGGATAACCGCGAGGATCCCAGAGCCTACGATCCAGGCCGCGCGGCAGGTGCCTGGGACCCTGCCAAGGCTTTTTCCGAACGGAAAGTCAAGATTTCTTGTCTCGGTTTCCCTGGATCGTCCATAAGTGATCAGAATGAAACAAAGCCCCTCTGCGCCGCCGCCTCTAGGATGAGGGGGTGGGGTGACCTCGCACCTGGGGACAACTTGTCCTGCCGTTTGAGCGCCCCCTTCCCCGCGCCGGGTGATGGGCGGGTCCCTAAAAGCCCAGATCGAGGTGATGGCACCCCCGGGCCTACAGGTCGCAGGACCGCTCCCTCGGCCCCCAACGAGCGCCGGATCTCCGCGGAACGGGGCAAAGAGCTGATGGAGGCGGCCAGGGTGTAAAGCCCCCAGCGGTGCAGGAGGCGCGGAGACTCACAAGCGCTTGGAGCGCAATACACCCCACGCCCTGCAGTTTCAGGGTGCAGCCCAGCTCTCCCCACAGCCCGCAGTTCCGGGTTAATGCCAGCCGGCGCGAGGCCCAACCAGGACCCCCAAGAGACCGAGCCGGGCCCGCGCTGGGTCTCGGGCACGCGGGGGCGGCGCGGGCGGGGCGGTTGGTGGCTGCGCGGGCGGGGGGCGGGCCGGGTTGGGCCCCCACGTGTCCCGGGCGGGCGGGCCAATAGGCGCCTGGCTTTCGGAAAGATCGCCATATATGGACATGTTCTGGGGCCGCGCGCGCCGCCGTTCGCGCGCGCGCCCTACTCCCCCTTAAATAGCGGCGGGGGAGGCCGCGCTCGGTCTCAGTCGCTTTTGCCGGTCTGCGCTTTGCATTTCTTTGTATCTCCACTTCACGACCGCCACAGGTAAGCCGCCCTCTTCCCCGCTGTCTGGGATGGCTCTCGCGCCCCAGCGAGCACCGCTCCCCGTTGCGCAGGCCTGGCGGTGCGGTCCCGGGGAACAAAGGCTGGGCCCGGGTCAGCACCGCCGGGGTGGGGGGGGCAGGGCGGGGCCGGCGCAGTGCGAGGTCCTCGCGCCTAGGCCGAACGGCCCGGCTCGGACGAGGCCGCCGCCGGTTGCGGACGGTTGTTCGTGGTCCGCCCGGGGCACTTGAGGGAAAAAGTGCATTCAGGCGGGAGAGTCATTTCGGCTGTGCGGCGGCGCCGTTTTGAGGGAGGGTCCCGTTAAGTAGTCGCATATCTGGGCAGATCGCAATGGAAGAAGAAATCGCCGCGCTCGTCATCGACAATGGCTCTGGCATGTGCAAAGCTGGCTTTGCTGGGGACGACGCCCCCCGGGCTGTGTTCCCCTCCATCGTCGGCCGCCCCCGACACCAGGTGAGTCGAGGCCTCCCGGACGCGCCATATGTATAAGTTTGATTCTTCTTCGTGTGTTTCGGGCCGGGAGTCTGATAGTCCTTGTTGCAGGGTGTGATGGTGGGCATGGGCCAGAAGGATTCCTACGTGGGCGACGAGGCCCAGAGCAAGCGTGGCATCCTGACCCTGAAGTACCCTATCGAACATGGCATTGTCACCAACTGGGATGACATGGAGAAGATCTGGCACCACACCTTTTACAACGAGCTGCGTGTGGCCCCCGAGGAGCACCCAGTGCTGCTGACAGAGGCCCCCCTGAACCCAAAGGCCAACAGAGAGAAGATGACTCAGGTAGGGTGTGCCTGGGCCTCCTTCCTGTTCTACAAGTCATTTTGTGCTCCATTCCATTTTCTGATATTCAAGTGTTTCTTTGATATTTCCAGGGTTCTGTTCTTCTGGCATTTCCTTCCTGAAGCCTCCAGGTTTCTAGTTTGCGTTTCTGCCTGTGTTCTGTTCTTTTCTCTACACATCACATTTGTGGCATGCAGCATGTAGTGTGTTGGGCATGGGTGGCTCTGGGTTCCTTCCACTGACTTGAGACCTCATTGTTCTCCAGATTATGTTTGAGACCTTCAACACCCCGGCCATGTACGTGGCTATCCAGGCCGTGCTGTCCCTGTATGCCTCTGGGCGCACCACTGGTATTGTCATGGACTCTGGCGATGGGGTCACCCACACAGTGCCCATCTACGAGGGCTATGCCCTCCCCCATGCCATCCTGCGTCTGGACCTGGCTGGCCGGGACCTGACAGACTACCTCATGAAGATCCTGACGGAGCGTGGCTACAGCTTCACCACCACGGCTGAGAGGGAGATTGTTCGTGATATTAAGGAGAAGCTGTGCTACGTCGCCCTGGACTTTGAGCAGGAGATGGCCACGGCTGCGTCATCTTCCTCTTTGGAGAAGAGCTATGAGCTGCCTGATGGCCAAGTGATAACCATTGGCAATGAGCGCTTCCGGTGTCCAGAGGCACTCTTCCAGCCCTCTTTCCTTGGTAGGTGTCTAGAAGGGACTCTGGCTCAGTAGGAACAAGTTGCTCAGAACCCTGCCACTAAGAGAGCTTTATCTTCTAGGTATGGAATCATGCGGCATCCACGAGACAACCTTTAACTCCATTATGAAGTGCGACGTGGACATCCGCAAGGACCTTTATGCCAACACAGTGCTGTCTGGTGGCACCACCATGTACCCAGGCATTGCTGACAGGATGCAGAAGGAGATCACAGCCCTGGCGCCCAGCACAATGAAGATCAAGGTGAGCGTCCACGTGGCTGGGCTCAGACGTACTGGGGTACTCCTGACTCTTGGGGTTCTCATGACCTTTTTTGTTTTGCAGATCATCGCCCCCCCGGAGCGCAAGTATTCTGTGTGGATCGGTGGCTCCATCCTGGCCTCACTGTCCACCTTCCAGCAGATGTGGATCAGCAAGCAGGAGTATGATGAGTCAGGCCCCTCCATTGTGCACCGCAAATGCTTCTAGATGGACTGAGCAGGTGCCAGGCACCTGCTGCATGAGCTGATTCCGAAGTATAATTTGCCCTGGCAAATGTACAAACCTCATGCTAGCCTCATGAAACTGGAATAAGCCTTTGAAAGAAATTTGTCCTTGAAGCTTGTATCTAATATCAGCACTGGATTGTAGAACTTGTTGCTGATTTTGACCTTGTATTCAAGTTAACTGTTTTTTGGTCTATGTTTAATACCCTGTGCATATCTTGATTTATTCCCTTAGTCCATGTGGTTTGGTCACTTAGTGGCTGAGTTGAGCACACTTATGGAGGAGAAATCCGCAGCTAGGCAATCTGGGTGGCCACAGCGCAGAGATCTGTGCAGGGTATTGAGTCAGCTGATTGTTCCAGGATTTCTCAGGCTGGCAGGACTTGGTGAACCAGTTGTGACGTCTGTCTTCCTGGTGTAATGGTGGGAAAGTCCGAGCCTTGGGGACCCTGTTTCCATCATCATTGATCTCCCACCCGAACATCAAGGATGGTTTACTTGCCTTGAGTTGGAAACAGTTTGCATTTACACCTGTAAATTTATTCATTCTTTTAATTTATGTAAGGTTTTTTGTACTCACCTCTTTCAGATGACATTTTGGTTTTCTACTGTGAGAACATTAGGCCCCAGCAACACGTCATTGTGTAAGAAATAAAGTGCTGCAGTACACTGAGGGCTGCTCTTGATTTGGGGGAGAGCTGGGATGTGGCACTGGTAGCAGTGCAGGGGGTTGGGGTTTTATCTTAAGCTTGGTGAGCCCACCTAGCCTTGAGTCGTCTGGTATACTTAGGTGGGAGGTTTCCAGGAGTTGTCCCCAGAGTTGGTCTTGAGCCTGGGTAGTATCCCATAGACCAGTGGTCCTTGCACTGCAATGAGTATGGTGGTCTCATCCTTTGAGGGTGGGGGTTAAGGTGGTGTCCCTGAATGTGAGCACTGCCTGGGTTGAGGACTCCCTTTATTGGAACAGATGGGAGCATTTGGGGAGGGGAAAATTGTTAAGACACAAGATAGTTCTGCTCTCAGAAGCAAATTCTACCAGAGGAGGTGGGTTTTCTTAGGTTGAGAGGGTGTCCCAGCTCTGTTTCTGTGACCTCATCCTCTAGCTACTGCCAGTTGACAAACTGAGGAACAGGTTTTTCTGCTGCATGCGGCATTCCATCCACTAGGGTTAGAAAGCTCTGACCTATTGTGTAAGAGAAGGTAGCTTTGTGCTACTTTGGGGCCAAAGAGTAAAGCCCTCCCACTATGGAATTCTGCCCCCTGTGAGACCCCTGCTTCCCTCTAGGGGAGTAGGAGGAGGAAGATCTCTTAATGTAGACAGTGCCAGCTTTTTGTGTATGTGGTGTTTGGGGACAATCAAGTCTCAAATCCAATCACTGCTGAACTAATAGTGCAGAGCACATACAAAGATAATCTTTTTGGTGGTGGCAGTGATGGCAGTTTACTGTTAGCTGGGCTGCAACCTGGGACCTTGCCTCAGCCTCAGGTGCTGTGATTGCAGGCATGCACCATCATGCCTGGTTGTGAGATGTTTCTTTACCAGCTTTTTGAGAATTAAATGCTTCAATTAGTTGTAGATAATTAAATTTCCTTCAGGTTTCCATGTATTGTCAGCATTTGTCTCTTCCACTTCAGAAAATACTCCCACCTTCCCATCACTACACATCAGTCCAGTACATTTCCTACCACGAATCCTTCAGGCTCTGCTTCCTCAACTTCTTTAGATTTTGCATTTTTTTCTTAAAATTTTCCGTTTTCATTTTTTGCAATGTTTTATTGGAGGCCATTTCTGTTGCGGGTCTGCAGCATCTTGGCCTGTGAGCCCGCAGCTCCTCTTGTACCCCTGTGAGATGTTTCTAAGATGAGCATGTTTTTGGGGTTTTTGTTTTTATAAGGAGATGAAACAGGGAAGGTACTGCAGGTTGACCTTGAACTCTGGAGCCCAGGCTGGCCTCAAACTTGTAGCAATCTTGCTGTCAGCCTCCCAAGTGCTCGGTTAACACATAACTTAAACCAAGGATGTTACAGCATCTGGTCAAGGCCCTGGCCAGCTATGTAGGTTTTTGTCTTGTTTTTCCTACATTGGATTTATACACCTGGAACCAGAGAGGACTTATACCAGCTGGAGGGAGGCCAAGTGGGAGGCCTGTTGTGATCCTGTCCACAGGACCTGAAGATCTGGGGAGAGTCCCAGCCCTGTGGTTGTGCAGCATAATCTCTGAGAACTCAGCTATGAGGGAGGGCAAGGATTACTGTGGCCAAAGCTGTGAGTGCCTGGCAGAAAAGAGGTGGATGGTTTACACCTGCGGCAGAACAGGACCAGTTACCCACGTGTTTTAACAGCTCGCACAGGGGAAGCAGTAGCTTCAAAGTCTAAAACAAGGGAATGACATCTACACTTGAAAGGACTCACATGCCACAGGAGTCAGGAAACTCCATAGCAAAATGAGAAAACAATATTCACTGGCAATTTGCAGAGGACTGGAAACCTAAGGGCTAATGGCGTAAGAGGTTCCTAGTAGCAGTTATCAGAAAATGCAAACTAGTGTGCCTGTCAGATTGGCAAGAAACAGACAGTGCTAAGTGTTGGCAGAGGTGTGGGGACAGTGACAGGCCACACCAAGCATTACAGGCTGTAGTAATCTTGGAGGCCTGTCTGCCTGTTTCCAGGGAAACAGATTCTGAGTCCATCCTGCAGCTGCTGAGCCCCTTGTCTGGCATACATGCCCCAGAGAATCTCACATGTGCATGGGTGTGTGGAGAACTGTGGGTAGTAACCAGGAGGAAGAGCTGATCAATGCACAGCAGACTTCCACATCACTGGAGTTAAAGAGAGGGCCAGGAGTGGTGGCACACTGCTGTAATCCCAGCACTGAGGAGACTGAAGCAGGATTGCTGCCAGTTCAAGGCCATCCTGGGTTACAAAGTGAGTTCAAGGCCAGCCTGAACTGCATAGTGAAATGCTGTCTCAAAAAACCAAAAAAACAAGGAATGGATAAAATAAGTGCCAATGTGTAAATGTCTGGAGCTGGGCACAGTGGTACATACCTGTACCCACTTGGAAGGTTGAAGCAGGAGGACTGTGTGAGCCCAGGAATTTGAAGCAAGACAAAAATGCAAAAAGCAAACCTGATGGGTGTGGTGGTGCACACCTGTAATCCCAGCACTCAGGAGAAACTGAGGCAGTAGGATTGCTCTGAGTTGAATGCCAGCAGCCTCGGCTACATAGTTCGAGGCCAGCCTGAACTACAAAGTGAAACCCTGCTTCAAAAAAACCAAACAAATGAAAAGACACCCTAGTAAAAATGGGCAAAGGGCTTGAGTTGACATTTCTTTGAAGAAGATTTATAGATGACGGAGGAGGAAATGAAACCATGTGTGCCTGCCTACTAATCACTGGGGAAGTGTAGAAAGTGCTCTGAGCAGCCAGGTGAGGCACAGGAAGCCAGGCAGTGGGGACGTACTCTGTGGCTTCTGTGGAAAGCAATGCACTTACAGACCTCACATCTAAACCCTTATGTTTAGCATTACTCTCCACATTTTTAGGCATATGCAGCAAAAATGCAGCACTCTTTTTGGGCCACCAAGCCTGTGTCAGCCCCTGTTTGGCCTGGGCACACCTACCAACTCCAACATTGTAATGCTGGAATGGCATACATTGCTTCTTTAATGTGACATCCAGATACTTGGTGGTCTTTCAGATATGAAAGATAGGGATAGGGATATAGCTCAGTGGCACAAGCACCTGCTTTGCAAGCACAAGGTCCTGAATTCGATTCCTAGTGCCAAAAAACCCAAAAAAAACAAAAAATGATATGCACAGCCTTTATGGCCTGGGCCGTTTCGCAGATGTTCATAAAGTGAACATGAAGATTTGAGCCTCTTAATTTGCATGATTTTGTGGAGTTTTCTGGGTCCAGAGAGTAGGGAACCATTTTCCCAGGTCACCTCAGGCCGCTTACAGGAAGAGGAAGAGCAGTGATTCCTGGGAGAGTTCACGAGAACCCGACCTCTGTCCTTAGGCCCTCTTATAAAAGGAGCATAGCAGTCACTCAGGGAGATGCATCCAAAACCCAAACAAGGAGGGGACGGGAGGTTGTCTGGGCTCTATGGCCAGGGGCTGGTCTGGAGGAGCCAGGGCTTCCAAGGCGTTGGGGTGGGGGTGGTTGTGCAGGACTAAGTATGTTGGGTGCCATGGTGAGGTCATAAGTGTCCAGAGGTGCTCTGGCCACTCACTCATGTACTCATCTTTGAAGCTATACTTTATTTACTTGGGTAAATACTTAGGAGTGGAGTTGCTAGGTCATATGCTAAGTGGATATTTACTCTGATTTTTTTTTTTTTTTGAGACAGGGTCTCACTCTGCAGTTCAGTCTGGCCTTGAACTCACTGAGTAGTCCAGGCTGGCCTTGAACTAGCAGCAACCCTCCTTGCCTCAGCCTGCCAAGTTCTGGGATTACAGGTGTGTAGCACCAGACACCTGGCAATACTTATTTTCTAATCAGACGCTACCCCAGGTGCTGTGGATTGACCCCAAAGCCTTCCCACTGAGCTACATCCTAGTCTTTCTAAAATTTTTATTTTGAAACAGAGTCTCACTAAGTTGCTAAATTGCCCAGGCTGAGCTTGCACTTGTGATCCTCCTGCCTCAGCTTCCTATCCTGCTGGTTTTACAAGTTGTGCCACCACTTCTGGCTTATCTTATATTTTTTTGCAGTACTGGCAATTCAACCCAGGGCCTCATACACTCTAGATAAGCCCTCTGCCACTGAGCTACACCCTCAGCCCTTTTTATTTCATTTTGAGACAGGGTCTTGCTAAGTTGCCCAGGCTAGCCTCAAACTTGAGATCTCCTCCTTCAGCTTCTGGAATGCCTGGGATTATAAGGACGTACTACTGCACCTGGCTGTTAGATGGTTTTCCTAAGTGGTTCTACTGTTTTGTCTCACACCAAAGCATATGAGAGCTCTAGTAGCTCCACATCCTTTCCAGCACCTGGTGGTGCATGCTTGAAATCCCAGCACTTAAGAGAGTGAGGCAGGAGGATGGTCTTGAGTTTAAGGCCAGCCTGAGCTACAGAGCAAGACCTTGTCTCAAAAAACAAAAACAAAAACAAAAAGTATCGAGTATCTTTTTATGGGAGTATTGGCTATTTTGATTTCTTCTTTTGGGAGGTGTCTGTCTGTCTTTTGCCACTGTGATGGTTAACTTCATGTCACCTTGATTTGGCTTAGCAGCACAGGGGGCTGCTAAGGTATCATCTCTGTGTGTGCCTATGAGGATGTTTCTGGCAGAGACCAAGCGAAGACCCACCTTCTCCTTTGTGGGTGGTCCTTGGCTAGTCTGCTATAGGTCAAAGGGCAAACTTGGGGATCTATCTTCGCTTGCCCTTGGACTTCAGATGCTAGGCCTCACACAGCTGCTTCTCAGTTCTTCTGACTCAACTGAATTGAGGCACCCGCCAGTGCTCCAGGACTCCAGATGCAGGTGGCAGATGGTGAGACCTTCAGCCTCCATAATGCATGAGCTGGTTCCCATAATAAATCTCTCATGTATGAGGTGCAATCCAAAATACAGAAACTGTTTCAATTTTTAAAAATGTATTATGGAAAAAGACACAGTGCCATAAATCCCCCCTCAAGGTCCTCCCCCTTGCTTCAAACACACTTGGCCATCACTGCTGCCCCTTGCTGAGCAAGTCCTGCAAGTCTCCTCTTGCCTCTTCAGTTGTACTGCTGTGGCTGCCTCGATGATGTCTTGAACCCAACAAAATGTTCCCTTTCCATGGTCATTGTGACTATGGTGCCAGAGCTGGTGAAGAAGCAGGAGAAAGATGCACTGTGATGTCTTTCCATGATGCTGGATGGCACTCAGCAGTACTATGCACCACAGTTTTGATCACACTTTGTAAAGACACTCACAAAAGGGGATCTGCAGAACTACTTTGGAAAGTGGCTGGGCGTGGGTGGCGCATGCCTGTAATCCTAGCACTTGGGAGGCTGAGGCAGGAGGACTGTTGCAAGTTTGAGACCAGCATGGGCTACAAAGTGAGCTCAAGGCCAGCCTGAACTACATAGCGAGACCTTGTCTCAAAAAGACAAAAAAATAGAACTGCTTTGGAAAGCCCCAGTAATGATGGGATGAATGCATTACTGAGGGGGAGGATTTTGAGGAAGTATCTTGAATGTTTAAAATTTAAACAAGTGGCACAAGTGCTGCCTGACAAGTGAGTTCAATTCCCGGTACCAAAAAAAAAATTTTAAACATATTTAAATATGTCTATTTCAATGACACCTTGTATCTTCACATATCTTCTTGGTTCTGTTCCTCTCCCCAACAATACACCCACTTTTATTGGCTTGTTGGTGTTTTCAAGTGATTCACATATTTTGTGTTTATATAGAATTTATTTATTATAAATAATTTTTCTTACCCTTAACATTTTTTTTTTTGGTACCTGGAATTGAACTCAGGACCTTGTACTTGCCAGGCAGGCACTTATGCCACTGAGCTATGTCCCCAGCCTGTTTTTTGTTTTAATGGTGTGTCTTGAAGAACAAAAGTTAAAATTTGGAGTCTAAGTATGGTTTTTTGAGGCACAGTTTTGCTATGCTGCCCAGAGTGCCCTGAAACTCCAGGCTCGAGTGATCTTCCTGTCTCAGCTTCTTGGTTGGCTGAGCCCACAGGCGCGTGCTACCACACCCCATTCTGTCACCTTTATCATTACTGTTTTTGTGTCCTATGATAAGGTCATCAAAATCGTCTCCAATTTTTCACAATTTCTCTATTTCTTTTTTCATTTAGATCTGCAATTCATTTAAAATTAATTAACATGAGGTAAAATTTTGTGTAAGTGTTCACTTCCCCAACAGAAATCCAGTTGTTCTAGCACCATTGATTGAAGAATCTTCAGTTTCAGATCCTTGGCAACCGTGTCAAAATCAACCAATCAGGGGCAGAGTAGAATAAGTCCTTGGGTTCCACCCTAACTCCTTCTCAAAGAAATTAACAAGGTGAGGGAGGATGGCCTTGAGTTTGTGCCCAGCCTGGGCTCAGTAGTGAGTTCAAGGCCAACCTGGACTGCATAGTGAAACCCTGTCTCAAAAAATCAAAACAAAACAAAAAAATTAATAAGCTGAGCACTTGCTGGTCTGTTTCTGGCCTCTTTGTTCTTCTCATTTCCTGAATTTTATCCTCACACTGAGACCACTATGGCTTCATGCTCAGTCTCACCATCATGCAGTGTGAGAATTGCCAAACCTCCTGCAGCTATTTCAAGCCCTCCATGTTCCATATAAGGCTGGTCATTTTTTACAAACAAAAGTGTTTGGGGACTTTGATTAGGACTACATTAAATCTACAATTTGAAGACAATTGATATCCAATCAATCTCTAGTCTCCCACTTTTTTTTTTGTGACAGGGTTTCACTGCATAGTCCAGACTGGTCTTGAACTCACTATGAAACTCTTGCTGGGGCTACCATGCTGTAATGAACAGAGCAAGGCTGGCTAAAGCCGCCAGGAAAACCAGGGTCTACTGCCTCAGACTTCTCGTAGTATGGGTGGGCAGCTGGGTCGAGAGATCTGCTTCCCTGGCTTCTGCGAGTCTTTTCTGTCCCCATAAAGGAGGCAGATGTGCTTGGCCATATTCCTTCTTCCTCTTCTCACCCTCTGCCCTGCTCTTTTCTCCTTCTTCTCCTTCTTTTCTTCTTCTCCCCCCCCCCCCCCCCC
>PVLD010000364.1:155040-247584 GCA_004027595.1 Dinomys branickii | reverse complement strand
TGGCCTCTTTGTCTTTTCTTTGTGCTGTGAATATGGAGGTGTATGTGATGTCTGGAGTTCCAGCAGCTACTCTGCTACTCTGTAAGCCAGAAGGACAGAAGCTTTCCTGCTAGGGATGTTGCAGCAGAAAGATGAAAGAACCTGGTCCTTGACTGGGACAGTCCCCACCTTGGGAGATCTGGTTCTCTGAGAACAACAGGTCTCAGGACTGGAATCTCCTGGTACTTGGGTACTGTGCCATTTGCATTAGGCACACTGGGCATGCCTTGCAGTGAGCACAAGACCATGCACACCGGGCACGCCTTGCAGTGAGCACAAGAACATGCAAGGCACGGCAGCTGACAAGACTCAGCTGTTCCCACTTTTACATCACACAGGGTTCATCACCCAACCTTGGGGAATGGGAAAGACAGTTTTGGGGCCAGGGTCAGGTAGCCCATTGCAACTATTGGGACCCCGAGAGCCCTTGTCAAAGGCAGGATGGAAGTGAGCACCCTGCACCCTGGCTGGGGTGCTCAGTTGGGGGTTGCCCTGGCACTTCATCATTGCTGGGGGGCCCGAAACCCTCAGTGCAACAGTTTCTGGTCCTAAGATCGCTGAGTTTTTTCTGTCACCACCTCCAGAGTCCTGTGGGTCTTGCTAACATCTAGCCTAATATAAACAACCGCTGGCATCGGACACTTTTCATCCAGGTGCCATGTTATTTGATTTTGTTTTGATGCTGGAGATTGAAACTCAGGGCCTCATGCACACAAGCTCTACCTAACTCTAAGCCATGGCCCCGACTCAAGGATCCACGTGGGTTTCTCTTCCATTTCCTCACCTTTCCCAACCCAGCTATCAGCTTTTTTTTTTTCCTTGTCTTTTTGAGATAGTCTCACTATGCAGTTCAGGCTGGCCTTGAGCTCACTTTGTAGCCTAGGCTGGTCTCGAACTCGCAACAATCCTCCTGTCTCAGCCTCCCGAGTGCTGGGATTACAGGTGAGCGCCACCATGCCGGGCTCCCAGCTATCAGCTTTGTGCTCTTGCCAGATTCTCTGGCAATAGCAACTGTCACTGCAGTGGCTTCAACCTGTACCTTTACCCCTACTGATCATGAGCGACCAAAGGCTCTGAGCACTGGGCAGAGCTGTGGTCAGGATGAACTGCATTCTGATTGGCTAAGGCCAGGCTTCCCTGGCCAATCACGCTGCAAGGAAGGCAGCACAGATGCGATTGGTTGCTCAGACTGACTCTGCAGCTAGGGTGGGGCGGGGGGCAGGGACGGCACGAAGTCCCAGCAGGCAGATTCTTTTCTTTTAGGGGAACATGAAATGCGGGGCTATGAATCCTGGCTCTGCCTCTTACTGGCTGGGCCACGTTTTTCTCATCTGTGCGGTGGGGGTCTTGTCTCAGGCGCAGTGAGTCAGCCTGTGTGAGTTCTGCCATTGTTTCGTCCCCACTTTCTGCTTAGGAGCAGAGACCAATGAGGTCTGTGTGCACTCACTGAGGAGCGTGTTCCGCAGCACTGCCATGGGCTCTGGGCTGCTAGGTCCGTGGATGGTCCCCGGTGGGGGGTGGGCATATCCCTGAACCCTGGGTACTGCCTACGGTGTGCTGGAGGAAGTGTCCGCGAGGGCGGAACAATTCTGGGGAGTGCGAGGTGGCTTCTTGTACCCGGGAGGCTCCGAGTTCTCCAGGAAGCAGAAGGGACAAGCATTCCATGCAAGGCACGGCGGGAGGACGTGACGGCTGACCTCTGCGGGAGAGATGACAGTGGCAGTCAGCAGCCCCTGGGGACGAAGAACTGCAAATGCTGGGCCGGGCAGACTGGGTGGGGGGAGATGTGGCGGATCCACCCACACACCGACCGGGATACAGGGCTTTCTCGGCTGCCCCTGGGTCAAGAAAGGAAAGCCCTGTAGCTGTGGGGTTTCATCTTCTACCCTCTGCCTGGTTTTTATAAGTAGCTCCTGTCGGGTGCCTGGCTGCATCCCAGCTGTTCTGAGTCGCTGCTGTGCTTCTGGTGTGATCTGTGGTATGGTCCGCAGTGTGGGGTGGGAGGTGATAGACATTTAAGAGGCCGAGCCTGGTGGGAGGTCCTTAAGGCACTGGGCACTATGAAAGGATTGTGGGACCTGGGCCTTCCCAGGGTTCTGCTGGGCCGTGTGACCTCCCCCTGACACTTTTGTTGTGATGTGACATAAGGACCCTCACCAGAACCGAGCAGATGCCAGTGCCACACCCTCACACCTCCAAAACGGTGAGCTAAAGAAAACTTTTCTTTATAAAATGAGCCTGCCTTGTATATTGCATTATAGTAATGACACACATACAGACCAATACCAATGGTCTTTTGGCTTTTTGCTGCTGTGCAATAAATGGCCCCACAAGTCAGTGGGTTGAAACTAACATCTGTCACCTCACACACAGTGTCTGGGGTAGGCAAGTGGCTTACCTGGTGCAACTGTCAATTGTAATGTGTCATCTTGGATTAGAAAGCCCCAGGGTATTGGTGGAGCACATTCTGGGGCACATCCGGGTGAGTCATGGAGATACAACCAGGCATCTACGTCTGGTCCCTCACCCTTTCCTCTCTGACACTGCTCCCATGCTCTGCTTCATTGCCGCCATGAACTAGGCAGCTTCGCTCCATGTGCCCTCCCACCATGACAGTTGTGCCTTGGAGCCAGGTGGCCATGGACTGAACTTCTGGAAACCTGGAGCCAAGTTCAACCTCCCCTTTTATGTTGTCGGCTCAGGTGTTGTCCAGTGACGGGAAAGCTGACCAACACACCTCGTTCTCTCCTGCTCTGTGGTCAGGCTGGGGCTGGGGTGCAGCATCTGAAGCTCTGATCAGGGCTGGGAGATCTACTGCCAAGCTGTCCCGATACCACTGGCAGGAGGAGAAAAGAGACTTCCAAACAGAAGCCCCAGTGTCTTCCAGAGCTTAATCTAGAAGAGACATGACTTCTGTCCTGCTCTGCTGGCCTCACAGACCTACTCTGGCCACTAGGAGGGAATGCCTCAGGGTGTAGGCTCAGGAGGCTGGCCACCCTAGGTGGTAGCCGGTCTATTTCTCTGTGGGTGTGGCTGCCTTTGAGCTTGTTTTAGCCTCTAATTAGCCAGTTTCGTTATCCAGATGCCTCAGTCCTACTGCAGGAGAATGAGGGTCACACCCAGGAAGCAGATTGTAGCTCTTCTGGATTCCCCATGAGCCCAGACAGCCTCCAGTATAGACAAAGAATTAGATACTGTCGCCCATTTCCTTCTGCTCAAAATACTCACGTTTGCTACACAGAAATCCTTCTCTGTGATGTTTTCAGATCTTGCCTGTCTTGGTGAAGCAAAGGAACACAGTGACTAATGCAAGCCAGGCTACAACCGCATCAGCAGCGCGGAGTGCTCAGCGCCTCCACCTCGGTCCCGAAGGCATGGCATGTGCACAAGGGGCCTTCCAAATCCACAGGTGTCTGGACTGTGGCAAGTGAGCCAGCAGCAAGACTGCGTGGGGCAGGTGGCTTGGGGCGGCCTGGCTCAGGGCCCCTGTGGCTTCCAGGGATTAGGCATCATTTGTGAGCTCCCTCCCTTTCCACGGAGGTCTCACTTCTATGGCCTCCACAGAAATCAAATAAACAATCTTGCTCACTTTTAGAGAAATTAAATGCATCAATATGAAAGCCGCCAGGAGGGCTGGGGCAGGTGACATGTGGAGCTATGATGCATGGGATTGTTAGCATGCATTCCTGACTTCCTTGGCTCCTTCCTGTTGCTGACCACATGGAGCCTCGGGGCCCCTTCTTAGTGGGTGGAGTCCAGGTGCCCACCCCAGCTTGGTACCCCTGCCAGCCAGGCTCCTCTCAGCTTGTTTCAGGAACTTCATGTACTAACTGCACTGGGCAGGACAGACAGGGCAGGAGGTATGGGCAGGCAGGAACTGGTGGCCATCCCAGCCCTGGCATCTCACAGGCCCAGCCCTGGCCTGAGCTCAGCAGTCTGGAGTCCCAGCCTGGATTGGCAGGGTGAATGCAGCCTGCTATGTGCTCTCGCTCCTTCCTTAGTAGAAGTTTGGGGCCACCCAGAGGGCTCAGATTATACTGCTTAGGGTTGTGCCCTCTCCTTGGGACCTTCCTAGTACCCCAATAACTGGCATTGGCACCCTGTTGAATGTTCCTTGGTTTGGTAGGTGAAAAATGACACCCTGTGGCCATTGGAATGTGTACTGCTTTGGTCTTGGAGGGCTGGTGCAATATTTTCTTTCTTTGGGATGACTGTGAAATATCATAGTCTCTGTCCCTTTCAAACCGAGGTGCTCTGGTGGCCCTGCTCAAGAACAAGGGCCCTGTGCTGTGCTGGGAATGGAAATGCCATCTGTGGATCTGTCCTGGTGGGGGGCTGGGAATGACCCTGGTCCGAGAGGTCCCCTACATACTCAGGTCAAATTTTAAAATGGATGTACATCTACTGTTTTGTTGTTAGCAGTTTTTTTTTTTCTTTTCAGTACTGGGGATTGAACCAAGGGCCTTCACACTGAGCTGCATCCTCACCCCCCCCTTTTTTTTTTCTATTTTGAGACAGGGTCTTGCTAAATCACTGAGCTGCTCAGGCTGGGCTCAAACTTCTAATCCTCCTGCCTCAGCCTCCCAGAGTGCTGGGATGACAGTTATGTGCCAGCTGTATGGCTCTTGCACTGTCAGCAAATATTTAGAGGGAGCCTTCTCAGAGCCACCATGGCACAGAAAGAAAGACAAAGGGCAGAAAGGATATAGGACCTAGCTGGGGGAAACAGGAACACATCACTTGTGCACTGAGTAAGAAGCACCTGTGAGGGAGACCAAGGAGGGGAGTGGTCCTGAGAGGGGACAGCAGGGTGGGGCTTATAAATGTGCTGGGGAAAGGAGGAGCATCTTCTGTGAAGACAACACTTGAGCAAAGATGGAGAGATGTGGAAGTGCAAAAGCCCTGAGGTGAGCAGAGCAAGGTGAATCCATGAGCCACCCATCAGGCCAGTGGGGTGAGGGGTGCAGCCCAGGGAGGGGGCCAGCTCCGGCAGGGCCTGTGGGTTCCCAGGTGTCCTGTCTGGGTGCTGAGTGGACAGGCTGTCATTCTCCAGCACAGTGATGCTGGCAGGTGAGCAGGCCTGCTGTCTCTAGAGTGAGTGCTATGAGCAGGGTTTATTGGCAGCCCCATGGTCTGCCTGCCTCTGCCCATCTTCCAGGGCTCCGGGTTTCTGGCCTGCCTGTCTAGGGGCTTTCAGATAAGGTCCAGGCCCATGATGGTGTCACACAGCCCTGTGAGGCCCCCAGGAAGAGGAGGGGACAGAGGATGGTGGACAGGAGGAGCTAGTCTCTCCTTTGGCTGGTAGGAGGCAGTGGCCCTGCTGGCCCTTGGGTACCCGCTGTCCTTTAAGGGGGAGGAGCTTCTTCAGAGCACTTCCCCACCCAGCTGGCAGGGGACAGCAGAGGTGGCCCCCTCCTTCCTGGAGGATGGCACACAGCCTGTCCTTCCTAGAGGACTTCAATCTTAAGGCTGCCCAAAGGATTCGAGGTCAGGGGCTGCGGGTCCCTAGGCCTTAGGGCAGAGCTCGCGTTGGCCAGCTGGGTGGCCAGGAGGTCCCCTTGGTGACCCTGTGAGATGGATGAGGCACCAGAGCACCCCTCAAAGAGGAGGGCGAAATCCTGTCCCAGGGACCGGCAGTTCCTGGGCCTTTGGAACCGTGTGATTGTCCTCCTGGCGGTGAGGTGGGGTTGCAAGCACCCTGGCTTCTGAACCCTGTCCTGGGCCAAGCTGACTGTCCCTGTCCTGAGCTCTTCCTCTCCGAGCCTCGCCTATGGCTATGGCGCGGTTGGGGCGCAGGTCCCCGCTGAACATCCTGCAGGCCATAGCGGCCATGCGGCCGTGCCCGGGGCACTTTGTGTGGTGCTGACCGCAGCAGCCGGACGCCGCGCACCAGGTCGGCAAGGGCCTCAGGACGGAGGCACTTAGTATCTCCCAAAATGACACTTCGTGGCTAACAAAGCGCTCCAACTCCCCGTGCTGGTCAGAGCTGCTGACACGGCTGGGAAAGTGGCGGGGCCCAGGAGTGCGAAAGGCCTCGCCCAGGCTTCAAACGTAGAAGCTGACTGGGGCGGGGGAGGGGGCGGGAAGAGCAGTAGGTGGAGCCGAGGACCCAGCACGCGTCTCTCTGACCTCTACCCTGGGATACTGGGGCGTTTAGGCCCCAGTGCGCAAGCGTGCGGCTCTCCGCCGCCAGGCTCTTGTTGGGCGTTCTGCTGCCGCCCTGTAATTGGCCCTAGCGACCTGTTCTCGGCCAGTCGGCGCGTGGTTTCTGGCTTGACTTCTAAGGGCTGGCAGGCCGGGCGCTCTAGACCCTGGCCAGCACTCTGCGGAGAAGGGGCGGGCGCTCAGGTTTGAGCCAGCCCCTTGGTCCGGTCCCTGAGACCCCACTGTCTGCATGACTCCGCGGTCCCCGGGACGGACTCTGACGGGCGCACTCGCGCCTATGCCCTTCTGACCCGGTCTCGGCCTTCCCCGAGCGCCTCGCGGGATCCTGGGAGACTCCTGCCTTCTCGGTTGTCCTCTCCCCCTGGCCTGCCGGTCAGAAAAGGGAGCTGGTTCCTGCTTGTAAAAAACTGTATGGCTCAGGCGGTGCGATGGTGCACGCTTGCCATTCCAGCCCTGTAGGAGGCTGAGGCAGGACGATGGCAATATATCATTTCTTCTCTCCCCAGATGCCAGCAAACTCTAATACACTTCTTTTTTGTACTGGGTTTTGAATTCAGGACCTTCTTACTGAACTACATCCCCGCCCCTTTTTATTTTTTACTTCAGGCTAGGGGCTAAGTTGTTAGGTCGCCCAGGGGCTTCCCTTGAACTTGCCGCTGCAGTTTAGGGTGCAAGGGTTACAGGTGTGGGCCACTGAGCTGCTTTTGGAAATTTTCCTATTCTGGAGGAATTACAAAGTATGTGTCCTTTGTGGCTGGATTATTTTACTCAGCATGGTGTTTTCAAAGCCCTCACGTTCCATGTGTGTCAGAATGTCCCTCCTTGCTAAGGCTGTTTCATAGACCGTGTTTGTTGCCTAATGAGCAGAGTCCCCGAGATGATGACAGAGTCCTGAGAATGGGTGAGAGAGACGGTTGCACAGCACCACAAATGCACTTGGTGTCACTGGATTATGCACTTAAAAATGGTTAAAATGGCAAAATTTATATGCATGCATTCTACCACATTTTGAAAAGAATGCAGTACCCCCAGACCACTGAATCACACACTTCAAATGAGTGCATTTTATAGCTGTATCTCAACACAGCTGTTATAAACTACAGCCATCGTGCTGGAGCAACGTGTGTGGTCTCTCTCCGTCTAGGTGTGGCAGGATCCAGAAGCCTTGAGTACTTCTGGGTGGGCCAGGGGCTGCTTACCTCCAAGAGCGAGGGCAACAGGGCCTCCGGGGAGTATCCCCTGTTGTATAGGCTGGGCTGTGGGCAGGAGGCCTCCCTTGGCAGCTCGGATGCAGTTGTGGATGATGAGATGAATGAGACCCAGCTCCTGACGTATGGTCCCAAGGGAGGCTCTCCAGTTCTTTCCATCCTGGCCAGGCAATCTTTTCTGGCCCCACCCTTTCGGGACCCTAGTGGAGTCGCCCCAAAAGCATCTTGTTTTTCTTTCCCCACCAGATCTAGCGCCCTTTTTGGTTCCCGAGTTGTTTATGATGCAATCAGGTGCATAGGAATCGCTGCAAGGAGTCCCAAGGCTGGTCCCAAGATCGCCCACGTTCCCTTCATCTGCCCCAGCTCAGGGTCTTGAGAGGCCGCCATCCCAGAAATGACCGCTGGAGGGCGCCCCCGCACCGCTCCCACCCGACACCGCTCCGGCGGGAGGGCCCCCTTGGTGGGCGTGGAGGTTAATCTTCTGGTTCACACCACCCTTGTAAAATGTTGGCCAGGACGGGAGGCTGCAGAAGTGAAACAGAACTGGTCCCGCGGGCTAAATAAGCACTGTTCATTCGTCCCAGCCCTCTGTGCCTACCTGTGGCCTGGTTTGGTGATAACCTCCTCCGTGGGCAGCCGGAGCCATGTCCAACAGGGACTGACTGCATTCTGAGGGTGTCTGGATACATCAGGGGCACACAGCATCCCTCCCATGTTCCATCCCCGCCCTGTTCACCTTAACATTCTCCCCAAAGGCGGGTCAAGGGGGGTCCTCGTGGTCACTTCCAAACCTAGAAAGCTACTGTCACTCTCTCCTCATCCCTCTCTGCACTATGCTTGCAGGAAGTCCTTAGGGGCCAGAAAAGGGGTCAGCACCCAAACAGGGCTCAGGCCATGGGTGGGGCACCTGCAGCAGCTCTTCTGTGCTCTCTTCCAGTGGCGGACAGCTGTGCCCTCTAACCCCAGTCCCAGTTCTTTTCCAGACCCTCAGCCAGCACTGACCTCAATCAAGGCCAGTGTCTGCCCACTCTGCCTCCTGGCTTTGGCTCCCAAGGGCTGAAGATGATGGTCCTTGATGGCCACTCTGTCCTCCTTGGGAACTTGCCCGTGTGCCTCTCGTGGCCCAGGAACGCTTACCTGACATCAAGGAACAGAAATGGTCTGACTGCTGTGGGTAATGCCAAGCACATCCTGGCACGTGGCTGAGCAAAGGTACTCAGGTGGCCGACTGCCAGTGGCAGTGTGCAGGCAGCTTTCCCTGGCCCCTATAGGCCCTGCTCTCCTTGAGTGTAGGGAGACACTCTGGCCTGATCTTTGGACAAAGATGGTTGAGAAAGTGGTCTTGCTACCAGTGGTGCCTAGAGGCAGGGCCTAGGCAGCTGGGGCTGGAGGGCACAAAGGCACTGCTTGGGCTTCCAGACAGTGGCCACCCCCTGCCAGCCGGGTCACACTTCAGTCATTCTCACCTGCACAGTGAGGAGACTTCTGCTCCAGCTAGGTGACCCAGGCCATGGCTATCACCCCCGCAACCTGCTTCCTCTTCCTGGCACCGCGTCTTCCAGATGCACTGGTAGCCTTCTCTCCCTGGATAGAGCTTCCCAGCTTCCGGAGGCCTCTGTGTGCTGGCCACAGATGTCTTGGGAAGGAGGCTCTGGTGTTTGGGGAGCTCTAGTGCCCCAAATAGTTAAAGGGCAGGAGGCTGAGAAACCCAGAGCTGCTCACTCTTGGGACAGAACTGACCAGAGTACCTGTCAGGGAGGCAAGTTCCCACCCACACTAGCCACCTCCAGTAACTTGCCCTCCCTCTTGTCAGCAGAGGGTCTCCTGCCCCCAAACAGCAGAGGAGAAGAATATGCATGTTTGAGTCCTTACGGAGCTGGGGACACCCTCAAGGACCTGGTTGTGCTGCCCCTGGCTCTCCATCCTCCCAGCCACCCCAATGAGGCCTGTTTAATTGATTCAATTTGTTTAACAGTAAAAACACTGCAGATGCCAGCCTCCCAGCGCTTGTCCCTGGGGAGCTGAAGATACCTGCGGAGGCCCTGAGGCTGGGAGTCCTTCCAGGGGCCACATGCACCAGGCTGCGGATGAGGCTCTGGGCTCCCGTTGCTCTTGGGGAGCTGCAGTGAGAGGTTGAGCATCAGGGTGGAGGTGCTCAAGGCCTGCCCACTGGCAGCACAGAGGCCTCCAGGGTGCAGATGGGCTCCAAATCTGTCTTTCTCTACAGATGAATGTGTTTTACAGACTCCTAGGTCTGGAAGCTGACCTTGGAGATGACCTCCATTTTGGTGGAGCTGACATCCCAGACCCTGGGCTGCTGTTAGGGATGCCTCTTCTCCACCACCCTGGGCTTAGGGAGCTTTTCCAGGTCTGTCCATGTTGGGGAGAGGGACTGAGGATTCCCAGGGCCTGATACCCTACCTGTAGGAACCTGTCTGTGGATGGGGTGCCTGTGTCCATACCCACTGGCACCATGGCCTCTCTGCAGCAGGTGCCTGAGGGGCCTCAGCTTGGCTGGGAAGGGCTCTCAGGAAACCTCCAGGAAAGATGGTGGGCCTTAGGGTCAGGAGCCCCCGGCCTAACCCCTGATTCCCAGTCCAGCCCAAAGCCCTCCCTCCCTGTGAGGGCTCCTGGCTCTTGGAGCCACCACTTTCCACTCAGAGGGAGGCCACTGCCACTGACTGAAGCGCCAATGATTTAGGGAGCATTTGCACAGCTGGACAGGCAGGAGGGCTCTGGCCCTATTCCCACCTGGTCTCAACTGGGAGGATGCCCCAGTCGTGATAGGAATGAACTCACCCTAAAGCCTGGGATGGGGGGGTAAACCCCGGACACCCCGTCTCTCCGGTTGGTTGGGTAACCTCCCAAGTGCGCCTCAGGAAAAACCCAGAACCCTGCTCTCTCTGAATACTAGATGCTAATAGACGCACCACCACCCCCCCCCGTCCTTCCGTTAGGAGCTCTTCCTTGCCCAGTTACCCGGAGACAGGGAGAAACCAAGCCAGGGAACTGGGGGTAGAGAATGCAAGGGCTCGTCCAAGGTCAGCCCCGGCGGCCGCTGGCTCTGGCTCGAGTGCGTGAGCAGGCCTCTGGTCCGGGAGGGGCACGCAGGCGAACCCCGGCCCAGGAGGAGCGCGGGGGGCCAGCTCCGAGAACAAAAGGGAGCCCCGCCCCCGCCCCGCCGGCGCGCTCGGGCCAATCGGTGCTGCCTCCGCGTACCGAGGCCTCTGATTGGCTGTATGGGGGCCAATCATGCGCCCAAACCGCGTTCCCTGCGGCCCCACGTGGGGAGACGCGGCTGCTGGCGGGCTGGGAGCGAGCCTTAGGCGGCCGCGCGCGCAAGAACTAACCCGGACTCGCGCCTCCCAGACCTTTGCGCGCCGCCTGCCAGCGTCCCTGTTGCCCTAAGGCCACGGGGGGGCGCCCAGGCTTCCCGAGGGCCCGGGAGCGAGGGTCCCTGGTCTGGAGATGTCAGGGTCGGCGTGGCGACTGTCCCCGGGAAAGCAAGGAGAGCCATCTGGTTTTGGGCAGGAGGCCGAAGCGGCGGGGTGGAAGGAAGACGCGGTGCCGGTGTTGGGCGGTGGAGGCAGCAGTTTATTCATGGAGGCAGCCCGTCATTGACACCTCCTCCTCTGATGCTCTGGGGACACAAACAGCGGTGGCCTCCGCGGAGGTTGGGGTGCCGCTTTCCCCTCGTTTCCATTAGTCCCCCCTACTAACTACTCCAGGTGGAACATACAAGAATGTTTTTTGATGTGGGCATTTGACATGGGCTTACATTTTTATGGTACCCTGAGATGGAGTATTTGAGGCGAGTGGAATATATGGAAAATACATGAGTTAGAGGAGAGATGTGCAGTACCCAGGGCCAGCGACAGAGGGACGCTGCCACCACCCCAGACCTGAAGGGCAGCTGCAATTGAGGAAGAGGCCCTTCTAGAGCTGTGACCTTGGAGAGGGGACGCTGTGACCTGGCAGGGAGAAGCCTGTTGACATGTACCAGCCTCACTTACCCGCCTGCTGAGACTCCCCAGCGGCTGAATCTAGGCAGAAGCCAGGGGCCGAGGAAGCCCGTGACGCCCTCCCTAGAGTCACTGTGGGGCCCGGCGGAGCGGCCAGAGCCGGTAGCCAGCACCTGTTTCGAAGTGTGAAAGGAGATGAATGGAAGCGTCTCGGAAAAGTGCAGGCTTTCTGTTTTGTGGGTGGAGACGTGCAATGTAGGTGGAGCCAACCTGTAGCGAATGCGTAGGGCGCTCCCGATGGGTGGGATGGAGCCAGGCGGAGCCTTTCCTCCTGCAGGACCACAGAGCACCCTCCCCTCAGGGGCTTTCCCTGGAGGGCGCCACAACAGTGGAAGAGCTCCTAAGTGTGGAGTCACAAAGCAGGGTGAGTAGTGGCCGAGGTGCATTTTGGTGCACCTGAGGGACGCTGTTGTGGGTCTTCTCTTCTAGGAGGCCCCCCGGATATTTCATTTTCTTTAGATGCTTGTGAGTCTCAGCAGGATGAACAATGAGTTTCCCTGCAGAAAGCCTGAAGTAATGGCTTCCCTCTGAGTTGGGGCATTTATTTACCCACTAAGGCTTTTGGGGCGACCTTCCTGCTCCTGGTGGGTGGGTTCAAGGAGGACAGGATGCCGTCCAGGCTTGGAGAAGTTTATGGCTTAGCAGAGTGGGCATGCCAAGTCCAAGATGAGGTGGCCAGAGGGAAGACTCTGCAGAGTGGCAACAAGCAAAGAGAGGTGATGCCTCAGGTGGCTTTGAAGGAGCAAGCAGGATTGGAAGGTAGAGAAAGGCCAGGGGCAAAGGGGTGAAGTTAGGGGCTCTGAGGGTGTGGGCGCTGGCATAATCTGGCTGTGTGCACAGCTAGCCATGAGGAAGCCAGGGGGCCCTGGCATGTCCCCCACTGTGATTCCCCATCTGTCCTCTGGTGACAGTGATGGGATGGTGGCTGGGTGGAGAGGGGAGGGTGGAGGCGGGTTTAGCGCTCTGGCTTGCACTTGTAATTATAGGCTGGGTAAAAACAAGCAAGGCAAGCCAGGCCATCAATGTGACCGTTTGTGGACTAGGGAGGTGGCTTTGCAAGGTGTGAGCTGCCTGTGGGGACTGTGGGATTTTGAGTGAGGATGGCCCTCAGGCACACCACAGTTTCCCTCATTTCCCTGTCACATGTGGCTGACATTGCCAGCCACAGTCCTGCAGCACCCTCCAAGCAACTCCTCTCAGTGAGTGGCACTGGGGAGCTGCTGGGGTTCAGAAGCCTGTGCCCAGGAGAAGCAGCCTCTGGCTCAGGTGCTTGGGACTTGCTGGCACCCTGTGCTGCAGCAGCAGTCCCACCACACCAGAGAAGGCAGCCAGGGCCACTGGTCAAGGCCTAAGAGAGAAAATGGACCAGAAGGAACACCGGGAGGGTAGAAGCACAAGAGCTTGGCCCGGGGACAGGGCTCGGAGATTGAACCTTGAGGATGTGCATGGTGGCACACACCTGTAATCCCAGCATTTGGGGAGGCTAAGGCAGGAGGATTGCCTGTTTGAATCCAGCCTGAGAAACTTAGCAATTTAGCTAGACCTTGTTTGGAAATTATTAAAAATAATAATAAAACAAACAAGGGCTGGGGATATAGCTCAGTGGCACAGCACCTGCCTTGCAAGCACAAGGTCCAGAGTTTGATTCCTGATACCAACACAAACAAATAAACAAACAAGGGCATGGGATGCAGCTCAGGGTAAAGGCCCTGGGTTCAACCCTAGTATGTAGCCAGGTGTGGTGGCGCATGCCTGTAATCCCAGCACTTGGGAGGCTGAGGCAGTAGAATTGCCATGAATTTGAGACCACACTGGGCTACAAACTGAGCTCAAGGCCAGCCTGAACTGCAAAGTGAGACCCTGTCTCAAAAAGACCAAAAAAAAAAAAAAAATCCTGGTATGCCCCTGCCCAACAAAAGAAGGGGTTGGGCAAGAGCAGTGCCTGTGCTGGCATCATGCCAGGATGTCCTGGTTTGTGTTTGTTTTATTCTTTTTCAGTGCTGAGGGTTGAACCCAGGTCCTTGCTCACACCAGACAAGTGCTCTACCACTGAACTACATGCATAGCCCTGCCTCTTAATTTTAAAGTCTTAAAAGTTTGGGTTGAACATGGTGGTCCATGCCTGCTATCTTATTGGTGATGGCAAACCTAAGGCACAGGTGCCACTGCTGGGTGTTTGCTATCACTGAAAGCTCAAAAATGTTCTCCATCACTCTCTTAGCTGCTCAGGGGGCTGAGGCAGGAAGATCAAAAGTTTGAGGCCAGCCAGTGTGTAACTTAGAGGTACAGTGGTTGTCTAGCATATGTATGCCCCTAGCTGAGTTCAATCCCCAGTACCACAGGGGGGAAAATGGTAAGTGTACTAAACCTAAATTTACAGAGATGGACTTTTTTTTTTTTCCTTTTTGAGACAGGGTCTTGTTATGCAGTTCAGGCTGGCCTTGAGCTGACTTTGTATCCCAGGACGGTCTCGAACTTGCAACGATCCTCCTGCCTCAGCCTTCTGAGTGCTGGGATTACAGGTGTGTGCCACCATGCCCGGCTAGAGAGATGGACTTATATAGCCATGCACCGGCTGCCATCTCCAGGAAGCCGCTAATCCTCCAGCAGCCAGAGGTGCCCCCCAAACCTCAGTGGTGGGGTTGCACTCATACCTGACCCCACAGATGATCCTCACAGCCTCCTCCTGAGGTCACCTCTCTCACTCAGAATCCTGCCACCCATCTCTACACTGAGCCCTGTTCCTTGACTGCCCCCCAGAGGATGTGCTGATCTCCACAGTGTGTGCTGGCGTTGCCGTGGTCATTCTAGAGGGAGTCTTCTGGGCTTGGTGGCCAGTGGCATCGGTGGCTGTCCTACTGCCACACCCAGCAGGATGGGGATGGTGTTTCTGCTGCCCCACACTTGTGACCATCACTTAGGATTATCTGTCCCTTTCACTGGCCATAGGGGACACAGGGCTAGGGGAGCAACAACACTCTCTACCCCTTGATTTTTCCCAATGTCCCTGAGGATGGGAAGCACTCCTGAGGGCCTGTTAGGCACCCTTATGGCTTCCCCACAGCAGGTTTTGAAGTTCTGGCCTCAGGTTCTTCCTTCTGAAACTCAAGTGAGCCCGTAGCACAAGGCAGATGCGGGAAGGTCTGGGTTCACCCTGCATCAGAGCAGCAGTACCAAGTCGGGAATGGGCTTAGGTGTGGTATGAGTGGCCCAGCTCAGTGCCCCCCTCAACTCACCATTGTGGGCTTGCTGGGCACCTGGTTATGCCCCAGCCACAAGCTAGGTGCAGGGGGCACCACAGTGACAACCCAGTTAGGGGCCACGTCCTTGTGTTAATGGCAGTCTTGGGGCAGTGGCAAACGTGTCGCTCTGAGAGAGGGTCTGTCACAAGCTCTGAGGCCACAGTGCCTTGGGGACCCTCAAAGGGGTGTCCCAGAAGAAGCGGGTGGGCATGGGAGGAGGGCAGTGGGCTGGCAGGCTGGCGACAGGACAGCTGTTTGTGGCACCATGCCACACATCGGTCAGGATCAGATGGAAGTTCCACAGCTGTGCCACAGAAGTATGGTGGCTTTGAATCACCAGGAGCCAGGTGCTACCCTGTCCTTAGTCTTCCCAAATGGGGCTCCCTTTCCGCCATCTGAGATGGTTGCCTTTTTTTTTTTTTAACTGGGAGTTGAACCCAGGGCCTTTGTACTGAGATATGTCCCCCACTCTGTTTTATTTTGAGACAGGACCTCACTAAGTCACCAAGTTTCCCAGACTGGGCTTGAACTTCTGACCCTCCTGCCTCAGCCTGCTACACTAAAGGCAAGCACCACCACACCCGGCTATCCAGCCATTTTATCTGCCTTCCAGCCAGTAGGAAGCGACCAAGAGTGCAGTCGCTGGGTGGACGGGCTCTTCCCGTTGTGCGTGGCTTTGAGGTTCATCTTTTAGCCAGAACTTGGTCCCAAGACTGCATACAGCTATGAGGAAGCTGAGAGGTACGAGGTCTGCTCTGCATGGCCATGTGCCTGTGTACATGCCGGACATACATTACCAAGGAAGGAGGGGGGGAGGTATTGGGACTCCTCCAACGCAGGAGATGGCCAGGAGGCCTCTACCCTTCCAGAGTGTTACCACCCTGCGCTCTGCCTGTAACCCATCCCGCTGGTATCACTTGTCACTTCGTTTTCATAGACAGGGAAACCAGGTCTCTGGGAGACCAGCAGGGAAGCAGGTGTTGCTGAGAACATCCCCCAAGTCCCAACCCTCGAGGGCTCAAGACGCCAGGCTGTCACTCTGCAGTTTCTCGGACATGATCCTTCTCTTGATGATCAGAGCTGTCACCGCCACTTCTTTTGTGGGGATGCAGGTATGGCCACAGATCCCTCCCCATGCTCCCCCAGGGCTCTGAGCACCAGAACTGGGTCTCTAGCCTGTGCCTCTGACACTGAGTCACCCTTACTCTTTTCCAGCTTCCTGCCTTTCCATTTGTGTTAAAATTTACAAAAGGCACATACTTGTAGAAAATGAAACCAGACGCTTCTGTGGAGAACGGTAAGGTCAAATGTGAGTCCTGGTGGGCACGCTGGCAGGCTTGCTGCCCTAGCTACTCCGGAAGCTGAGGCAGAGGGATTGCTTGAGTTAAAGACCAGAAAAACATAATGAAATGTGAAATCGTGTTCCCACAGGACCTGGGCTGGCTGTGTGCAGCCATTTCCGCTGGGCTGCATCCCCAGATCTCTTAGTTTTTAGGGTTTTATTTTGAGACAGGGATGGTCTCACCAAGTTGTTAAATTTCTGCCTCAACCTCCCAGAGTGCTGAGATTACAGATGTGTGCCACCACACCCAGGTTTTTTTTTTTTGTTGTTATTCTTTTTAATTGTTTGGATTTTTTAATTGTTTAATTGTTTTGAGACAGGCCTGCCTAGGCTGATGTTGAACTTGTGATCTTGCCTGAGTCTCTCAAGTAGCTGAAATTACAGCATGTACCACCACCCTGGCTGAGTGTTTTCTGTCCACCAGAAGTAATATGTAAACATACATGTCCACAAGGCAGGGGTCTCGATTCATATTTTGTTCTGCATCTTGCCTTATTCATGGCCATTCTGTCTGTCCCTGGTGCCACCACTGAGTTGTCACTAGTGCTTGATTGAACACTGGTTCATCAGGCCTCTTCCACCTGCCCTCTCTGCTGCCAGAGTGTCTGGAGGACTCAGGAGCCCACAAACATTTGGGGTGGGGCCTGTCACCAGTGGCTGGAGCAATTGTCACTGCTCTGTGAAGTGGAGGTGTGGGGGACTCATGATCACTGAGGGCATGTGATCTTGATGGATGCTGACCCGACTGTGCTCGGCTACACGTTTGGCAGTGGCACTGGGCTCCAGACCCCCAAGGAGCCGTGTCAGTGCCCTGTGCCTGGCCTGTGTGCTCCTCTCCGTGTTTGTCTGTGGTCTGCTCTCCCACTGCATATTGGCCTCTTCCCACCTGTAGCTGGATTTCCTGCAGAGGAGCCAGGCTACCTTGTCCCAGCTTGGTCACCCACATCCAGGAAAGGGCTTGCTTCACAGGCTGGGGACATGTCTGTGTGACTGTCTAGGCCTAGGAATCGGGTGGCAGCTTCACAGGAACCACGTGGCCCAGCAGGGGGCAGTCCTGCCAGAGCAAGGTGACCACATGTGCATCTTTACCTCACACCCACAGCTCCTGGCACAACACGGTGCAGCTGCTGACCCCGGCTGCCTGGGTGTGGCCTGGAGGTAACATCTGTGCCTATACCTGAGGGCCCATACTCATTTTCCCGACCTCCACTGGGGTTATGGGAATCTGTATCAGTGGATATAAATGCCAAAACTACTCACTTCCCACTGCTAAGACAGCTGATGCCCCGGAAGAGAATAAGCATATGGACATACCTATAATCCCAGCATTGTGTGGGGCTGAGGCAGGAGGATTGCAAGTTTGAATCCAGGCTGGGCACCTCAGTGACTTAGTGAGATTCTATCTCAAAATTAAAAGGACTCAGTGGAAAGGCCTGGCTTCAGTCCTCAGTATTGAAAAAAAGCAAGCACATGGTCCTAGGCCAGAGACTGTATGTTGGGCACCATCATTGTCCTCAAGTCAGCATGGACATTCATGGGAACTCATGGCCCCTCCAGGATCTGTTGTGCCACATTGTCCCTGGACTAAGCAGAGCCTTGAGTGCAGGGATCTTCTCCTGGTGGGGAGATACAACCTTGATTCCTGGGGGGTCCCTGTGATCCTTGCCCTCTTGGGGTGGCCAAGGTGTGCCATTATCACACCATCCCATCAGAGAGCAATGGCCCTGAGGTCCCCAGTTCCACCAGTGTCCCCTGCCCACTATGAGCCAACCCAGAAGTCCACTTCCTGGGGTCTCACACAACAGGCCAGCCTGGATGGACACAGGACAGGAAGCAGAGTTCGAGACACCAGTGCAACAGTGAGAGGCTCCAACCTCATCCCCAACTCCCACCTCCAGGCTCCCTGCTTGTGTTGATTTGTGGATGCTAGGCTGAGCCCAGACACCAGGTCATGGGATGGAGTGGGGGGACAGGGAAGAGGTTTTTGCAAAGTCTTGCTGTATATGGGCTCAGAATTGAGCTTGGGTGCAGGTCTGGATGGGGCCACTTTCTTGAGTGGATTTAGTTCCTAAGCATCCAGCATGGTGTCCATGGTGAGGACAAGTGGCTGCCTGTGCTGTGATGGGAGGGGCACAGGGCAATCGCATGCCACCACGGGCTGCGCAGTGCTGAGGCTGGGTCAGCAGGGACCCAGCCAGCCATGCAGGAAGACTCAGGGTCCTCTGTGTAACTTCCCCACTTGCGCATCCGGGAAACCCCAGGCTGGCTGCAGTAGGTCACGTGATCTCTGACATTAAGAGCTCTCCCTGTGATGTCTCTGGTGATATATGGGCATGTGTAGCTGGACACAGCCCACAGCGTCTCCCCCTCTGTACTCTGAAGCTCTCTGGCTCCTGCTTGCCATTTGCTACTCAATTTGCTGCTGTCTGCTGATAGCCAGGCCTTGCCTGGGACTCTGTTGACTTCAGCTTGGGGAGCTAAGGCATCTGCCCACTGTTCTGTGTGTTGGAGCACTGTGCTGTAGGGTGGGGCTGCTGTTTGGGGCTGGGGCTGGCACCCACAGAGGACTTCTGCAAACCAAGGTGGCTGCCTCCTTGGTTGGGGGTTATGGGACTTCCTGTGGGCCAAGAGTTTGCACTGGGGGGGTCAGCATGGCAGCAGCAGTCCCATAGCCTCCTGTCTTCAGTGCCTGCTTGGCCCCTTCTGAGCACATCCTTTCGGCCCATGATGGGCAGTTGAGCTGGGGAATATTCAGTTTATGTTGGGTGGCTTGAAATAAAGTAGAAGACTGAAATTTCAGAGAAAGAATGAGTTGTTTTTTAATCTAACTGTATCCTGAATATTGCATGGAATACACTTGTGCTACAAATTATCTGTTCATTCTCTGAAATTCAAATGAAACTGAGTCCTTTATTTTATTCTACAACCCTATCCAGGAGTCTGGGGTCTGGTCATTGCTAGGGCCTGGTACCAAGACAGAAGTCTTGAGGAATTACTGCAGGAGAAGATGTAAGGGCCTGGGTTTATGGTATCCTTCCTGGCTACCCCCAAGAGTGTGGCATTCCCCTGGACCCTGAGCCTGATTCTTCTAAGTGGAACTTGACTTCCAGAGCAGGGTCAAGATCATGAACTTGTTCAGAGGTTCTCAGATAAAAAGAGTGGTTTGAATTTTCTCCTTTGAGTGCACCAAATTGTGAGAGAGCCTTTAGACCATATTTTGGATGCAGGAAGGGCTTCTGGGGGAACCCATGGCTGTGGGGGTGCTAGGACTTGGGTGGTCCCTAGATGGCAGAGGGGTGGAGGGCGGAGAGGGGACAGGTTGTGGTCATACTCAGGGTGCTGAGGAGTCATGCTGTGCCCAAACCCCCGCTCTGATGGTACAGGGGTATCATAGGGCAATTCTGAGATGTTTGGAATAGGCTGGAGGCATTGGGTACCAGGGCTGGGTGTCATTGGGGCTCGTTTCCTGTTCACTGGTGAAGCTTTGCTCTGAGCAGCAGGTGGCGGCCTGGCAGGCTGGCTGCTATGCTGGTCCCACACCTTTACTTCTTGCAGATGGAGCTGTGCTGCCTGCCTTGGCACCTACCTGGTTTGCCTGTGGACTGCAGCTGGGGTGGTGTGCGGCTGAGCATGATTGAGAACCAAGCCAAGCAAAGGAAGGGGGCAGAAGATGTGGTCAGAGGTGCATGGAGCCTAAGATGACAAAATTTTTCCCAGTTCTGAAGTGACATGAGCTCAGTGAACTGTGTGGCTCACTGTGAGCCCTGCCCTGACAGCTGTTTGTCTGTTCCTGGTCTGTCCTTCCTTTGGGACAGAAGTCAAAACATGTGCATGGACTTCAGAACTGATACAGTGCCCTGGGAGGTCTGGCTGTGGACATGAGCCCCCATGGTGCTGGACACATTGGAAGGGCAGTGTGGAGGGCAGCTCTGTCCCTCCTTCTGCAGGAGCCCAGGGTGTAGGTGGGGACCAGAAGCTCCTTGGAGCAGGTATACAGGCAGCAGAAAGTGGAATCGGATCTGAGCAGCTTGGAGGGCCCAGCATCACCCTGAGGTTACAATGGGATGCTTCCAGGGTGTCCAGGCATGGCGGGGGGTCTATGTCTTGAGTCAACAATTTGGTTTTCTGTTGTCACTGAAACTGGTCTGGGCCCGTGGTGAGGAGGGGAGAACAGGGGTGTCCTCGTGCTATTCATGAGGGCCCAAGCACCCCTCCATCTCTTTACCTCCTCACCTAAGTTGGGGATACTGTCCCCTGGCCTGGGCTGGCCTGTGGGGCAATGTGGACATAGTAGCAGCATGTGGCAGTCCTCACCCTGGGCCTCTGCAGTCACCTCCCAGCATTGCTGTGCACCTACCTTTGCACCAGTGCTCCTGAGCTCCTGTCCTCTGCATCTCACAGCCTCACCGCGCCCTCCCCCATGCTTGCACTGCCCCATCATGGGTCCCAGGGGAAGAGTGAGGGTCCCAGATCCTCCCCAAGGCCGTGGCATGTGGGTGCACACTCAGCACTTTCTGTGGCTCTCAATAAAGACAGGTGAACACAACCTCTCATGTGAGGCCTCAGTTGGCCCCAGGGCCATGCCCCAGAAACTCTACTGTCACCTGGGCCCTGAGAAGCTACTGGGTAGGACAGCTGGGACCCCTAACCCAACAGCAGGGTAGACTCCAGCTCCCCATGTGGGGTGAGGCCTTGCTGTGCCCTCCTGCCTTGGAGTCCCAGCTGCTATAGCCAGGAGGGTACTGAGCAGGCCACAGGCAGAACAGGCCAGTTGCTCTTCCTCTCCGGGGGTGTGGCTGAGGCCTGCTGGTGTGGACTGGGTAGGCCCTGCTCACGTTGGCTTGGAAATCCTGATTTCAAGGCAAAGGGGTGGTGGCAAGAGTGAAGGTATTTATGATCTCACGTCTGAGGATACATAGGCACTAGGGGAGTCAGGGAGCACCTGTAGGCCTGGTCCAGAGGCTGGACCTGCCTCAGACTGCCCCTGCCTAGCCCTCCTTCTGCCTGGGGTCAGTGGCAGGCTATAGGCCTGGGTGCCTTTAGCCTTGAGGTCTCCTTGCTGGCTGCATTCTGTGGGGGGCCCTGAGTGGGGGCAGGTCTGGGCAGAGGGCTCAGAGGGATGGTGGTGGTGGGTGGGAGACAAGGCCTCTGGATTCCTAGGGGTGTGGGGGATGTCGAACTGTTCTGGGCCATTCTCTGGGAGCACCACTTCCACCCGTTTCTTTAGCCAGCACCCAGTGGTTCTGACAGCTCCCTCTCTCCCCTGTCCCTGGTCCTTGCAGGCTGAGGAGACCATCCATGGGCCTGAGCCCAGGGCAACCCTTGGACAGCTGAACACCAGAGTGCCCACCCATGCCCAGCCAGCCCTGGCCACCTTGCCTGTGCTGGGGACCAGCAATTAAAGCCCCCTTGTCCCCAATTGGTTTGTGGTATTAAAAACAAATTGCGATCAGCCGGTTGTCATTTCTACCTGATAAAACATCACTTTTATTGATTTCGCTCACCCAGTGCCATCATTTATCTTGCTCTAGCATTTCACATAATGGCCCGTTTGTCTTGATCAAAGTGTAGTCTCGCATGTTTAACCCCCAGGGCACTGTAGCTGTGTCCTTCCCTCTACACTCTGCCCTTGGCCTGGTCCAGTTCCTTAGGGCAGCAGGTTCTGAAAGGCTGGGGCTACCCTGTCTCAGAAGAGGAAGTCAGGCACGAGGGTCCAGGTGGGCTGGGCTGTGTCCTAACTCAGGAAAGCTAGAGCTCAAGTGGGGGTTTCCCTGAGCCTGCTCTGACCCCTGCTACGTCCTAGGGACCTGTCCTTGGGGACTCCTGTTTCCGGGGCTCTCACACCTGTCCATGTCACCCGGGCCTGTTGGCGACCCTTCAGCCAGCATCTCCAGCCCTGCTTGCAGGCCTTCTGTCCCTGACCCGTAGCAGCAGAGAGCCTGGCCCTACTGCAGACACTGCTTCAGCCTCCAGGTATTCCCTTGCCAGTAGATGGTGTTAGTCCCACGCTGTCCGGGGAGGCATTCTATCTCCAGGCCTCTGCCACCCTCTGCCTCTCCTCTCGGCCACCAACAAAGTCCTTGTCTGTCCTCTGCCTGTCCTGCCCTGGGCTCCTCCAAGACTCAGCCTGGGGAACACCTCCAGGATGCCTGCCTGACCACCCCAGGGACAGTCAGTTTTGTCTGCTTTGCTGTCCCTAGTAGTTGTGGAGCCCTAGTGCTGGTGCCACCAGGCCTGTTGCCCACCTTCCTGTGCCTTGTCACTGTTCTGCTCTGGCCACATCGCTCTCCTGCCTCACCACCGCCTTACCACTGACCTCCCTGTGTGACCTGGGCAGGAGGAGGGGCGAGTGTTGAAGTTTTCACTGAGGGTCCTGGGAGCCTGGGCAGTGACCAGGCCTCCTTCCTACACTGGCTCTGTTGCAGGCTGTATTCTACCCCACAAGCGCCAGAGCTATCAAAGCTGAGTTTCCCAAGCCCACAGGGGACTGGCCTTATCCCAGTCCTTCTTCCTTTGCCCTTGGGAGCCCCTGATGCCAGAAGCCCAGGTATCCTGCACTTCACGTGCAGCCTGGGCCCAGCTCCTAGCCTGCTCACAGGGCCCTCCTTCCTGTGGCTGTGGGGTGGCCAGCGAGGAGGCCACCAAGAAGGGCTGCCAGGTTATAGACTCAGAGGATCCAAGGGCATAGTCCATACTATTCTGGTTAGGGCCCCTGGATGTGATAGGCACCTTGGCTTCTGGAAGCCACAGGCCTAGTGCCCAGAGGCCCCATCCTGATGCCCACTGGGCAGGCCTTGGAGTGGTGAGGAAGTTTGTGGGGACTCCTTGTGTCCCTGGACTGTATGTCATGGGTCCTGGCTGGGCCACCAGCACGCACTTGGGTTTTCTGCCTCCTGGGGTGGGATCTGACTTTCTGTCCCCTGAACATGGGGGTGGGGGTGGGAAGTTGCATCAGCCAGGGCTGGCGGGCTGCAGCAGTGCGCACATATGTGCATATAGGTGGGTACATGTGTGTGCAAGCATGCGCATGTGTGCGTGGTTGTGCAGCCCCTTACACACTGGGGTGGGCTACAGACAGAAAGCAAGGAACATCCCATCCCCGACCTACAGCCTCACAGGTGGGCTTTCTCCAGGTAGAAGGTGCCCTGTATCCCTACTCCCAACACATACTTTGACCTTGGGCTACCTCTTGGGGCTATCCAATCTTCCATTTAACAATCAAGACTGTTGCTTATTACCTCCTGCAGTTGTTAGACGAGAAAACATTTGTTGAATGAATCAGTTCCTATCCTGCCCAGGAGGACATCTGCTGTGTGGTGGCGCCCATTCTTGGCACCACAGTACTCAGAGTGGGCTGTGTGGGCCACCCTCCTTTCACTCCAGGCTTTCTTTTTGAGGCACTGGGGGATTGAACCCATGGCCTTTGTGCTGTTATATCGCCAGCCTCCTTTTGTTGTTTTGAGACAGGGTCTTGCTAAGTTGCCACGTTGCCCAGCTGGACTTGAATTTATGATCCTCTAAGAGTGCTGGGGTTATGGGTGTGTGCTACCATGTGCAGCTGTCTCTGTGCTTTGATTCCACCTTGTTCTCCTTTCTGGAAGAACCTCTTCTGGCCATGTGGATGGGTTTAGACTGGACTAGTGACTGACCTGTCACAGGCTCAGGCCTGGCTCATAGCTGGCAGCTTGAAGGGGGCCCACATTCTGGGGGCTCCAAATTGGAGGCCACCCCTCTCCCTTTCTGGTGGTATGTTCTTTCCTAGCCCAGCATCAGTGCCCTGTACCTGGGCTGCCACTAGGGGCAGGAGGGGAGGCCCATACCAGGCCTGGGCAAGTCCCTGGGGCCCCTGAGCCTTGGTTCTCCAGGAGTGACGGTGGGGCCTGCACACAGAACACCAAGCAGAGTCACCATCTGGACCACTGAGAACCTGTACAATAGTTCATATATTTATTCTTAAGCAAGTTATCAATAAAAAATTTAATACTAAAATGCATTTACATAGAGTTTGGTGTTCATAAAACCTTTGTGTTTTGTTTGTTTTTAGTGTTTACATTGAAAAAAAATCCAACCATTCTCTTAGTTTACACATTTACAAGAATCGTGCTTTCGCCACGTTTAACCACGGAGAGGGGAGGGGTCACACCACTCACACACAGGAAGGGAAGAAAAAGAGAAAAAAATACAGACCACGGAGAAAGCCTGGCTGGGGATAAAGAGGCAGCCATGGAAAGAGGCTTCTTGTTCCTGTGCTCAGGCTTGACCAGCCCGAGTTCCAGGCCCGGCAGCCAGGCCTTTTCCTCCCCTTGACAACTTTCTGGTTCCTAAGCTATGAGGAGCACCCGAGGGCCATCTCCCCAGGCAACCGCCAGGAATGAAATATTGCACTCGAGTGGGAAACGGGGCAGATTTGGAGTGAGTGTAAGGGGGCCCTTATCACAGCATGCCCCCTCCCCACCCTTGGGTGTCCAGCGGAGCCACCAGGAGGGGCCCTTGAGGGGCTGGGCAGCAGTTGGGGGAAACAAAGCCCCAGGGATAGGATGTGTTCTTGACTAGCAAGAGCAAAGAATCAGGGCCAGAGGGCTCCAGTGGGGCGTGTGGTGCCCAGGATACCTCTAGCATCCTGGGGGCTTCCCTATAGCTCCCATAGAGCAGGGGGTTCCTAGGGTGGGATGTGGGGTCTCTAGGTGGTAGGTAGGTCTGGCCTGCTCTGTCTGGAGAACAGGAGAGTGCCGGCCTCTCCTGGACTCTCGGGAGGTCAGGAGGCCAGGCCATTTATCCTGCCAAGTGGCTGCAGAAAAGGCCCAGCAAACTGCTGGGGTGGGTGGGCAGAGGGTCTGAGGGCCCTTCTCCCTTCCCAGGGCCTCTGCAGCAGCCCAGTGAGGTCACCAGAGACAGCAAGGCACTGGGGAAAGGGTTAAGAGGGAAGGGATGTTTTATAGCCATCGTCCAGTGGTGTGGAGGGAATGGAGAGACTGCGGTCCAGCCCCAGCCCAGAGGGGGCTGGTCCTGCCACCCCGTCACTGCAGCCCTGCTGCTTTCTGGAAAAGGAAGGAGGTGAAGAGCACTCAGATGGGGGCAATGGAGCACGGGGCTTAGGGGCCCAACTGCTCTGTCAGGGCCAATCTGGCTGAGGAAACAGAAATCAGAAATAACTGGAATACTTAGGAAATAAGATCAAGACATCACTTTTTCTTACTGATAAATAAAGTATTTGTTCGTTTTTATCTTAAGTAGAGGTAAGATACACAGGGTTGCAGTCCTTCCCAGAGCTTGGGGACAGGGTGGTACTGGCTTCCATCTTGTCTAGAGTTGCCTTCCTTGGGGACAAGTACCACTAGCCTCAAGCCTGATACTAGATGGCTGGAAAGGAGGTACACTCGAGCGTGACTTTCACTTTGCAGTGGGTCCCCAGAGGCTGCCAGGTGCAGCAGGTCCCTCCAGTCATCCCATGGCCTTTGGCCCCTGTCCAGCCTGAGCTGCCTTTGTCATCACAGATGCCCCCATGGGGACTCAGCTAGGCTGAGGAGAACAGTGCATTTCCAAAGGTAACTCCAGAGCAAAACCGCCGCACATACGCACACACACACACAGGCGTGCGAACACGCATACACACCCTCGTCACGTGGGTGGGGAAAAATCCTTTCCACTTTTTTTCCATAAAACTTCCCCACGGAAATACAATATTTACATAGAGAAATAAATAGACAACACACCTGATTTCTGCTTTCCCCTGGTGGGAGACAGTCAGAGGTACTAGGGAAATATGGCTTGGGTTCTAATCTCTTGAGAACTGCGACGTGGGAAAACAGAGCAGCTGGGACCGAGATGGCTGGCCCGACCCTCCAAGACAGACAGGACGGGATTGAGTCCACGCCAAGAGTGCTCTTTCCAGGAGAAGTCGTGGAAAAGCCTGATCTTGCCTTGGAGGGGTTGCATATTTTCTCAGACTTACCCCTGGCTCGGCCCAACCTGCATACTCAGGCCCAGGGAGGGCGAGAGGTGGGTGGTGGCTCAGCACAGCACAGGCACGCCCTCAGCTGTCACCAGGCGCCCGGTGGTGGGGTCATAGGTACCCGCCAGGTAGTAGAGGTCCTGCCGGTCCTGGTGCTTGCGGCCTCGGGTCATCTGCTCATACTGCTCACGGCCCACAACCTGGCACTTGTGGGAGATGGTCTGCACGTCGTTCTCGTCTTCGTGGCAGGACTGGTACAGCGCATTCTGCAGGGTAGCACATGTGTTGGGATGGGCCTTGGTCTGTTCCCCCCAACCCAGAAAGACCCACATGCTTGGGAAGGGGGCCCTTGAGCAAGGCTCTGATAAAGACCCAGAAGTCTGTGCTGGGGTCCCTTATAGATGTTGAGCTGAATACTTGTTTCTTTGGACGAAACCTGGCTTTTCCTCTGGGAAGGACAGGGTGTGGCTGGGGGCACCTTCTGCCTTTAGGAGCAGAGAGCCCATGGTAGGGGGCTGGTCTGAGCCCCAGGTGTGATCAGGACCTGCTTAGAGCCAAGTGCTGCCTCAGGTAACAGGCCCTCTGAGCAGAGGGGATCACCTTAGAGACACTGCTGGGGTGTGGAGGTGACCTGAGCCACCACCAAGCCTAGGCCTTTATACTGGCTGGGCCTGGAGCCTCCTGGCTGGGCAGGGCAGTGCTCTAGCTGACCACTTCCCTGTCACAGCTGGTGGCAATGGCTGTGGATGCTGTTCTCCCACAGGGCGAGTCTCCTGCTGCACCCGCCCTGTCCCTCACCTTCCCATCACTCTGCCGCTTCCCCAGCTTGGTCTCCTCCGGGTGGTAGAACCATTTGACCTTCACCACCATGTTGCTGCCCCAGGATTCCCACATGCTCTCGATGCGGCCAATGTAGGGCAGGTTGGGCCGCCCAGCTGACAGGAAGACCGCACAGTCCCCAATGCGCAGCGTCTCCTTGCCCCGGACAATGGCCTTGTAGAACAGCTTCCTGGCCTTGCCCTTCATGCCCCGCCGCTGCAGGGGAGATGTGGGTAGAGCAGGGTTAGGCAGGAGGCACAGAGAATGCTGGAGGGACAGTTGGTATGTCTTCTGGGTGTGTATGAGTATGTGTGTATGCAGGACACTGCAAGAGGTGGGGGATAACCACACAACTGCTGGAGAAACTCATCAAAACCACCATCTAGCTGGTTGTGGTGGTGCACACTTGTAATCCTAGCACTCGGGGGGTTGAGGCAGGATTGTTGCAAGTTCCAGATCAGCCTGGGCTACAAAGTGAGCTCAGGACCTGCCTGAACTGCAGAGTGAGACCCCGTTTCAAAAAGACCAAAAAGACCACCTCCACCATCGAGGGCCAGGGGTGGTTGGTGGTGCATGTCTGTAATCCTAACACTCAGAGGCTGAAGCAGGAGGATCGCTGTGAGTTCGAGGCCAGCTTGGGTTTCAATGTGAGTCCAAGGCCAGCCTGAACTACATAGTGAAACCTGTCTACAAAACAAAACCAAACACCACCATCCAAGATGAGATAGGCTATGCCTGGATTTGCCCCTGACACATGGTCAGGATAAGAAAGACTACATTGGACTCAAAAGGCACACTGGTCCTGGGGGCAGAGGCACTGCAGTATCATTTAGCAGGGCAAAAGTCCTACCAACAACCTAGGTCTACCCAAGAAACAGAGCAGGGGTCAAGGGAAGGAGCTGTGTGTCTGCCATGGAGCCTTTCTCAGTCCTCCTGAGGCCAGCTGTCATTTATCAGTATGGAATGGTCCTCAGGCAGCACTGGCAAGGGACATAATGACATGGAAAGCAAAGCACAGGGCACCTGAGGGGGTTCAGATGACCCCTACGGGTAGGGCCTGGGGTAGGATGACAATTGTCATCATTTGCCTTGTCAGGTCACAGGTAGGTTTTTGTCCCCCGCCCCTCCCCGTTTCCAGTGCATTCACTTGGAAGTGAACAGGAGAGTGAGAGGGCAGAGGCACGGTGGGGGCTGCTGGCTGGGGTGGAAGTGACAGCCAGCCCATCCTGGGGGAGCGGAGCTCCTTCTCAGACCTCCCTGGAACCCTGGCCCCAGGGCAGGGGCACATACCTGTGTGGGGTTCCCTGACCACTTCCACAGCTGCCGGGCAGGCAGGAAGGCCGAGATCTTTGGCCGGTTTTCCACGGAGGGCAGCCGCTGCCTCCGGGAAAGCTCTTTGGCTTTGGAGAAGCTCAGGGCCTCCTTGCACTTGAGCTTGGACTTGCCAACACTGGGGCCGGTGCCTGCACTAGCCACTGCGGCCCTGGACAAGAAGCAGCGCTGGGCATGGGTGTGGGGGCTGCCCCCCTTGGAGCGTAGGGTCTCGGGCTGGGCCAGGAGGGCAGGCACGGGGTGGGTGAGACAGGTCTGCAGCAGCAGGGCTGGGTCCTCATCGTCTGAACTGTCAGAGGAGTCCTCGTTGTCTGAGGAACAGAGGCTGGAGGTGGACACAGAGCCCGAGGAGGAGGAGGTGGATGAGCCAGAGGAGGAGGAGGACATGGACAGGCGGGTGAGGAAGCGGGAGGGCACACCAGCAGCTAGCTCTGGCCCATCCTCATCCTCATCTGAGTAGGAGCTGGGGCAGTCACTGTCGCAGGGCAGTGGGTACTCGGCCTGGCCTGTATACTTGCGCAGGGCCAGCCCCATGGGCAGTGGGTGGACAGGTGCCCGTCCCTTCTTGTCCTTGCCCATGAGGGCTGGGTGTGCATAGCTGGGGCTAGGGAGGGGCCGCCCCAGCTTGGAGGTGAAGTCCTTGTCGCCCACAAGCAGTCCCTTGCAGCTCTTGTTCTTGGGGGAGGTCACGCCCTCATGGTCCAGCTTGACCAGGAACTCGCTGCCTGCCCTGCGCCGCCCGGCTTTCTCGGCTTCCACTCGGTCAGCCTTCTTGGCCCGTAGCAGCTTGTGGGTGCCCCCAGACAGGCCTGGTCCAGTCCCACTAACGAAGGGCGCGTAGGACCTGGCCAGGCTGCTGAAGGAGTCTGCACGGAAACCATTGCCAAACACAGGTGCGGCCACGCTGTGCACGGGGAACAGGGCCTCCCGGGCCCGCAGCTTCTTGGCGCTGCCATTGAGCTGGAAGAGGTTCTGCAGCACCCCCGGCCCTTTGCTGCCCACGGCTGCTGCAGCCACTGCCTTCCGTTTGGTCTGCGCCACTGCTGACCAGCTGAGGAGGGGGCTCCCCCGGCGGCCTAGGAAGTGGTCTGAGGCTCCCGAGGCAGATTTGGCACCTGAGGTTAGGAGGTCAGCTTTGCCTGGAGAAAAGCCGGGGAGAGTCAGTGGGACTGGCTGGGATGGTGAGGCTGCCTCCACCCACTCCACCCAGTTCCCCTCATCCAGAGGGGCCCTCCCCTGCCCCAGGGTCTTGGTGGTCCAAATACCAGCTTTGTCTTTGCTGACAGATTTCTTCCCGGAAGTCTTCGATGCTTCCGGGCTGTCTTGCGCTTTAGGGGATAGGCTGGGGGTAGGGGCCTCGCTGGGTGGGGGGGCCTCACTGGATGCTTTCTTGGTTCTCCGGCAGCTGCTGGACACCAGCAGGGCTGGTGAGGGCTCTGTACCTGCAGGGTGAGCAGAGGGGCTCAGTACAGGTCCACAGGGTGACCTTCAGTCTTCATCCCTCCCTTAGGCTGCTTGTCCAAAGATGGTAGAGACCTTGGTGAGGGGCACAGGTACTGACAGGGGCAGGAGGGTGGCCCCCACCCTGCATGCTCACACTGAATTTTGAAGTCTGGAGGCAGCAGTCTAATGTTAGAGACGGCGATATGGCCTGTGTCCCCATCATCGAACTCTACCAGCACGGAGTCCAGGTCCTCTTCCTCATCGCTGGAGGCACCTGTGGACAGGTTGGCATGAGCACGTGGCTGGCCCCATAGGGCAGGTGCTGAGACAGGGAGACAGGAGGATGGCAGGGCGCTGAGCTGGGCTGTGTCTGCTCCTTGACCCCACATGGGCTTGGAGCTGCCCAGCAGCCCTGAGAGCAGCCAGTGCCTGTTACTTCCCACCTGAGGCCTGGCTGCCCTGCCGCGGGGTCAGGAGTTTTGCTGGGGCACCTGGTGTAACTGTGATGGACTCGGTGACTCTGGCACTAGAACTCTGGGTCGTTTTCTGCCTACCTCGTCTGCCTAGCTGGACACGTGAGCCTCCCCAGTCCACACCCCCTTAGTTTTTGGTGGTCACTGGGGAGCCAATTCTATTGTCTGCCCCAGTTTCCACTCTCCAGTCTGCAGGGCAAGTGAGACTGGGACAAGGGCCTCTGCAGGCACTCTGCAGGTCTCAGAGGGAGCCTCGCCCCGAGTCCCAGCCTTGGGCACACTTACCTCGGACCACGTTGCCTGGGTACAGGCAACGAGACTTCTGGCTCCAGTAGGCACAGACCCGGGTGCCAGGTGGGAGGTATCGGCTAGATTGCGGCCGGACATCAAGAACCTGCATCGGGGCAGGGCCGTGAGCAGGCAGGGTCGGAGCCCAGGGCAAATCTTCCTCTGGTCCCCAGGCCACGCACTCACCGCCTCCTGCAGGAGCTGCTCCAGAGAATAGATGCGGGGTCGGTTGCCTCTCTCACCCTCGATGACAATGCTGTAACTGCAGGCAGAGGGACAGTGAGGGGCCTGTAGAGACTCACTACCCACCAGGCGCAGCCCCAACCCTCCGGCCCATGCTGGGGTCTCACATACATGTCAGGGGGCTGCAAGGTCCTGACACTGCCGGCATACAGCAGGCTATCTTCCTTGGGGATGAGCACGGGCAGCCCGTCCTGCAGGTCCTCTTTGTGGATGGTGCAGGAGCGTGCTATGGAGGAGGGGGTGATGAGTCACTGCAGCCCGGGCCTCCTGCTCCCACCCTGCACCTACACACCCATCTCTGCTCACCCAGAGCAGCGCTCTGCTCAGCGTTCAGCAAGCTCCTGGATGCCTCTTCCTCCTCATCCTCCTCCTCTGAGAAGCTGCTGTCATGGTCGAAGGTGAAGTCATCCTCCACGGCAAAGCTCTCTAGCAGCCGGCTCACAGCCCGGCCTTGACCCTAGTGGGGCCACAAGGGTGAGCAGGCGGCCGCAGCAACGTGAGAGGGCCGGCCGAGGCTGGGCTCCTGGACTGGGGGCGCTCCTACCTGCCTGCCGATAGCCTTGCTCTTCACCTTCCCCAGCTTCCTGCCCTTCCCGAGGATGGCCTTGGCGTTGCGGGCTGCCAGGGTGATAGACAGGGCTCCGTTCTTCCTCTGTGCGGGGCGGGGGTGCAGAGGAACAAAGGCGGGTGAGGCAGTGGCCTCCTTGCCCACGGCCCCTGGGATGGGCGACTCAGACTTGAGCCCGGGCTCACGGCAGTTGGCGAGATAGGGGGTGGGGTGGTTTGGGATGCTTTTCCCAACTCATGCCCTTCCCCATGGACCCGGCCCCTGGGATACCCATGGCCACCTGCATGCCCAGTGCCCCGCTGGCCTCACCCGCAGTACCGGCTGCAGTATGGTGCTCTTGCGTGTGGCTCTCTTGAGGCGCTCGCTGGCCAGTTTGCTGCCTTCTTCATGGCAGGCGAAGGCCCGGGTGGGGCTGAAGAGAGTGTCCCTGCTGGAGGCAGCCCCTGGCTCTGCCCTCAGGTTGCCTCTGGCCTTGCCCTTGGTTTTCTTCTTGCCCGGTGCACCTGGGGGCCGCCGCCCTGGGACCCGCTCTAGCTTGGCACCCACCTTGGCCTTCACTGCCCGCCTCTTGATTTTGACCTCGCTCTCAGGGCTGGACAGGTGGCAGGCCCCTGGGGAAGGAGGAAGGCTGTTGCAGGGTCCCCACTGTTGGTGCCCTCTGCTCCAGCCTGCCCTGGCCTCCTGGTTACCTAGCAAGCCCTGCCTCTCCTTTTTCTTCTTGGCCTTCTGGTTGGCTTCCATCTTGACCACAGAGGAGGGCGAAGGCCCCAGTACGGCCATGCCAGCCCCGGGGTGCAGCACCAGCCCCGGATCTTTGGGGGCTGCCTCTGCCCGCAGGAGAGCCTGGCAGTCCTCGCTGTCAGAGCCGCTGCCTGGGGGAAGAGAGAGGGCTATGGTTTGGCATTGAGCATGGCCATGTTGAGGTGGGTTAGGGCCTACAGGTGGAGCCTACTGCTGATATTCTTGGGGCTGGTTTTGGGAAGACGCTGGAGTACAGCTGGGACTTTCCTTCTAACGGCACCACGTTGCACGACTGGACCTTTCCCCAGGGTAGTCCCTTCCTTTCCTGCTGTCCACTGGTGTGGATGACCCCTGCCTCCTGCCACCCCCCAGCAGCCTGCCTTTGTTCCTTCTCAGACCTCTGACCCCAGGGAGGGCTGAGGGAGGAAAAGCCTATTTTTCCAGGCTTCTGTTTCTGGACACGTCTGCTGGGAGCAGAGATAACCGTCTGGTCAGCCTGGCGGATGTTGCAGGAGGAGGCAGGGGCAGTCAGAGGGCTATTTTTAACCCTGTTGCTTTCCAGGGTGCATCTAGGGGCTTCTTCCCTTCCTACTCAGAGAGTACTGAGCTGACCTAGGGACAGGGGCTTCTTTCTCACCCCTCGCCTGTCTCAACGAGAGGTTTCCTTTGTTCTGTAAGCACCGAGCTGTCTCTAGTGGTGGCCTCCACCCTGTGTACCAATCCCCCAAGCCACTGGGTGACCGTAGCCTGGAGGTCCTGGCTGCAGCTGCTCATACCAACAACTTGCCTGCCTCATGTGCCACAGTTACCGCTGGCTGGGCCGGGAACTTGGGCATCTCCCTGCCACCATCACCATCAGGCTGTGGGTGCCGGGCTGCCCCAGACACCTTGGCATTCTTGTTTCGGGACAGCTTCTTCTGGATGCGCCCACCTGGGGCGGCCTCCTTCCGCGGGAAGGGGCTGAGGCCGGCAGGCAGCCCACTGCTCTTGACCTTCGGCTTCAGCTGGGCCCCCGAGGATACCAACTCGCCCTGGCTGTTGCTTTTCTTACACCGCACCTTCTCCTGTGAACGGGAAGGCAGTGGCTGCACTCTTGTCTGCTCAAGCCACAGGTCCCTGGGTTCCCTCTGCCAATTTAGAGCTCAGAAGATGGCAGCCCTGAAGGCCTGACCTCAAAAGGCCAAAAGGACATCCAGCCTGGGGTTGCCAGGCATCCACTGGGGCTGATGCTTATGACTGTCACCCACTCCATAGTCACCGCTCTATCCATCCACACAGGTGACCTGAGGGCAAGGGGAGGCCAGAGGCCAGGGTGTCATGTGGTGTCAGGGATATAGGCCATTTGCTCCTATCTGAGAGGGACAGGCCTTTTGGCCAGGTCCTGCCATCTGATTGTGGAGATGAGTGGGTTGGTGGTACCCTGGACACCGTATGCAGAGCCATCCCCAGAAGGGCGGGGGCTACCCTCCTCTTGAGAGAATGCTTGTTACCTTTGAAGGTCCCTCCTGATGGCACAAGCTGAGGTGGGAGAAATGCCAGTGGGGTGTACGGGCAGTGACTTGTCTGCCTCACCCTACCCCATCCAGGCTCCGCTTCCACTACTAAGGCACCCAAAGCTCACAGAGGCTTGGCTTGGCTGGGTAACCCAGCTGGGTGTTGGTGCGCCACCTGCTCCGTCCCAACATCCCCCTGGGGTGGGTGGAGGTGTGGGCTCACCGCAGAGGCCGTCTGCAGGCCCATGTAGAGGCTCTTTTCCAGTTTGCTCCTCTTCTTCATGGGCTCATCACTGCCTCGAAGCTCTGCGCACAGCAGACTGAAGCTGGCCCGCACTGCCCTGGGGGCAAGGTGACCGTGGACACAGGGTGAGCACAGGCCTCATCAGCATACCTGGGTGCCCAAGTCTTGTTCCCTCTGACCTCCCTGTGTGGCCAGGACAGTCTTGCCCTTTTCAGGACAGGCTGCACCTCTCCAGTAGTCTGGGCAGCTGAGCCAGCACTGACTGGCCTTGGGCACCTGGTAGCGCCCCGTCCAACCTGCCAGCCCTCAGTGGTCCTGGCCCCATATCTGCTGGTCTCCTGCTAGGGCTTGCTGGAACTAAGCATTTCTTTCTCCACATTTTGTCCTTCTAGCCTGCAGAGAAGGGATATCCTTTGGGGGATATTCAGTGAGAAGAGCGGGGAGCTGGTAGGAGCCCTGGCAGCCTAGTGTTCAGGGGCCCTGGCCCTGTGGCTACCTGGTCCCTGTATGATTGGAGCTGTGGTCCCAGCCTTTTATCTGGTAAATGGGACAGGAGCATGGGTGCCTCTCAGTGAGGCTGGGGTGGGGATCAGGTCCAGGCCTGGCTCTTGGTAGGTATCTAAGGCTAGATCCTACCAGAGTCAGGAACAAAGGACACGGGATGGACAGCTTCCCAGGAATAGGTTCTACTTCTAATACAGGTGGGATGGGAACAGTAGTCAGCAGTTCAGACTCCCCTTCCAACCCTTAGGGACCCCCCTAGTGCCAGACTCAGGCCCTCAGCTGGGGTCCAGTGGAGGGAACCTGCACCCTACCATCTACTTCCCAGACGGGTCCTGGGTACTGTGGAGTCTGAGCCTCAGGTGACTGCTGCACCACAGGTATGCTGTGTCCTCCAGGCTGCGAGCTGGATCAGGGGTCAGCACAGGCCCAGCAGCCACTGGAGACACAGCAAAAGGCTTCCTGCCTCAGTTCTCCCCAGTCCAGTCCTCCACGCCACAGGGGTAGACTCATCACTCTCTGCCACCCTCCTGCACCCAGTGTCTGACTTCATTTCCATCCTAGCCCCATTTCTCACAGGGAAACCAAGCCTGGGGCTCTGTCTGCCTGCTCTTGGCTGGACAGGGGCTGGTGGCCTGGCCTCTCATCTGTCATCTCCCCACTCCCAGCACAGGGGTCCCTGGCTGCTCGTGAAACAAGCTTTGGATGAGTGTTGGGATCCTGGTGGGGCCTAGGCCTGTGTGGCCAGATGCCCCTTTTAACATCTTCCTGTCCAGCAAGGAGGCTGGGCCTCTGGCTAGGAGGCCAGGCAGGAAGCCCTGCAGTTCAGGGGGCTTCCCACACTCCAGCTTCCTGCCACCCCCACTTCCTGCAGAGCAAAAGGCCTATCCCCTGGGCCAAACAGCCAACTGCTGCCATGGGGCCCAGTAACACAGAGAGCGGAGACAGGAACTGGAGATGCAGGGAGGTGGCAGACCCTATCTTTGTAAAAAGAGGGGGCCCTGGACTTGTTTTCTTTCCCTAACCTGAAGCCGCTGCTTTCTAGCCACAACTTGGCTTATCTCATCACAGGAAAGTGGCTGCAACATTCAAGCCCCTAGGCTGGGATTTGGGGCTGGAGGCTGCAGCAGAGGAGGTGCTCTAGGGCCTAGCTGGATGGAGAAAGACTATAGGGCCAACCCCAGCCCTGTGTAGGGTGCCCCCACAAGGCCCCTGGCAAGACTCTGGCCTCCAGTGGCCCTCTTCTGCCCAGCAGCCCTTACATTGCTGACGGGTTCTGAGAGGGATATCCCTGGAGCCCCCACTTTGGGTAACACCTGGGCAGGGTAGAGGAACAGCTCAGTGAGGCCCCCCAGCCATATGGTGAATCCCCCCCCGCAGCCCACACAAACTCCCCCGCCCTGTAACCTTCTCTGCATTTGCTAATGTTTTGTGACATAAAGCCCTGAGATTAATTTTTTGCCTCTGTCTTAATTGAAGGAACCATTTAGTGCCGATTTAACTATTATTACCAAATCATCAGGATTGATGCAGTGTGCACGCGCGCCAATCGTGTTTGGAGGAGCTCGGAGGATTTATGCAAATGGGCCTGCCGGGAGAGGCAATTTGTAGCCGAGAAGGACAATTATACCCGGCCCGGGAGTGCGCCAACGACCGCGCCGGGCGGGTAATGGATAATAACATCGCACGGCAGCCGTGAGCAGCAGCGCAGCGTGACCAACGACTTTATACAGTGCAGATAAAGAGCCTTTTACGCAACACCGCCTCACACTCAAGGGGGCCAGGCTGATGGCGTGAACAGGGGCGACACCATGGCCTTGGCCACAGTCTGTCTCAGAGCGGGTGTGGCTGAGCTCTGGTGCTGTGGCTTTCCTAGAGGGTGGTGCCAATGCTGCTGGCTGAGCACAGGCAGCAGGGCATCTGTACTTGGTGGTGCCTGCCCCTAGCAGGGCTCTGCACTGGACACCTCTTCAAGTTGTAGAGGGGCCTGCAGCTCAGGGAGCAGGGAAAGCCAGAGAGGAGCTGGGACCCTGCTTCTGGGGCCTGCAGAATACCTGGGCCAGCCCTGCCCACCCATGTCCCCTGCATGCAGGACTCACTTGGCTTTCTTGCCATCACTCCTGCTGAGCTGGCTCCCAGGCCTCAGGGTAGGCAGCGAGTTGGAGTGTTTGCGCTTCCTTGGCCGGCCAGGCCCCCGCCGCGCTGGGCTGCTGCGGGAGTTCTCCTCTCTCCTGGGGACCCCAGGGGATACTGTCAGAGGCTCATGGCTCCCTCTATTACCCCAACATGTCTACCAGAGGGCACTGCTTACAGGGCTATTGAGGACACAGACAGGCATTCCCAAAACTCAGCCAGAAGCCCACGGCCCATTCCCTGCAGCCCTGCCTGATCATTCTGCTCATAGCAGCCAGGGCTCTCCTTTGGCCTTTGCCACAATAGCCAGGTTTGCCCTGCTTCGGGAGCAGCCTCCAACATTGGCCCTGGTCTCCAGTCCTCCCCAGCCATACCCAGATCCCTTCTGGGCACTGATCCTTTGCCCCACTACCTGTGGAGTAGCATCTTCCTGCCCTGGTGTCTTCTGGGTGACTAATTTTATCCCCAATTCCCTGCACCACCTCTACCCAGTTTCTCTGCTGGCCAAAGGCTCATTCCCAGGTTGTCTTTTTAAGACAGGATCCTGCTATGCAGTTCTGGCTGGACTTAAGCTCTCACTATAGCCCAAGCTGGTCTCAAACTTGCATCGATCCTCCTGCCTCAGCCTCTTGAGTGCTGGGATTATAGGTGTGCCCCACCACACCTGGCTGTCCCGAGGTCTTCTGAGTACCTCGCCTCTGAGAGGCTCCCTGACCCCAGCTTTGCAGCCACTCCAGCATGTCTCTTGCCCACAAGGTGGGCAGTGCCTCCCAGGTGTGGCTGTGGAGAGCAGGGGGGAGAGCTATGGTTCTACCTCCCCCACCACATACTCATGGTCATGTCTGCGCTGTAGGCGAGCCAGCTCCCGCTGTTTCTCCTTGTAGCGCCGCTGCAGCTCTGCCAGCTGCATACGCATCTCCACCTCCTGGGTGTCCAGCTGGTCAATGGCAGCCTTTAGGGGGCATACCTGTGTGTGGGGTGGGTACCAGAGTCTGAGAGCCAGGATGGGGTGGTGAGGGGCAGCCTGGGTGTGCAGAATATATGGGACAGGGGCCACTCACAGGCTTGGTCTTGGGGGTCCAGGTGTCCTTGCGCTGTAGGATCTGCATGCGGGGTGTGAGCCTGGGGCCACCATGAGGGTTGGTAGCTGAAGGCTGGACTGAGGTCACTGTGCTGTCCAGGCTGGCAGCCTCCACCAGGGACCAGGCTGTGGCCAATGTGGCTAGGTGCTGCAGGTTGAAGGCCAGCACATCCTCATCTGCTGTGGGGGACAGGAGTCAGTATGGGTCACACACTGCCCCTCAGAGAGGCTCTTGATGTCAGCTACCATCCAGCACAGGCTCAGACTCTCTCAAGCTGCCTAGTACCCCAGGATAAAGACCTATGGGTAGCAGGACAGGAATATGCAGCATTCCCTGCTCAACCATCTCCATGCAGGGCTACCTATAGTTCCTCCAGCTTCCTCGTCACACCTACTACCCTGCCCCTCTCCAGGGCCTAAGGTGGTACTGGGCTGCTTCTGCCCCTGCCCCCGCACACCTGGGAATAGATGATTCCAGCACGCTTTGGCTGTGGGTTGGGCAGCAGGGGACATGGCTGACTGCAGGGAAGGAAGGAGGTGTGGGAGGGTCTCTCAGCCCTCAGAGTTGGGGGCAGGGCAGGGAGCCACAAGCTACCCTCAGAGTGACAGGCAGGAATTAGAAGCCCTGTGTTGAGGTGGGGTAGGGTCAGAGTTGAGCTGGCAGAGGGTGGGTGTCTAACTGGGAAAGAGGCCTGAGAGAGTCAGGGCCAGAGCAACAGGAGCCCCAGAGATGGAGGGCTGGGTTCACATGAACCCCACAAGGATGTCCAGGAAGGGATAGAGACAGACAGAAAGAGCCCTGTGGGGTGAGAGAGAGGGCAGCCCAGGCCAGCGGAGCACCCCAATGCTCTAAATATGACTCGTAACACCACGTTCCACTGAGAGGAACTGGGGCTCTTAAGAGATGTGGCTGACTCCAGCTGGTGGGGGAGGGTGCAGGGATGATGTGATATCCTGAAGCAAAGCAGCACTCCAAGAATGGCAGGACATCTCGAGCATACACAGGGGCTGCTGCAGGACTCCACAGCCAACTCAAGGCAACTTGGTCATTAGCACAGACATGACTATAGTCAGCTGGAAAGACTCAGAATGTGTCACATGGCTGTGAGCTCAGAGAAAGGGGCGTTCCACTGCACCTCTCCACCCAGTAAATGCTTCTGATGCAAGGGGGAGCAGAGAAGGTAGTGCAGTGTGAACATGTCAGGGATGGGCAGGTCACAACCTCCCAAGGGCTGATAAGATGCCTTACGGGGAATCAGCCTTACTCTGCAGGGGCCCTGTGGAATGCTCCAGCGGAATATAGCCAGTGAGGAGATGCAACAGAGCCCCCAGGGCCCCGCTAGATATGAGGGGTGCTCAGTGCAGGGCAGGATGCAGACAGCCCCAAGAACCAAGGCGCAAATGCCCGAGGAGTAGCTGTTGGATGCTCGAATCTCTGGGCACAAATTCTGGGGCATGGCCAGGGCTATCCACAACAGGAAAGCCCTAGAGCCCTAGAGAGCTGCTCCAAGGGTCCTGGGGGGAGGGGGCAGAGGGGAGATAGAGGCTTCGTCTCATCTGCCAGCAGCAGGGCTGGCCTACCTTAGGCCCCTTTCGGCCACTAGCTCCAGGCCTCCTGTTTTGGGGGCTCACTGTGCTCTGCCAAAGTTCCTCAAAAGCACAGGTGAGTAGCTTCCACCTGGCCTTGCACAGATGCTCTAACAGGCCTGGGGTAGGATCCTGTCCCCTTGGTCTGTGTTCCACACCCCAAAGGGCTCTGAATCAGCACTTTCTTCTCCATCTGTCCACCCTGTAAATCTTGATTTGGTATAGAATGTAGCTGACCCATCCATTTCAGCCAAAGTGGTCACAAAGTAGGGATGGTACCCAGAGGAGAGTAGGTGAGGCTTGATGTTGCTCCTTTATACATCCCAGCCTGGTTTGACAGTTCTACACTGGCTTATGCAGCTGCCCATCCCCTTATGTGATCTAGATAGATTTATTCAATGAATAGGATCCGGTCCAGCCACACTGGTAACACATATGCCTGGCATCACTCAGCACCCCTGAGCTAGTCTCCTTACATTGCCCTGAGACCTCCACATGGGGTCGCTGGACACTGCACTGTCACCTCACAGACATGTAGCCAGCAGGCCCAAACAAGGCCTGCCCAGCATCTGGCTGGGAGCCCACTCCAGTGGGCTTGCTCACCTCTGCACAGCCCCTCCTGGAGGCAGGGGGCTCTGGAAGGCTGCTGGGTATGCCCCCAGGGAAGGCCCTCTTTGGCACTGCCAACTTTACACAGCAATGCCTACCCATGCCTTGCCAGGGAGAGCCTGAGGCAGCCCTGCAGCCCCTAGCAGAGGAGCACCAGAGGCCTTCAGGGAAATTAACTTTGTAAGAGCCTGCACTTTATCTCCACACTGCACCAAAGGCACAGGGCATTTTGTGCACCAGGAAAACAAGTGGCTGGGCACTGAGGACCCTGTTAGGTTTTTTCTTTAGTTATCTAGGCAACAAGGCCCAGTTGGGGATGCTGCCCACCCAGGGGTCCTTCTCTGGGGTCTAAATGGAAGGTGGGTGCTACGCTGGCAAGAAGAAGGGGCTTCTAGTGGACCAGAGAGCTGTGTGGCCCCCACGGTGTTTGTATATGGAGCTGACCATATATAAACAGGCTATTGGTGGCTATAAACTGGCAGGGGGATCCTGGGCCTCCTCATTCTCTAGCTTCGCCCTGAGGCCTAGGACCCTAGGGACTCAGTCCCTCCTTGGGACTGAGAGATAAGGCAGATGTTTCCAGAGCTCGCCCCACCAGGCCTAGGCCCAGCCCCAGGAACCACAGAGCCTAGTGGTGGTGGCCTGGCAGAGGAGGAAACCAGAGCTCCTGTCCTTCCATCACACCTTGACACTTGCTATGTGACATGGCAACAGTATACGTAAGGGCTGCCTCAAGATCCCACCTCTGAAATCACCAAGGAGATCCTCATCTCGAGGTCCTGCTCAAGACACTCATCATGGCTGGGGGTAGAATGGGTCCTCTCACAGGGCACTTGCATCTTATTTTTATGGATGAGGGCCCATGCATAGAGCATAGTGTCCTTGGGGGCCTCCCTAATTTCAGGGACAAGTGAGTGAGGCCAGAGTCTCCTGGTTAGGCTGGCAGATCATGACCCAGCTGAAGGGTCAGCTCCAAGGTCCTGAGGAGGCAGCCCCCAGGGCTTACCTTGTGTGGCCAGCTCACTCCTCTGCCGCTGGATCTCCAGGTCGGCCAGCTCGCTGAGCAGGGCAATCCCGTGAATCCCTGAGCTGTGGGGCAGAGGGGCCACGCTGGGAGGCCCAGAGGCCATCAAGGGCTGAGGATCGGGCATGTCAATGCTAGGCAGGTCCCCAAGATCCATGGTGGCGGCCACCAAGGCATCCAGGCCTGGCAGTGCCCTGAGTGAGTGGCTGCTGCTGGGAGCCCCCCAGTCTTCCTCTGAGTCCCCGATGCTGTCCTCCTCCAGCTGGGGCTCCTCCTGCAGTGGGGCGTCCTCTGGGGCCTGCCGTACACCTTCCTTGTCCTCATCCAGGGCATCCAGGCTCCCTGCTTGCTGCTCTGGGACTTGGGGGGAGACTCCCAATAAGGGCCCCTGTGTCCCTTTTTCCCTGGTCCTTTCCTCTTGTGCCCCTCCCTGAGTAGAATTAGCCTGGCCAGTGGCCTTGGGGCCCTCTCCCTCAAGGAGGGCCCCGAACTGCAGTTCTTGCAGCCCTTCAAGTGGGCTGGGGTCCTCTGCCTTCCCCTGAGGTCCCTGCTTGGCAGGGTGGGGTGTGGCAGCAAGGTCTGGTATGGTCTCCCTGGCCCCTGAGAGTAGCCCAGGCCCTTCCAGGCTCCCAGGGCTATGTGGGGGCAGCTCCCCAGGCAGGAACGTCCTTGCAGGCTCAGGCTGGGCCCCTGTGACAGCAGTTTGCATAGTTTTGGGGCCCGAGAGGTCAGATGAGTGCACATCTGAGGGCAAGGAGAAGTCCATGCCCGCCATAGGGTGCAGGTGTCCAGGAGGCAGGTCTGCAAAAGATAGGGTTGTCAGGAGTGGGCCGAGAGCAGCAGAAGAAAGTGAGACTCTACTGCATTGTGGGGGGTGGCCTTTTAAGTCCTCTGACTCACACCTGGGAGGGCCCCTGGCCACCCTCAAGGCTGCAGAAGAGGGAGACAGGGACAGGAACACATTAGATTAAGAGGCCAGTGGCAGGCTGGGCATCAAGCCGGTCCCTAGGTGGCCAGGAGCCTCAGGGGCCATCTCAGGCATGGTATGGTGTGGCTACCCAAAAGAGAAGATTTTAAAACATGATGCCTGAACCAGGATTTTCCCTGAACCAGAACGAGCCAGTGGTGTGTCGGAGGCATTATGCCTCATTAACTGCAATAATAATAATAAAAAAAACCCCTAAAACACACACACACACACATCCATGAAACCTCTGTTGGCTCAGTCGCTTTACTGTGGAACTGAGGTGGGTTTTATGTTTGCCCCATGGGTGTTAAGAGTAAGCTTGGATTCAGCAAGAATCACGTGCACTGGAGGGAGCTGGTGGGAGGCAGGTCCAAGACCCTCACAGGCCAACCCTCCCCTTCTTGGAGCCAAGACTCCATGCTTTGCCCTAGACACCCCTTCCCCAGCTCTGCTGAGCCCCAGGCTCAGGGCAAAGGAAAGATCTTGCGTGTGGTGCTCCTGGGGCCCTGCCACCACCCAAGACAGACCCATGCCTCATCATTCACAGGCCCCCAGTGCTGGCTAACATGGCCCAGCCTGTGTCCACACGCAGCTGGGACACTGTGTGCTTCTCCATGGAACACCCAGACTACTAAAGACAAAAGAAGAGGGAGAGAAAAGGTCCTGTGCCCTAGCAGGGCTCCAGGTAGGTGAGAGGCAGCCCCTCCCTGGATCAGCCCTGCCTCCTGGAAGACTCTAATAGGGTGAGATGTGAAAGGCAATTGCCTACTCTCACCTGGTTCCAACGCTGTGAGGTCAGCTCCGGCCCGCCGGCACTCCACACTCTTGTCTTCAGCACTAGGCACCTTAGAGCTGGGCCCAGGGCTGCTGGCAGGGCAAATGGATAAAGTGCAGGGAGCACTGGGATGAGGTGGTGGTGTGGGGCAGCTGGCCGGGGGCTTCAGGGCAGGTGAGTGACAGCAGGGGGAAAGCTTGACCGGGCCTGCAGCAATGGGCGAGGGGGCACCCTTGGCCATGGGGGTTAAGGCAACTGGCTTGTGGGTGGACTTCAGGGCCTTTTCTTGGGTGGGCTCTTCCAGGTCCAGGTGGTTGTCCTCGGACTTCCGCTGTGGGGTGGGGGGAGAAGCTCAGCCTGGTAGGCCCTTTACCCCATGAGTACCACAGCCTAGAGGGAGGCATGCAAAGGTCTCCTGCAGCCAGTTGGGCTGGAGCCTGGAAGGAGAGAACTGTCCTGGCCCCAGCTAGGTGTGGCTAGGGTACCTGGAATTGGGTGGCCCGGTGCATCTCCAGGGCCTGGGTGGCCCGCTGTTGCTGCTGCTGCTGTTGCTGCTGCTGCTGCTGTTGCTGCTGCAGCTGTTGCTGCTGCTGCTGCTGCTGCTGTTGCTGCAGTGCATACAGCTCTTGCTGCCTTAGCAGCTGGGAGCGTGAGTACACAGGGAGCTGGCCAGGGTGCTGCATGTGGGAGGTCGGAGCACGGCCCCCATACATAGGGGGCCAGAGTGAGGCCTGGTCCATGACATCGGCTGTAGGCAAGGTCAGGGGGCCATCAGCCAGTTAGGGACAGAGGACCTATCCAAGCTGCATGCCTCTTTTCCTTGGGCCCCTCCTCCACTCAACCCTCCCTAGACCTGCCCCTAGCTGACCCACCTCCCATCCCCTGACCCCCACCCCCAGCCAGCCTCCCACTTTGCCTTCCCACTCACCAGAGACTGCCTGCTACTCAGACCCACTGCCCACTGCCCACTGCCCAGAGCCCCATGTTTTATCAGGGAGGCCTGAGAGGCCCTTACCAAGCGCGTGGGAGGCTGTGTGGGGTGTGGGCTCCGAAGGCAAGATCACAAGCTGTGCAGGGGGATCCTGGGGGAGCGGGAACACAGAGGGCATGGAGCCGGGCACAGATGCAGGGAAGCCAGGGGGCAGGTTCTGGTGCAGGGCAGGGTGCCCCAGGCCTGGGAAACAGAGGCACAGCATCAGGCCTGCTGACCTCAGGTCACTTAGGCCTCCAACTGCTGGGGATCCCAGTCAGAAGAGGACCCAAGGATCTCTACCAGCCTGGGTCTACCCCACCCGCCCTTGAAAACTGACCATAGGAATGTCCCCCCATCCACAAGGAGGGGCTGCGGGTACGGGGTAGCCAGGGGGGGTGAGCAGGATGGGGATGGGGGGCTGGGTCCCCGCCCAGCTGGCTGCCCTGCATCATGAGGTGGGGGGCCAGGTCTCCAGGGCAGCTGCTTGATGGATGGATCCGGGCAAATTCCACGAGGTCTTTGTTGTCCCTGTAAGATCACGGAAGTCAGTCCTGTCACCTGGACGACCCAGCCCTGCTCCCTCGCAACCCATGCCATCAAACTAGAGGGAAAGGAAGGGTGGGGGCTCACAGCAGGCCCCAGCAGCAGAGGTGGTGTGAGCAGCAGCCTCCTGAGAAAGGGCCAGGGTAGATGTGCAGCCTTGCCCATGACAGGCCACAGAGCCCAATGTTCCAGCCACAGTCATCCTTCTTTCCTCCCTCGAACTTGGAGTGGGCCCCACCCCCAGCAGGGCTAAAGCTTGGCTCTTACTGTAGCAGCAACTCGCGGCCAGCCAGGCCCAGGCGGTCATCACACAGCCGTGTCCTCTCCTCCTCGCTCTCCAGGTCCAGTGTGTGTGTGGTACGCGGTCCCCCCCCAGCTGTGCAGGGCCAAGAGAACAGATTGTGCAAGCTCTGTAGCCAACCTGACCCTCCCTGAGCTAGGGTCTATGCATAGAAGGAGGATTCTGTACCCTGGGGCCTCAGGAGATCTTTTGGGGCAGGTGTGGGGAGCTGATCAAGCTCTTGGGGTAGGGCAAAGCTGTCCTGGGGAACCCTGGACATCACCCCATGGCTCCTGCCGAGGGGCCATACCTTTGAAGGCGGGGGCTGCCCGGCCTTGCCGCCCGTTGTTGGTGCTATAGGTTGTCTCAGGCCGGCTCACTGTATCTTTCTGTCGGGCCAAGGCTACTGCGATACCCACAGGTGGTTGCCGCACCTCCCCATCTCCGTGTGGGTCATGCTCCCGGCTGCGGGCACAGTCAGGTCTCTCCACTGAGCCTGGGCCCTTGGAGGCTGGAAACTTCACTTCCTGCTGGACACAGCTGGCTTTGAGGCCACCTAGACCTACGAAGGGAGCCTTCTGCCCCACCACAAGGGCTTGGTTGCTGTATTTAAGCAGGTTCTTCATGGCTGAGACCTCATCTGGTGGGGTAGGCAGCTCCTGGGGCAGGAGAGCTGCCTGCTGCAGGCCACTGCCAAAAGGGTCCAGGTAGGCACTGCCTTTGCGCTCCTCACTGATGGTCATGGTGGTTGCCTGGCCTGCCTGGATGCTCCAAGGGGGGAGGTGGGGCCCACCATACCCCAGAGATGCCAGCTCCAGGGATTTGCGCTTGGCCTCAGCTGTGCTGCCTCCTGGCTCGGCTTCGGGAGCCACCAAGTGCTGCTGATGCCTGATTCGGGCCACCTTCTGGGCTGTGGGGGCACCAGTGGGAGCCTCCTTGTTGACGGCTTTGTCTAAAGTGCAGCAGGCCTGGGTGGCCTTCCCGCCTAGTGGGTCCTGGTGAGGGGGCCGGGCACAGTCCTGCGAAGGGGCAGGCAACTCGAAGTAGCCGCTTTTATCCAGACTGGCTTTGGGGAGTCCAGGAAAGGGGGCCTCAGGGCCAGTGCTGAGATATTCCAGACCCTTTAGTCGGGGGTTGAGGGCTGCCTCAAAGCCCCCAGGCCGCCGTTCAACCTTGCCCTCGGCCTTCAGGTGGGCATAGGAGACTCCATAGGGCGCAACATGGTCAGGGCCCACGGCCCCGTCTAGGTGTCGGTCCTTGCCCTCCCCGACCACAGCACAGGCCTCAGCCGCTGGCAAGGGACGGCTCTTGTCAGCCAGGTGTCCCACAGAAGGCACAAAGGTGGGCCTGCTGGCCTTGAGGTCTCGAGGGACCTTGTCTTGCAGTGGGCAGAGCCCATCTGGGCCCGTGTGCAGCTGCAGGCAGGGGAAGGAGCCAGAGGCCGTGCTGAGGGGCGGGGGTGGGCCAGTGGGCAGGCCGGATGGCACTGTGTAGGACACTGCATGGTGCAGCATCTGCCGCCGCTCCAGGCACTCGCTGAAGGCTACCCCAGGCTCTGTGTGACCCACTGACTCCTTGGTGCAGCGTCCAGAAGCTGCCATGCTGGCGCCAGGCCGGCCCAGCATACCCCCAGTGCAGCTGGCCAGTGGGGCCTTGCCCAGGTCACCATTGAGCACCTTGGCATTGAGGAGACAAGAGGTGGGGTGTTTGGGACGGCCATCACAGGAGCCCCGGGGCCCTGGGCCACCCTCTTTGCAGGGTCCGTCAGCTGGCATGGACACCAGCTTGTGCCGCTCCTTACTGCTGTCCTCCTCTGCTGCTGGTCGCTCCCTGCCCTCTGCCACCTTGCTGGTCTTCTCTTTGCCCATTTCTTTGCCCATGAGGAAACTGTCAAACTCCTTGGTGCCTTTCTGAGAGGGGCCAGCCTCACCCCGGTCCCGGCTGCAGGAGCCGATGGGGTGAGCAGGTGCACCCCGGGCCACACCAGGGAAGTTGTGGTTGGCAGGCAGGAGTGTGGGCTGGGGGGGCAGGTTGCGCAGGTAGAAGTTATCTGTGGGCCCAAAGATCCAAGGTCAACAAGAAGCCTGGTGTGTGGGGGGCTCAGGATCCCCAGGAGACTGGCCCCAGATGCCTCCCCTAACTCCCTAGCTGGCACCTGCTGTCCAGGGAAGGTGTCTGTTTCTGTTTTTTTGGAGACAGAGCCTTGCTATGTAGTCCAGGCTAGCTTCAAACTCACTACTGTAGACCAGGCTACAATCTGAAACTTGAGATCCTCTTGCCTCAGTTTCCCCAGTGCTAGAATTACAGACATGTAAGCACCATACCTGGTTTTGTTTCATTTTAAAAATATTGAATAAAATATAAAGATATGTAAATACACAGTTCAACAGCATTCAGCCACATTCCCAATGAGGTATGACCATCACCACCATCTACCACCAGAATTATTCTACTCTCTAAACTGAAGCTACTCCCTAAACTGAAGCTCCCCATTAAACACTACTCCCCACATCAAGCTATAGCCTCAGAACTAAGCTTCCAAGGCCTCCCTTACTACGTAATGGGTGCCTGTGGTCCCTGAAGATTTTCAGAGGGAGGCAGGTGCAGCACAGCAGGCACCAGGGGGTGAGGTGTGGGACAGAAGCACCTTCCTTGCTCCCTTCGGGAGAGCACAGCTCAGGAGGGTCTTTAGAAGAATGCACGAGAACTGCCAAGGGAGTGTGCTGCCCAGATGTACCGCCTCGGAGCTCGCTGGCTGGGTGCTCGAGACTGTAGACAGCCCTGTAGCCTGGGGACCAGATTATTGTGCTATGGATGGCCAAGTGTTGCAGCAGCCCCCAGGGAAGGAGTGAGAACTATGGTGTCTAAAGGATGGGCTGGGTGCTGTGTGTGGAGTCTCTATCTGGGACACCCTGAGGAGGCCTGATCCTGCAGCCTCTTAACTGAGTATCTCAGGCTGGTGGGACAGGGATGGATTACAAAAGGATAAAATGGAAGGAAGGTATTTCTGAGAAGGAAGCAGTAGAACCACCCAGCCGGGACACCCATCTGCAAGGACTGCCTGCTAGCTGGGGCTTCATTTGCGCAAACATTCCTGTCCTCAGAGGGGTCTGCTCCCTGCTCTTTAGACCAGTCCTGGTGGACACCAAGGCCACTCTCGGGCCAGCTCAGCGCCTCTCAGGGACCCGGGGGGTGGGGCTGCTCCTCTCACCCAGCTGGGTGGGCAGGCAGCAGGGTAAGGCCTAGAGAGAGTAGAACAAAAGAAATGTTTGGAACTTGTAAAAGTGTCCTCAGTCATGTAAATTCCTTGTCAATTTCCTACTAATTAGAAAGGGGGAGGGGGCGGAAAGGGGTAGCCCAGGAGAAACCTAATTAGCTCAACTTCCAAAACCAAATAATGTTCTTGGATGAGGCTCCACTACAATATTGTGAAAGCCGAGAGGCCCAGCCAGAGACGCCAGGACACCAGCCTGGGCCCACTGCCTGGAGGGAGTCTCGGGCCCCAGTTCAGGGGTCGGGTTTCTGGGGCTGGGACTAGCCACCTGCTCACCCCTGACAAATGCTGACAAAACAGCTGCACACGACTGCCAGGCTGACTGGGATACTGGGGGATCCCCGAGGGCCGAGGGCCGAGGGGGTTGTTCTCCAGGCAGCAGAACCCAGGCAGTAGGCTGTGTTTGTTGGGAGCATCTGGTTAGGCTCAGGATCAGTAAGAAATCCCCTGGGTGGGCCCAGGAGCTCCCTGGATTGTCCACAAGGGCCTGCACCAATCACAGCTGGCCAGTCTCAGCAAGGCCAAGGCCTTCCTCGAATAGCTCAGGGCTCTTTTGGGCTGAAAGGACCAGAGATGCTGGACACACAAAGGTCCCTCGCTTGTGACAGCAGGAGGTCTAGCCACAGGCTCCTCTGCACCTCTGGGTGTCCTGTCCACCTCTAGATCCTGCTGTCTGCCTTGTGACCCTATCCTCTTAACCCAGTGGGGATCCCAGGAGTGCTATGAAGTGACCAGCCCTCCCTGCAGCACACTGGGTGTCCCTCTGCAGACGGGGTGTCCCCCTGTAGGCCTGGTCAAATCTGTCCCTCTTGGCAATGACCCCCTCCCCCTCTCTGCATGGTAGCTAAATTCATCCCCTCCCATCAGAACTGCACCTAGGTGGCCCCTCCCACAGCCCAGACCAGAACTGGGCATCTGGGATCTTCCGCCTCCCCTCACTCCAGCTGCATTTTGTTTGTCTGAGACAGGGTCTCGCCATGTAGTTCAGGCTGACCTTGAACTCATTACATAGCCTATCCTGGCCTCGAACTCACAGCAACCCTCCCACCTCAGCCTCCTGAGTGCTGGGATTACAGGTGTGTGCCACCACATCCACACTGCATTTTTAAAAAGTAATTTAAGAAATTTTTATTTTTATTTATTTATTTATTTTTCAGTATTGGGTTTGAACCCAGGCTTGACTCAAACTTGCCATCCTCCTGTCTTGGTCTCTCAGAGTGCTGAGATTACAGGTGTGCACTGCCACATCTGGCTCCAAGCCACATCTGATGTCACTGATTCAAGTCCCATAGGACATAATATCTGGGTTCAAGTCCTATTGTTGGTCACCTGAAACATGGTTACTAATTCAATGCCACCCCAGCCTCCGGGCACCACCCTGAGGAGGGGTTTCTAAAATTCAAATACGGTGTCCCCACAACCCCAGGAGAAGTCTTAACTTGTAGATCGGGACCAATGCTTCTGACTCTCACCTGGCCCCACCTACAGTCAGGCCACCTCCTGCACCTTCCTGGGTGGCATCTGCTTGCTGACACCCATGCTGTGCCCACACCAGGACACCCTCACAGGGATCTACTGGTTGTCTTCTCAGCAAAGACCCAAAGTCTGTGTTCCCTCCTCTGTCTGTGGGACACTGCTCTGCTCCCCGCTCTCCCTGCTAGACCTCAGGAGGCACATTCCTTCTGAACTCCTGGACCCCTAACTGTACAGAGTATAAGGTAAGCCCAGAGGGAGAAGATGGACACCAGCCCCAGGAGCTAGAGAGACAGCAAGGCTGTGTTTACAGGGTGCCCCTGGGCTCAACACCTAGAGGGCAAGGCCTAGTCAGGCTGGCTGCCTTCACCTGTGCCCTAGAGGCTCCCCATCCTGCCCACCCCTGCACCCAACCGACACTAGGCCCCCTGTGGCACTTGCCTTTTTGGGTTCCATAGAAACGATGCTGCCCGCAGAGAACATTACTGTTTCCATGGTGATCCAAGTGGCTCACGGGTAGGAAAGTGGATGCCAGACTCCCCGAAAATCTGGGGTATGTAGGAGCTAGAGAAGCAAAGGGGCTGGTTGTAGCATGAGGTCCTGGTACCCTGGCCCAAACTGCCCCCATCCCAGGGAGACAAGAAGCTGGCAGGCGGTCCAGGAGCGATGTCCCGTGGAGCCTGGCACACAGCCCGCCGGTGGGAAATCAACCCATCAATACATCATATTAACTCTGACTCGACTAATACCATCCCTCTGGTGCGGCACAAATTGAATTGCTGATGGGCTGGGGAGAGGGGAGGCTGGAGGAGGGCGCTTCTGATTCCCTCCCAGCTCTTGGTGTTTCTCGTGTGCTTCCAGGCAGGACACAAAGGAGCTTAGAAAGGTGTTTTGAGAGGAGTGGGCATGGCAGACAGACATCACAGAGTGCTGACAGCCAGGGCCAGACCCCGGCTGTGTCTGCACCATCAACTGCCAGGAAGGCAGATAGTCCCAGGCCAGCTGTGCTGTGGGGAGCTGGTTGGAATGGGTCACACAAAGCCCTGTCTCTAGGGTTCCACAGGTTCCTTGCAGCTGGAAGCCACAGGTGTCACTGCTGACAGAGCTCTCCACCTAGACCAAAGGCCTAGCCTCTTCACGGCCTGACATCTGCAGCAGAGCTGGGACCATGCAGTGGCAGCATCATCCCCAGAAGCTCTTACATAAGGTCACCGGCTCTAACCTTTATCTAGTGATTTTTGGATCATGTCAGAAGAGTCCTTCCCTGAGCTAAGTGTTCATCCCTCCAAGGCAGTCAAGGTTCTGAGAAGTCTCTCTTGTGCAGGGATGCTGGCCTGGCCTGGATCTGGTCCCACTCTGTTGGCCCTGGAGCCCTGGTCAGCTGGAACCTCCCTGATGAAGTCCTAGCTTGCAAGACAGAGAGGACTGAGGACCAGTCAGGGTGCCAAGTCCCCATCGGCCATCAGGAATGTGGCTTCTTGGGGCTGCTCCTCCTTCACAAGGTCTGATGGGACAGGGACCAAGGCTACTGACACTGCCACACTTGTGCCCACCCACCTCCCCAGCTACAGCTCACAGTTGTTTGGAGTAGGGGCCTGTCCTCCAGCCTACTAATCCAGCCTCTGGGCTGCCCTTTCTGGCCACTCTGATGCCATTTGTTAGATGGGCAGGTGGCTTCCAGTGAGGGGAGCTGGGCTGAGCTGAGGTTTGTCCAGCCATTGGACTGCATGTCCTCAGAGCCTGGGTATTTTCCTGGGGCCTGGGGATCCCTTCCACTTCCTGGCTTCATCACCGTAGACTGAGGAGGTGGGACGTGGGGTCACGGGGATGTGGGGCCCAGGTCAGCCCCAGAGCCTGCTGTGAGTATCAGGGGCACAAAGGCAGCCTTTTGCCCTGCTGCCCTGAGCACTCACTTGGTGACACACTGCTAGACTGCTCCTCCTCATTCTACAGAATAAACCAGAACCAGGGGCAGTGGCCTGGGCAGGCTCTCTGCCTCACTCTAAAATGGGCACGTTACGTCCCAGGGGAATCTATCCTGGGGACTCTGCTACTGTCCTGAGAGCTTCCTGTGATTTCTCACACTACTCTGGATGGTGATAAGGAGCAGGGGTCCCCAGGGTTTCCCCAGGGGTTAGGGAGGCGAAGGAAGAGGACCCTGGGGGCAGTAGGCCAGGCAGGGAGGCCTCCCAAGGGCCTCTCTGGGCACCTGTCACAGCTGTCACTTGATAAAAGGGTGTCCTGAGCCACATGCTGTGGAACCAGGTACCAGGATTCCCTCTCAGGTATCGCAGTGAGGTCAGAGACAGGTCTCACAGCAGTTTTGCTCCATCTTGCTTTACTTTGTCTCCCAAACTTTTCTCCCGGGAGCTATGCGTTGTTTTAGTAGGACTCCTTTTAACAACAAATAGGCCAAGTGTTCTAAGGAATGTACTCTGAGGAACACTCTTTTGGAAATCAAGCACTGAGGAAGCAGATCCAGAACAAAGGGACAGATCCCCAGGTCTGTCTGTTCCCAAGTCTCAGGCTTGGGGCTGCCCACCCCAATGTTCTAGCTCAGGGCCAGGGTCCCCTGTGGGTGCATGGGGGCTGCAGCCCTGGAGCCCACCCTGAGCATCGGGGTGGAGATAGCCCTCTGTGGGCTGAGGCTAGGGGAACTGGGCAGGGGGGTGGCAGCAGCTTGGAGGTGAAGGAGGATGAGGGCTCAAGACCAGTGCTTGTAGCATTTTCAGGTGGCAGATGGGGACACTCCAGGACCCCTGAAATAAGACCATGACATCCATGGTACTCCATTCCCAGTGGGACCCCTGGTAGCTGCAGGCTACCACTCAGGTCCTGATGACGCCACCAAACCCTCTTTGGCTCAATGGTTCTAAGTGAATCCACAGACTGTGTCCCCTTCGGAACCCTGTCCCCTACCTGATTCTGGAAGAGGCTGTGGATCGAGTAAGGCTCTGAGAAGGTGTGTGGCTGGAGAACCTGCTTGCCAAGCACAACCCCACCCCCGTGGAGGTCTCTCCCAAGGAGGATGCTGCGCCTGGCCTGTCCCCAGCAGACCCCTCCTGCTGACGAATAGGCTGGGGCTGGAGCACAGGGCCAATGGGCCTGGCGTGTGGGGCACATCGGCAGCAGATGTTGGCCAGATTAAACTCAGCTCCTGGAAGACTTGACAAAAGCCGAGGAGAACGGGCAAAGCCTGGGGGGCTGGTTAAACCACCACAGCTGTCCCCCTGTAATTGGCTGCTGTTAAATATTTTACGGGCCTCGTTTTTGTAAACAGAAGTCTGTAAATTCCTCCTTCCCAGACTCCGTTTCCCAGGCTAAACTGTGCGGACGCCCCCACTCCGTTCCCCTGGAGAGGTCGGGGCCTCCCTCATCCTCAGGGACAGTAGGCACTCAGCCAGCTAAGGAGCGGCTCTTTCCTGCCTGCTGCCCTTTAGGGCAGGGTGAGGGTGGATAGCCTTGGTGTCCCTCTACTTCTGAGCCTGAACTAGTGGTGTCCAGGCCAGAGAGTGTGGGGGCCAGATATCCCTGGGGGGCCCCGCCCAAAGGCCTGGCCAGCTCCATCTCCAGCCTGCTGCAGCCTACCCTGCCTCTGAGGCCCTAGATGGGGAGTTAGGGGTGGAGGAAGGGGTGCAGGGCAGGAAGAGGAAAAAGCAAGGGTAGGGGGCTGAGAGCGGTGGAATAGGTCCTCCCCACCCAGCAACAGAAAGGCCCCTTTCTTTTTCCCAATAAGACTGTTCAGTCTCTGAAGAAGAATATAAAAAATGATTTTTATGCATTAGAGAAGTTGCTATGAGACCAGAACCAGAAGCCAGGGCAGGTGTGGCCACACTGGGGAGGCATGGGGTCCTTGAAGAAGCCATTGCCAAAGAAACTGTTCAAGGGTGGCGAATTCTGGGGGGTACCCCAGGACAGTGGGGAGAAGATCTTCTGGACAGGGTTAAGCTTAGGGTTAGGGCCAGATCCAAGGCTGACCCAGGGGGTGGCTGTACTCCCTCAGGCCAGGGCACTCAAATCCACATCCCTGCTGTGGCACCTCGCTGCCCCAGAGTCTCATCCCACCTTGAGCTTAGGGCCATTATGATCATCCCAACAGGCAGGTGACAAACTTGAAGCCACCCACTGCCCCAAAGCTCCCAGCTGGCTGGGGGACAGGTCTTGGAGTGGGCTGTGGAGGTCTCACTGAGGACATCCTGTCTTGTGCCACAGGTGCCTGGAGACCTGAGTCCAATCCTGGGAAATGAGTGACCCAGAGAACAGCCTCAGGGCTCAGCCCATCCTGGGTACAATGAAGTGGGAGGGGACCAGAGAGGGCAAAAATCAGAGGTAGGATTGGGCAGGTGGGGTGGACATTACTCTTGTGCATCCAGGAGAAACAAGTAGGCATGGTGAATGCCTCTCAGCTCTCCACTGAGACCTTCTAGGAGACACAGGTCTTTGTTTTTTGTGTGATCTGGCACCTTCTGTCACATGGCATCTGTTACACATGCCAACACTCAACGCTAACTCAGTGCTGGCCATTTCCCAGGTGACAGCCAATAGCAGGAACACTGGGCTAAGGAGAGATCCGAGGGTGTGCTCACATGGAGCACACTAGACTAGTGCCACTGGCTCTGGGTACAGGCAGGGCCATGGTGGTGTTTGGATCACACTTGCTCTACTGCCTGTAGGGAGTGACCTTGTCACAGCCCCCTCCCCAAGAGGGGTAGATACCTGTTTCTGTCCATAAGTCCCCAACCCAGGTGGTCTGATGCCTAGGTGCTCAGGCTAAGCCTTCCAAGTGCACCTCCCAGGACTGACACCATGTCCTGGGTTCTGGTGGGGGGAACCTGAGAGCCCTTGGGGTGTGCCTACTGAGTCCTCTGCAGGCCCCTGGGGTGCTGGATCGGGGTGCTGTGTCCACATGCTGATCTGCAGCTGCTCCAGGTGTAGGGTCTGGCAGGCTTCACCCATCCCCATGCTGAGGGGAGCAGTGCAGAGCAGGGGAAAGAGCCAGGCTCCCACAGACACCTCTGGAACGTAAGTTACACACAGCCTGGCCAGCACCCTAGCAAGCCCTGGACAGTCCCCAGCAACAGGCTTGATACAGGCAGGCAGGTTGGGGGGCTCTGGGGTCTGGCCTGCTGCAGGCTTCAGGCTTGAGAAGGCGAATGAGAATCCTTTGAGCTTGTGGGCCATAGCACCTGGGGCATGACCTCTAGAATCTTCACAGACATCTGGATGGCAGCTTTCCACCCACATGTTCCTCTCCCTTCCCTCTATAGGTACAACCTGGGCACATGAGGGCATTGTGCCTGGGACCCCTCTTACCAAGGAGCAGTGTACCCTGCTCCTGTCAGACCTCAGGACACCATCCCAGTGAATCAAAGGCTGAGGGGCTACCCCAGCATGTACAGCCATAGGACATGGGAGAGAAGGAACAGGTTTCAACCCAGCCTGCAGTACTGATCCAGTTTTCTCTGTATTCCAACAGCTGTTCTGATAAGTGTGGTCTATAGATAGGGAAACTGAGTCTTAAGAGCGTGGCAGCTGGGCATGTAAATGCAGCTCTTGGGCTGTGAAGCCTTTCTTGGATATCTGGTCTGCACGAGGCAGGGCCCATGGCCGTCCAGGGGGTGGCCAGGGCCATGTGCAGGCCTTCTGGGCCCACAGCAGCCTCCAATCAGAGCTTGGCCAAGCCCCTAGCTCGAGGACCACACAGACACAGGGCTACAGGCCTGAAGAGTGGTGACAAAGGGACGGGGACAGGGGACCAGGGTTCTGAGGGTAGGTTGAAGGGCATCACTGCCACCTAAGAAACAGGTACAAGAGAGATGGCAGCTTCTGCGATCTCAAGAAAGGGGGCAGGAGCAGGGGCAGTCGCCAAAGATGGCAATTCCAGGGGATGGCACTGGAGGGCTATCAGAGACCCTGGCCCATTAAAGCAGTGGGCACTGGGTAGAACCTCTATCCTCTCAGACAGGTTTTAGCTCCCGAATCCCTTGCAAGTCCTGCTGGCAGTAGGCAGGCTGTGGGTATGGGCGGTGGGTGCTGTGGGTGGCCCTAACCCTACTGGATCCCTTCCAGATCCCTTCCATGGAAAAGTGGCCCCTGGGTGGTAGGGCTGGATCTGACAATGAGGCCAGCCAAGCAGACAGACAGCATTGGCATATGTGCCCGTGGTTCCCCCTCCAGGTGGCACAAGAGACCATGAAGAGCCTGGCTGTGGGAGTTCCACATCTCCAGTCCCCCCAGCCAAGCCCCCCAGGAACAGAACCCCTTTCATGGCCCTGTGGGTGGTCTCAGCCAGGCAGCTGGGGGTGGGATGGGAGAAGGCCAGACTCACTGACAATAGGCCCAGCTGTGCTGCACCCACACCCACGCTGACCCACCCAGGACAGGCTGGCTGGACAGCAGCTCCCTGTTGCCCCCCCCCCACTTCCGCCATCTAGCCCACCCTGGGCCCTGGAGCCATCCATCTCAGGAGAAGCCCATTGGTCAGGACGCCTGGGGTGAAACAAACAGGCTCTGCCCCAAGCCAGATGTTCTGGGGCGGCTCCTCTAGCTCGGGGTACCTCCCTGTACTCCCAGCTGTTTAGGGACAGAGGAAGCCCTGGCCCCATCTAGCAGCTGCCCTGCAGATGGTGAGATGGGGGGTTGTCTTCCGGCTGGCTAGGGGGTCCTGCTTAGGGCGGGGGACCCCAGAGGTTACTCCCACCTGGGGTCTCACTTGCCAGCCCACCCTAGCCTCCTTTCCCTTAACACAGAAGCCTCCCAGGGCTAGGGAAGGAGTGGCAAGCTAGCTTTGCTAGGCACCTGCTCCTCTGCTGTCCTGGGGCAGTGAAGGGGACTGGGACAACAACGAAGCCAGGCCTCAGAGCTGACCGCCCAGGCAGCCCACCATGCAGCCCAGCACACACTCTTTGGCCGTGTCGCGTGCCCCCTGCCCGCCTTGCTCCCCGCCCTCCTGAACACACACAGCCGAGGAACAGGCCCTGTCACGCGGGAGCCAGCTGGCACCCAGTCAAACTAGCAGCCAGGCACGCTGCCAGGGCAGTGTGCCAGCCTGCCACTCGCTGCGGCCCCGCCCGCCCTGGCCTCTGCCGGCACAGCGAGCTTGCAGCTGGCCGGCACCATGTGGCTCACCGGAGTGAGGCTGCAGATGCAGAGGGCAGGGGAAGCCCTGAAGGGAGGAGATCCTGAGCCAGCAGGCAGTTTAACTGAAGGCAGAGAAGGAGGGACACTGAGGGGAAACTGAGGCACAGACAAGCAAGGTCCATGTAGTCATATGACACCCAGACAGATGTGGGTTCACTGCCTCCCTCAGAGAGAGCTTGGCAGGTTGGGTATCAGCTCTCCAACCCAGGACCACTGATCCCCATGCTCATCCCCTGGTGAGCCCTGGGTGGCACCCTGTACTCTAGAGCTAGAGGTGGCTCAAGAGGGATGTCCCACCTCCTGCACCTACCTGGGCTGGCCTCCTTGCCCAGGCTGCAGGCATGCTGATGGTGGGAATGGCTCCTGATACCTGGGCATAGGGTGCCCAGGGCCGAGCATGGCCACTGCCCTCAGGCTGGTCTCAGAAACAGGTCTCTATAGGTACAAGCCCCTCCTCCTGCCTCCCCAGATCAGGACCACCAGGGCATGGGGAAGGCTATGTGTGAGTCAAAGTCTCCTCAGTGCACCATCTGGACACCATCCCCTTTAGCTAGATGGATGCTGCCGGGCCAGGACAATGGAACCACTGAGGCTGCACCCCATGGCAGGACTGAGGGTTGTGGGTGCCCAGGGGGCTGTAAGCAGCTCAGCAAGGCAGCCGTTGGCACAAAGGGAAGTGAGAGGCGGAAGGCTGTTGTGGGTACTGTCTGGAGGCACCCTTCACCCATGCTCTGAGCAGACCCCAGGGACAGAATAGGGCTCTAGGGCAGGTGGTGCTACCCACAAACCGTCCTCCTTGTTGGTGGGGTCCCCCAGGTGGGATGGAGAGGAAGTGGGAATTTGAGCCTCTGATGCAGAACTTGGGGGTGAGCTGTCCTGTTCCTGAGACCTGAGGAGGGGTCATGGTTGGATGCAAGGAAGGGAAACCAAGCAAGCTTTCCAGGTGTGCCAGGGTGCCTGTTCCAGGCCAGGAAGGGTAGGGACCTTGACTTCTTCTAAGGTACCTCCCCTGCCTGCTCTCTCCTCTTGGCACCTTCCTTACTCCTGCAGATGTCCTGAGGGGCAGATGCCCTGGCCAACCAGATGCCCAGTGAAGGGCTAGAAAGAGTTGGGGACCAACAGTGTCCACAGGGCATGGGGCATAGGCAGGTGGGCTGAGGACCCTACTTTGCCCGCTTGGTGCTCAGCACCCTACTGGCCTCCCCCCCCCCCGGGAAGAACGCGGCTCCTTATCACTTGCCCAACATGTGCTCTTCAAGCGGTGCCTAAAGCCCAGATTATTTTAACAACTGTCCCTCACTCGTCACCTGTCCTGTTTGGAAAACAGCCCCTTTTTTGTTGCACAAAGAGAGGTTTCTCTGGCTTCCAGAAGTGCCAGGCGCTAATCTCCCTGCCTGGAACACGGGCGGGTGGCAGCACGGTGTGTGGGTCCGCGGCGCTCTGTAAACACGATGCGAGTGCAGCAGTCACTGAGCTATGGCAGGGCCAGTGCCAGGAGTGAGCGCCCTCTATGCCTGCTGCCAACTGCAATTACCTCCCTTGTGCCAGCCGGCAGGGGGCTTAACCCTTCCCAGACCATGGGGTATGGCATAGCCACATGGACACAAGCAGCCATGGGGACAGAGACACTGGGGCCTTGGGCCATCACTCAAGTAGCAGCACCAGGGAGTTGAGCAGGGCATACCATACTCTGAGGTCCCAACAGCGCCTCAGGGGACTCCTCTGGCCATGACATCTCCACAGTGATAGGTGTTCACTGGAGGACAGCTGGAGGCTCTGTCCTGCTCTAGGCAGAGTAGCAGGGAGGCAGCCTGTGGCTGCTGACAGAGCTCCCCTCCCTGTCTCTCCCCCTGAGTTGGCACATCTGGAGTCCACGCCTCCTCCTGTCTGGGAAGGTGGGTACAGCCCATGTCAGAGGGTGCAGCCCAGTCCGGCTGGCCCAGCTGTGCTCCACATTTCCTTAGCTCCCTAGAGTCCTCACTGCCCTACCCCCTCCACCCTCCCTGCCCAGCTGGAGCACACATCTGGCCAAGACTAGTGCCTAGCAGGGCTGTCCTGTGTTTGCAATCAATTACCACCTCCCCGAAGGGGCTTCCTCAGCAGGGAGCGGCCCCCTCCACAGCATGCTTGGCAGCGTTAGTCATGGTCAGTCCTGTGGCCACCACAGTGCTACCGAGGAGCATAGGACCTCAACTTACCTTCATGGGAGTGGGAGAACCAGATCTGGGAGGTGCCAGGGTGAGAGCCGCGGTAGGCCTGCTCAGAGGGAGTGGAGGTGGGGCCACTAGGGTGTGTGGAAGCTGCAGAGCCCAGGCTGCTGGTGAGGAAGCTGCCCATAAAAGAGGATGCTGGAGAGTTTCCCATCAGGCGGCTGCTGGCTGTGGACAGAGAAGCCAGTGTGAATCAGGGTACAGCTCGGATTAGGGGGAGCACCCACCACCCATGGTGCCTCCTCACCCTAAGTGCCCCAGGGGTCTTTGTCTTTAAATACCAAAGAAGCCCACCACAGGAAACTTTGGTCTCATAGGCATGTGACAATGGCATCAGGGTCTTGGGCCTCTGTGTGTCTCTGGTGCCTTAGGATTGATACCACCTCACTACTATAAAACCAATAATGACATATATATGTATATATACACATAGACTAGCACCTTTGTCCCTGTTATGTCGCCTCCACCATCAGCAACCCACCACATCACCTCCACCACCACCACCACAAGCACCAGTAACAACCACACCACCACCAACTGCACCATGACCAGCCACATTACCACTACCAACAACCACATCACCACATAACCATAATCACTATTATCACCATCAGGACTGACCACATCACCTCCACAATCACCATAACTACCCACCAACTACTATCACCATCACGACTCTGACCACACCAGCACCACCACCATAATCACCACCACCACTGTCAGCACCAACATCACCTTGCACCATCACCTATCACATCCTCATGACTGCCACCACCAATGACATCAGCACCAGTACCATTTGCCAGGTGCTGGGTACAGTGTGAAGTAAGCACTGAGGGTCCACGGGGAATGCATTACCTCATAGGCCTTCTTCTTGGGATGCAGTGGTTACCTTAAGGCCTCTTAGATACAAGTGGACTTGGCCAAATGTTCTGCTTATGCCTTCTTGAAATATCCCAGTCAGTAGGGCCCCAGCCAGAGGTCCCAAGGTCTGTGACCCAGCCTGGGCAGCATGGAATGGGCCTTTCTCCAAAGTGAGGTCTTCACCCTTCTTCCCCACCCAATAAACTGGCTACTAAGAATAGGATGCCCAGTCCCAGGTGAGCAAGGGGAGAAACTGAGTCAGAGGGAAAACAGAAATGGGAAAGAAATGAGAAGGGAAGGAACATTTATCAATCAACTGAAGTCCCCTCAAATTGTTCAGGGTCAGGCCGATGGGGCTGGCTACCAGTGGCAGACAGCTATTCATCTGGGGCTCAGGCAGCAGAAGCCAGAAACTTCCTCAGCCTGGCCAACATATCTGGCATTTCCCCTAGTGGCCCAGGAGTGCGGGAGATGATGACCTGCTGCTTGCCCCAGGCCAGTCTATGAAGCCTGCCCACCCCTCTCTCTGTCCCCCAGCTTGCCACATCCTCCACTCATAGCTCATAGCCTTGCCCCTTCCTTGCCAAGTCCAGTGGCCAAGGCCAGGCTGAATGAGTCTCTGGTTGCCATGACTACCCGCTCTTATACTCACACAACATATATGCCTTCGAGCACTCTGCATATAGGTTACTCTGGTGGTCTAGACAGCACTGCTGGCCCCCACCCTGGCAAGGTGCCCTGTGCATTGTCATGTCTATCCCTGGGCAATGAGCCTGGTTGGGGGTCATCCCAAGGCTAAGAGGTACCAGGTACAGGGCAGGGCCTGGTGAGGTTGCATAGGCTCTGGGTCCTGAGAGGTGGCAGTCAGCCTAAGGTGAGTCAGGGCAGCTGCTTTCTGCCCAGGAGGCAAGGGAACTGGTCAATTTGTGATGCCTCATCCCGCCTGGCTGGGCCTTGGGAGCTTCCCAGACACGAGGTGACTCAGCAGAGAGGCGGCCAGACCAGGGGAGAGGGGACGCCCCTTGGGACCCTGGTAACCAAGCTATGTTCTGCCAGCTCTCAGCCTGGGCAGGGCACCAGAAGACAGCTCTTTCTCCTCCTGCGATGACCGGATGGGCATGTGCTACCGAGAGAGCCTTTCCCAGGCATGGCCAGAGAGGAAGGGGCTACAAGGGGCCTCACTGCAGGGAGAGGAAGAGTAGGCGAAAGGTGCCCAGGAGCCAGGGACTTCCCAAACCACAGGGCTGAGACTGCTAGGGGCCCCTGCCAGACCATGGGCTTGTCCAGCTAAGGGAGGAGACTCTGGTCTACGAAGGGAAGTTAGCCTTCTTGCCCACTCTCGGGACTCTGGAGGGGCATGCCTGTGGGATGAGTGTGGCTGCCCCAGCTGCAAGCTTTCTGCCCTACCCTGGCCTGCCCCAAGTCCCCCAGGCTTCCCGTCCCCCAGCCTCCCAGGGAAGCCCCACCTACCCCTTCCTCTCCAGGGCAGTGGGAAGCAACTGAGTCCAAAAGTCAGGTCTGGAAAAAACTTTCTCCAGGATCTCAGCCTGGGAACCCTGCACCTTGAGCTCTCCCACACAGCAGGCAGGCAGGGCAAGAGAACCCACAGCTCAGTATCCCACAGAGCCTATGGTTCCAGGGAAACTGAGGCCCCACAGAATTCCCTAAGGGCTCTGTGAGAGCAGCAGGAAGTCTTGGCCAACCAACTCCCTAGAGCCCCCAAGGCGGACCCCAAGACCAAGTCTGGAGTAGGATCTCAGGCCATCATGTTCCCACCCATCCTGGCCCTGGGAGGGGCTCTGCTCACACTGTCCTGACACTGGTCCAGAAGGAGGGCCCACTGCTTGAGGTAGCACTGCAGCCTGCCAGCCCTCCAAGCCTGGCTCCTCATACAGGACACACAAGAGTGACAGGCTGCTCTCCCTGCTGCAGCTCCAGCCTGTGGCCGTCCTGCCCCCACACTGCCTGTTCTTCAGCTGCTTCTTTAGAGAGCTTCTCAGAGACTTGAGAAATGAGGGGGATGGGACTGGATGGCCCTCCACGCCTCCATCCTCTGACCAGGCAGCTTCTCCGGCAGTTGGCTGTGGCCCCAGTGTCCTTCCTGTGCCTGGCTAGGCCGTCCACCTGGAGGTGCTCTTCACTCCTTCCTTTCCTTCATGCTGAAAACAAGGGCTGGAGCTTTGTATCTGGTACAAGGACACCATATCTCTACCATCACTAAGGTGATTCCAAGCAATAAAGTGCAGGAAAAGAAGCAAAAGAACCCACTCCCCCATGATCGTTGCCACACACCCTTCTAGAGTCACAGAAGACCCAACACTACCCCCAAGTTCCAGCAGGCCCACCTTGGGACTGAGAACCCTGACATCTCTGCTGCCTATTCCTCCTAGAAGTCCAGCCCACAATGGCAAATGCTGCAAGGCTCACTCCCTGGCCAGTAGGCAGCACTTGGATGGCCTGTGAGGGCACACTATGCCTTGCACCGCTTTCCTACCAGCACAGGCTGGGGACACCCACCATCTCTGCCCTGGCTGAACATCTGGAATAGAGCCTACAGGCCCTGCTAGGCGGGTAGCAAGTCCCAGGGTTGGGCAATGAGCCTAGCTGGGGGCCATTCCAAGGCTAAGCGGTACTGGGTACAGGGCAGGGCCTGGTGGGGTGGGAAATGCTGGCTCCTTGAGGTCTTCTCTAGCCGTCTGGTTCCCGGGCAGCTTAGGAAACCCTAAGATAGAGCATCTGTGCTCCTGTCCCCTACCTCTGAGCACTTGGTCAACAGCACAGTGCCTAGCCAACAGAGCTGTGGGCAGAACTGCCTGACATCTCCCCAAGCCGACCAGTAGTCAACCCCAGACAGAGTCAGCACAGTGGCTGCCTGGGATCCTGGTGTAGCCTGGGCCCCAGCCAGCACTGCATCCATGGGCCAAGTCTAGCCGGGAACTGGGCTGAAGCTCTTTCCTCTTGGCACAGACCTTGCCTACCGGGTACTACAGTTAGCAGCCCAGGAGGGGACAGTGAAGAATGCTGAAGCGGTGCTTGACCTGGGCCTACTTGGGCTAGGCACCTGGGTCCTGGCATTGACTGCACTGGCACCTACCCTGATAGGGGGCTTTTGGGCCCACACAACAGGGCACCTCAGGCTCCAGGTCTTGCATCCACCACTGGACTATTGAAGAAATGGGTTATAATTGATGTTGCCTCATGTGCCAAGTGAAGAGAGTCTGTTGGCTCTAAGGCTGCCCAGTCAGCCCCTGTGCATGGTTAAGGTGGCCTAGCCCTAGTGCAAAGCCCATCTGGGCCCACTGCCTATTCTCTCTCCCCGTCACAGAGCCACAGAACTCTGAGGCTTTTCCCCAGAAAGGCATTTGAAAGCTGTGAGTGTCACTGGCCACCAAGACAGGCAACTCCATGCTACACATCTACCCCCACTGCACGGCTGTGGTCCCAGCTCCAGGGCTACCTTGGCTATGCCCAAGACACCATGGAGGCCTGGCCCCAGGCATCAGGCTGGCTGAGAAAACCTCCCTGGAAGCCAGCATGCCAGGAGGGCTGGCTGACATGCCTCAGGCTGCCTGGCGCCTCAGGCATAGCCTCCTGGTCCCTGGGAGGCAGGCTGTTCCCAAGCCCCAAGACCAGCCAACCTGCACGGGGAGAAAGGGTGTACCTGAACCTGGGCTGCTGGTCACAGGAGAAACGGGGTACAACTGATATTGCCCCATGTGCACAGTGAAGTGGATCTGCTGGCTCCAAGACTAGGCAGGCTTAGGACTTCTGAGCATGGAACCTAGCCCTCACTCCAGCCCCACGCGGAGTGCTGTCCCGCCAGCTGTGTCTGGCCCGCAGAGCCAGCCCCACCTGGCCATGCCAGATCTGCAATGGCTCAGCCTCTCTCTTGCTCACCTGTGGCCAGGCCTGCTTGACACAGCCATGGTGGCAACAGAAGTGGGGTAGACCAACCATGCTGAGCATGCTCCATCCCAGAAGCCCCCATGGACTGGGCATCTCAGAGGTTAGGCCTGGCTGTCTGATGAACTGGTGCTGGTTGCAGTACCCATCCAGCTGGCTCTCCTGCCTGGCTGTCTCAGTTCTGCCTGTGACAGCAGCCTGAGCTGTGCAGAATAGGAAGGAACAGAGCTCCAAGGGACATGCATGTGTTTTGAGTTAAGTCAACCACTGAGACAGTGTCTTTCTTTTTCGGAAACTGTGAAATGGGTTGTTAAAAAAACCCAAAAAACAAAAAACAACACGGCTCACAGAGATGGCGGCAGCTCCTGAGAAGCAAGTCCCTTCCCAGGCTCTCGGCTCTGCTGCTGCTTCCGGAAGCCCAGCTGACGGGCTGCTGGTGTGGACCTCCCTGGCTCTGTGTCTGGCAGCTGCAACCACCACCGGCGCCAGCTCCCACCCTCCTGCTCACACCCACTCAGGCGCCCCTCTTCCCTTAGGGGCTTCTGGCTGTGCTTCCCCCAAACCCCAAAGGGCTGCAGAGATGCTGGGGACACCCAGTCCAGGGCAACTGTCCCTTGGTCTCCACAGGGGACACCAAGAGGTTGAGACTAGAGTGCAGGGCAGCCTGGCTGGGGAAGCGAAAGCACTCTTCCCACGCAGCGCCACACCCTAGAGGGAGCAGGGGAGAGGAGGAAGGAAGGATAGCCTCTGCTCCGCCCGCATTCCTCTCATTCCAGGAAACAGAGGATAGAGAACTTCCACCCCGGGTTTCCTTCGAGGATCCTGTGCGTTCCTAGGGAGAAAGGCTCTGCTCAGTCGGCTTGAAGGCAGGGTGGCATCTGCCCATCTGGCTGCCCAGGAGGAAGAGCAGGAGCCAGGGATGAGGACCCAGGCCCACCAGAAAAATTAGAGGACTTGGAGCCAGGCCACAGGCCACCCAGTGACCATGTGCCTGAGTGCACATGGTCCCATTCCCAGGTGCAGCCAGAGTTGCTTTACTGACCCCGAAACCATGAGGGCCCCAGCACCAGCCCATGTGGGAAGTTTGTGTATAGATATGGGCAGAGTAGGAGGCCTGCCTGTGAACACTCACAGGGTATGTGCCTATGTCTCTGGGTGCGTGTCTGTGGCTATGGGGTGCATACATGGCTACAGGTATACAGCCAGACTCTATACTCGAGGATAAGGGGACACAGGCTGGTCCAGTTCTCCAAGGAGCCGCTTCCCAGAGCTCAGATCTCCATCACACGCATCCCCTTATTTGTCTGAGTGGACCCAGGCAAGGCTCCTGTCCTGGTCTGCCCACACCTCCTCCACCCCAGGACGGTTACATCCCAGTCTGCCAGGGGTAGAATTCATCTTTCCCCTCAGTCTGTACAAGGCTGCAGCTCTAAGACCTATCTCTACTTTGCCATGCCGAAGCAGGATAGAGCCGTCCTCTCCGATATCAGATGCTCCTGCAGGGCTACCCTTTGCCAGGCCTAGGAACTGTCCAGATCTGGGGCAGCTCCCACCTACCAGAGCTGGCTGCCATAGGAGTTGGGGTATACAGCCTGCTCACTCCACTTAGGGCTGCTCTAAGCCAACCCCATGGTCAGCACAACCCCAGGGGACCACAATGTCACCCCAGCCCCCATCTGCAGCTCCAAGCTGGTTGTAGAGGAGGTGGCAGACACAGGCCCAGGGAGAGAGGAACACAGGAAGAAAGAGGAGGGAGGCAGGGCCTGGAACCACAGGCGGGGGTGGGGTGGGGTGGGATGTGAAGCAGTGGATGGAGGGCTCAGCCCACTCCTGAGACACAGGATGGGCCTGGAATGAGCCCGTCACCCGGGAAGCCCCTCAACCAGTCTGGGAACCTTCCAGAGGTCCCTGATAGCTCCAGAAAGCCCCTTGAAAGCCATAATAAGAAAACTCTGTAGTTGCTGAGCCACTAGCCCCAGCAATCCAGGGCATGGCTGGGAGACACCGATGACAGGGGACAGACCCAACCACTAACAACCCAGAACCAATAAAAGAAAAGGAAAATCGGATATAAGTCTGGTTCTTATTAAAAGGGTAAATTTAGCCCTTTGGCTAAGGCAGAAGGGCGGAGTGGCCAAGGCTCACCAGTGGGTTGGCCCTGGACTCCCTTCCTCCTGGAGTGACTCAGAGTGTCCCAAGAGCATGCAGCAAGGGTGGGGGCCACTTCCCCTCTCCTTCTCCACTCTTCATACATTTTCTGTGTCCCTGCTCCTGCTCTGAGTAGGCAAGTGGGCAGGTCTTCCCCAAGTTGCACAGGACAATGAACTGGGCAGGCAAAGGCATGGGAAGGTGCCTGGGGCTGGTCAGCACCAATCCTGCCTACAGGAGCATCTCCTCCAAAGTACATACTTCTTCCTTTTCCACTGGCCTGAAATAAGCCAGGGGGCTGGTGGCAGTACTGACACTGGGTCTCATACACAGTCAGAACACAGAGAATGCACAGAGTGCATGTGCTCAGGTATGCATGTACACACATAGCACATACCCACAAACACACCAATGGACTCATAACCATGCATATGCACACACATATACACATATAAGCCACAGCCTGGACAGGGCAACCCTATAGGCAAAGCTGGTGGCTCTGGCCCAACTGGGAAACATGAAGCTCTCCTGCACCAGGAAGGTCTTTTCTACCTACCCAGTAGACCAGTCACAGCTTCTGCTCAGTGTGTGACTCATGATTTCCCCCAACCTCCATGGAGGTAAGGTGGAGACAGGTGCAGGCCAGGGGTACCTGAGGGCAGGGCCCCCCACCCACATGCATAGTCCCCATCTGCTCTGCCCAGAGGTGTGAGGCCCGTGGCTCCTGAGTAGTCACAGTCCTGCTCCCCTGGTGCCTGGCCAGCCTTGGCAATCGTGGTGGCCCTGTGGGTAATCAGGGCCCTCAGACCCAGGGCACACACTTGGCTCCGCTTCAGCCACACCTATGTCCCTGGAGGCCGTCCACATGGGTGCTCACTGGGTGCTGGCCTGCAAGTCATGGCTCTGTCCCAGCCCACAGGCATGGGGGCCACGTTTAGACACTCACAGCTGGACTGACTGTGACTGCCCACTTGTGGCCAGGCTGTAACAAGTATGTGCATGACCCTATGCCTGGCTAGGGCCAGCAACTCCAGGTAGGGTGCATCTTGTCTACTAGAGGTGGAGAAGGGCCAGCTGTGTCCTTTAGATGATACCAAGTATCCCCAAGTCAAGCCACAGGCTCAGAGTGTAGGCAGGCCTGGGGATCCGTGGCGCCTGGGATGATACCTAGAAGGTCTCAGGCATACATGGCACCCTAGGTAGGGTGAACACCAACCTATGTCAGCAGCTTAAGAAAGACAAGGAGCAGGCATAGCCACGCACATGGTGGTCCTCACCTCTGGTGGTGGAGTTAGCCACCATGTGGGGCTGGGAGAGCTCCGTTGACCACCACCAAGGACTCAGGCCAGCTCCCACTCCCCAAAAAGTTTCAGGCACCAATGGCCTGACTCCCAGAATGGGATGGTTCACTCGGTAGTACCCTGGAGTAGTCAGGAGAAAAAACAACGAGGCCTAGAGCACTGCAGGGGTGAGGGGCTCTTCCGTTGCCTGCTGCCATTACAGCCTTTTATCCTCATTTCCTAAGCAACTGTTTCAGGTATAGCTGTATTCAGGCACTGAGGCTCACACTCCACAATGTTGGCCTTTCGGGTGTCCTTCTCTAGTCACACCCAGCCCACCGCCTCTGAAAGACCTGCTTCACAGTGGAGGCCTCCCTCCCTGAAATTCCTCAACACCAAGAGACCATCTGCTCAGCATCTAAGTGTGGGTCCAAGGGCCAAACGGGCACCTGTCCTCTGCCACACCTGGTGCCAGCCATGGGGACCAGGGTAACTTGCGGGGAGGGAAAGTCAATCCCTAGACGAACTGTGAGTGGGACAAGAACGCAGGGGAAGTTCATGACAGTGCAGGCTGTCTCCCTCAAGGACAGCCTCCCAGTCTCGTGTGAGTTCACATCTGGGGGCCAAGGATGGGGGCAGCCTGGTAGGGAGAACACGGCATCCTTGAGAGAATGCAGAAGAGGGTGTAGAGGGAGCGTGAGGAGGCTGGAGCACTTCACAGGGGCCTGGTGGGCAGGGACAAGGCAAGCAGGAAGAACACAGGATCCAGTTAGTGTGAAACGCTGCTGATTTCTCAGCAAGGTTGCATCACTGTACTGCGGAGCCAGGCAGAGGTGGGGACCATTTGGCCCCTGGAATAACACAAGTCCACACCCCCTCCCAGATGCCCTGGGGCGTCCTTCATCACTTCCAAATGGGGACACAGAGGCATAGAGGATGGGGCGGCTGAGGCCATGCGGAGAGGCTGAGGTCGCGCTTGGTGACTTCAATCTTTCCCACCCCAAGAGAAAGGGTCCTCACCAGGCACCCTGCTTTCTGGCTTTGGGATGCTCCCCAATATCAGGTCAGGGCTGCTGCAAACTCCAAGGACAGAGCCAGGAGGCTTCTGTCTCCAAGAATAACACTGCAACAGAAAAGAATATAACGAATACCCCAATGTCCTGAGATAGAAATACGCTTTGGGAGCAGAGTGGAGGGAGTTCCTGGGACAGGGACGCCCCTCCCACTGAATGGGGCCCCAGGAAGGAGGGAGGAGGGCATCCAGAACCGGTCAGAGCCAGCCAGCTACGCAGGGCAGCCTGCACCCCAGCAAGAGACCTGACAGAGAGAAGACCAGGCAGGAAGGCAAGCAACACAACCAGGCCACAGCTATCTGGCCTCATCTCCAACCCACCACTGCAGGGCACAGAAGTCTAGGACAATATAGGAAGGGCTCCCTCACCAGGCCAGGGGTCGTGACCACCAGGTAAGCAAATGATCTCATTGAGCCTGTGTCACCCAGGTAGGACCTGTTCTGCGGCAGGAGTGGCAAGTGATGGACGGTAACTGCTCCCTGGCCTTGTGGGGAATGAGGACACAGGCTGATCATGGGAAGGGGCCAGAGTCTCAGAGCTAGGGCTGCCAGGGCTGGAAGTCCTCAGAGGAGTCCCCCACAGCTTCAAAGGCCTAGAGATTCATGACTGACCCCCCAAATGCACATGACTCTCAGAAGCTCTGGTCCAGCCAACCAGGCTCAGGCCCAGCTTGCTGCCCCAGGGAAGTGGGGCTGCCTAGTGTCTATCCCAGAGCCTATACTGGCCCAATGTGGGCTGGGGAAGCACCAGGGTTGGCTCGGGCATCAACTGACTGCTAGGCCAGGCAGCTGCCATAGAAGCAGCTGTAGAAAGCACTGTCCCAGACTGGAAGGCACAAACCCCCATTGTCCAAGCCACAGAGCAGGCCCTGAGTAGTGCCCAGAGAATGAAATCTGACCTCAGCTCATTCATTAGATGGGTTGAGTGGCCAGTGCCCTGTGCCAGGGTCACCCACCCTCACCCAGCCCAGCCTGGAATCTGACGACACACAGGCAGCTAAGTACACTGACCTGTGACCCTGGCTCTCAACAGACCTCTGGGGTGCTATAGGGCCAGCTCACTCTACCTGCTGGTGGCCCAACTAGGAGCAGGCTGCCCACAGAGTCAGATGTCACAGGGTCTGTGGTAGATAGCAGTGCCCTGGCCAGGGCTCAGGGCCCCACAGTGCTGGTTGGACTTGGGAGGGGAGGATGAGGAAGGTGTAGGAGGGTCACGTAAGGTCAGAAGGGTGTTGGACAACCAGCCTGGGAAGTTATGGCCATGGGAGGAGTGGGAGGCCTCCGATGACCCTGACCCCGCCACTCACTACTTTAGGTCATCGTTTTCTTTGAGTGTGCACAGGACCCAGACTTGCTTCAGTGTATAGAATATGGCAAAAGCAAGGGACTGCCACCCTGAGGCAAGGCTGCCACAGAAAGGCCATGGGCTCCACTCACTTGTGCTAAGCAGAGCTCGTTGCCACACCAAGCACTACCCAATGGGAGGGAGCCATCTCCAGCCAGCAGCCAGCAGGGACCAGAGGCTGAAGACAGCCAGAGGGGAAACTTGGAAGGGTGACCCCAAGTTGTACTTTTGAGATGCCCATAGCCCAGTGAACGCTGTGACCCTGATTCCTGGCACCTACAACTGTGAGCTAACAAACACACATTTGCTGTTTGCAGCTGCTGAATTTGGGGATAGCCTGATATGCAGCAATAGCTAACCTAATACCCAGGCACCGGACAATGGGGGGGTTGGGGGGTCCAGAACAGACATGGAACCTCGACGGAGATGAAATAAGACCCAGCAGGGGAGTCAGCAACACAGGGCACAGACCTGCTTCTGCAGAAAAACTGCTAGTGCAGACTTGGGGGACGCCTCCCCAAGTGGTACCTAGCCAACAGGTCCTAAGGGCGCACGATGGACAAGCAGTCTCCTGCTGTGCAGGGCATGTGTGGCCATGATACCAGTACTTGCTCTCTGGTACTTGAGCATTTCCTGGCCCTATCCATCTTAGGGCTTTTCCTTGGACTTGGTAATTTGGGTTTTTACTAAATATTTACCCCCAACTGTGCACCATGTCATGAAAGATGAGGATGGCCTTGTGGGCAGTTTCTTAATTTTCTTTGATTTTCATCTGTATTCATACACATTAGAGTTTTACAGGGTTAGCCTAAAAGATGCAATACAATTTAATTTTAGCATTAACTTAAAGCAAATTAAAAGCTTAATTTAGGATACCAAAAGGAACTCATAAAAGGGACTGGCTTCTAGGCAAACTGCCCACATGGTGACCTGCTGGTCTGTAGTGACCATGGTGCCTGGGGAGCCAGTTAGATGGAGCAGAGGGGCTGTGAAGGAGTCGGGCTGCTTCTCTCTCTAGATAGGACAAGGAGGTCCATGCACTTGGGATCTCCTCACAGGCCAGGGCATCGGAGTCCCTGTCACCCTCTGCAGACATGGGTGGGATTCCTGTTCTCTATTCCACACAGAGATAGGTCTGGCTCCACTCCTGCCTATCTGGGCCATCAGAAGGAGTAGAGGAAGAGGGCCTGGGACAGCCACCCTGACAGCTAGTGTAGAAGAGAAGGGTGACTAGGGTCTCAACGTCATAGCCCAGGTGGCCTGCTGGTATCTCACTTGTCTTTGCTGCTTGGGGAAAGTGGAGTCCCTGCAGTCCCAAAGCACAGCAGACCAGGTGGTCTATGAAGGGCCCCTCCATGCCCTGCACTCCATCTAGTGGTTCAGGGGTTCCTCACTACACTGCCTGGGGCTCCAGGGCCCATAGGCCATCCTACTCAGGCCCAGAGTACCCAGGCAGGGCCATATGGGCCTACTCCAACCACATCATACCTGCCACGACACACTGAGGGCAAGGGTGGCGGTGACAGGGGCCGGACTTGTGCAGGATACTGGTGCCAAGATGTGAGCACAGCTGTGGCCTCAGGGCTGCAGAGCCTGAGTTGGATGGGGTGTGGGCAGGGGCTGGCCAAGGAGTGCTCCCAGTCTCTGGCCTGCCCCACCATCTGTCAGCCTTTTGGCTTGTGGAGCCTAGAGGTTCCAGGCTGCTAATGTTGGTCTGGTCAGCTCTGGGGGTCCCTGGAGCCAGCTCTTAGGTGACAGGGAAGGATAGCAAGCCCACAAGGGGAGGGCACTCAAGCCAGGACTGTGCCCCAAGTTCCCGAGTACGCTCCAGTGGGAGATAGCCATAGCCCATTTTAGAGTGAGGAAACAGACTCAGAGAAGGTCTGGTAGCTGAACTGTTGGGGCCCAGCATGCACTGAGTAAACCACGGCCCGCAGGCACCTTAGGCTCAGGAGGAATCTCTGGGGATCAAGGTAGTGGCACTGTGACCTGGTGACATAAATCTTAGGTGGCATGACCATTCCCCATTGCTGGCCCAGCCCAGCTGCCTGGCAGGTGATCCAGGTGGCAGCCTGTGCATGGAGACATGGTAGGGGGCAGGGAAGAGGTTTATAGCCCTGTTCACCACCCCTCCTCTCCGGGGCCCTGACTGTCCCCTTGCTAAGTGATGACTACATATGCACACTTCGCCCCTCTTCCTTCCTCTGCCACACGCATCCACACACATGGCCACCTTGGGAGAGGGGGGTAACCTCTGGGTCCCTCCTCACCTTCTCCTTGCACCCTGTGACTCCAACAGTCACCAGCTTTTGGTTCCAGATATAGGTATGTCCTCCAACATGCAGAACTCCTCAGGGATGGTCAGGGAGTCCTAGCATGAGGGAGGAACTGACCACCTGACCAGCCCTGGCCCCCTCCAGGTCCCTCCTTTATTGCAGCAGAATAGGGCAGCCTCTCCATAAGAGATGCCCCCATATCTCAGCTACCACAGGATGCTCTAGTAAAGAGGTGACAGCTCAGTCTGCCAACCTGCTTGACTGATGCCTTTGAAAGTGCCAAGGACATGGCCTTAGAACCTCTGCAGACGACTGAAGATACTCCTCAGGGTCACAGGGCAGGCACTTTGGTCTTTAACAAAGGGACCAGAGTCAGGGGCCAACTGAGTCCCTGGTGGAAACTTTCAACTTTTCTGAAACTTAGTCCCCTGATTCATGGTTTATCTTCCCTCTTTTCCAGGAGGGGAAAAACCAAGCAAGGCTCTCTCACACCATGTGCCCCGCTGTACAGTCCTCAGCAGCTTGGGGACAGGGAGGCCAGGTGTGGTGGGACTCAGACCTGAGAGTACAAAGGGCCATTAGACACCCCAGACTCAAGAGCCTACTTACCCTAAAAAAAGTGGCCCAATGTAGGGCAAGAGCACTGACCTGAGCATGCTGGTCAGGGACTACTGTGAGGGTCAGCCTTGCATGGGGCTTGAGGCTATGGAGGGGAAGGGACATGTGGCTGGCCCAGAAGGTCTCACTGCCCAGTAAAGCTCCAGCTGGACATGAATCTCAGGGGTGAGGGAGGTGGCTCTGTGGACAGTGGGTGGGGGGCATGATTAAGCTCAGGATACCTGGACACACATCAAAATCTCCAAGCTGTGAAAGGATCATCAGGGCTACCAGAGCCCTGGTTCACCTATGTGTCAGAACCTCTGGGTGGGGCCCAGGTGAACTACCAGGAGGGGGCAGCCCCAGGCGGCAGGGTGCATGACAATTGAGAGTGGCGAACCCTCACGACCAACAGGCTAAAAATGGGTAGGGGGTATGAGGAGGTGGCCGGTGATAGAGCTAACTTGGGATAGGCATTGAGAATCCCAGGGGGGCAAGATAAGCACAGCCATAGCCAAGGGCACAGGGACAGGATAGGGAGATGATGGAGGGGTACAGGCCGGCTCAGAGCGTCTGGATGAACTGGACCTGAGAACATCTTCATTCAAAGTGGGAACTTGGGAAAGGGCCAGGCCAAGTTCAGCATATGAGAGGGAGGGGCCTCAGCACACACACAGAGGGGGAGTAATGTGAGACTGGGGAACTGAGTGGCTGTGCCCTTGGGGAGCAGGTCACTGGGGACCTGTGGCCTGGTTCCCCTCGCAGGTGCCAGGAGCCAAAGGACAGAGGCCAGAAGGACATGCTGCAGGAATAGGCTGTGTCCCATCATGGGGCAGGCTGGCTCTGCCAGGCCTGCTGGAATGCAGCTCCCCAAAAACCAGTGTGAGCAGGACAGTAGAAGTGCAAGTGAGTGCCAGCTTGCAGAAAGGCAGGTGTGAGTTAGTAGTGCAGTAGACTATGAGCCAGCCCACTGCTAACTGCATGAAGGGCCATGATGGCTGGGCTGGCTGGGACATTTGTGTCAGGATCCTTGTGAAGGAGATACAACTTGGCCATCTGCAGGACCAAGAAACCCCTGCTAGCCCCCAAGTGATAGCCACCTAGCAGTGCACCCTCTTCCCCAAGCCTACCATGGTAACCCCACCCTGGGCTCAGCTTCTATAGGCTTCCTGCCTAGCTGTGCCCAACATGCTCCCCTTAGCTGGCCCTCTCCCTCCTTGAATCTGTTCACCCATTGCAGCTCTGTTCAACATGCCGGTCCTGAGGGCCCTGCTAGCCTGGATCTAGGGTGGAGGCTCCATGATACCTTCCAGAAGGACAGGGAAAGAAACCCCTTAGAACCTGGGAAGGACAGGCCAGGGAGGGAAAGGGAGCCAGTGGGATGCAGTGGGCTGGCATCTATTGGCTGCTCTTACAGCTGTCCTGTGATTTTGTTCCAGATTTGTTGATGAAAGAAACGGTGGGGGCTGGGGATATAGCTCAGTGGAATAAGCGCCTGCCTAGCAAGCGCAGGGTCCTGAGTTCGATCCCCAGTACCACAAAAAAAAAAAAAAGAAACGGTGGGCTGATGTACTTTTTAATCTAATATGTTTAAGGATGGGGGGGCAGGGTGGGTCCACCTTATCACCCTCTGTCTCAGGGACTCGAGGCCACTGTTCAGAGGTCCCAATCAGAGAACACCATTCTCACTGTCCTCCCACATTTCTGGAATTGTTGCCTAGAGCATTAAGTCCTTGGCTGAGGTTGGGGGAAGGGGCTGCTTCATCTTTCCAGTCACTGGCACACAGTGGGTCTTCCAACACAGGAAAAGAAGGCATCCCAGGCAGCCTCAGAGTCTTTGTGTCCAAAAACACAGGTCTTTTTGCTCAGGAAGATGGAAGAAAAGGGAGGGAAGAGAAGGCAGAACCCAAACCCACCTGTTCTTCCCCCCCCACTATAGGTCAGCATGAAAGAAGCCCTTCCTAAATGGACCAATCTGGAACCTAATCACAGGACAGCTGTAGCAACAACCAGTAGAAGCCAGCCTGCTGCCTCTCAGCTTTGGGCAGCATGCTAGCTTGTCAGGCCTAAAGCCTGCTGTAAACCCAGCCTAGACCTCATAACCAGGGCCTGGGCGTGTTCTGCCCAGCACCCACCAGTCCCCAGAACCTGCAGTGGCAGCTGCTCACCAGACCACAGGAGGCAATGATATTATATATTATGACAAACAGGGACAGGCCACTGACAAATAGGCCTGAGTGATCTAAACAGTGTATTATCCCATAAAAATATCTGCAGTCAAAATGTCAGAGCCAAAGTGGAGCACTGTCCCAAGCTGAAGGCCCTCTGAGGCCCCCAGCCTCCTCAGCACTGTCGACCTCTTCGGCAAGTTTCTAGATATTGCCTGCTGGTTGTAATTTTGGTGTTTGCTTGTTACACCCTGTCTGTGGTGGGGAAAAATGAGGTCCCAGGGGTTAATGAGGCCAGGGGAACCCCAGGGGAACTGTTTCCTGGTGGGTGAGGGGGCTGGACACTGGATAGAACAAATGACCTATTTGCCGCACAGACAGGACACATGTTTTGCATCCTAAAGCCCACACCTAGCATGTCTGCAAAGCAACAAGAGGCAAACACACCCAAGGAGCCTTTCCAAGGAGTGCTTGGGGCAGGCCACCTCCCCTCCAGGAGGTGCCTGCCTGAGAGTTTGAGAACCTCCTCAGGGCAGGTGAGGACAGCCACCCTTCCTCTACAGGGGCCTGGGGGTGGTTCCTCTTTGGAAATCTCTACATTATTATGCACTGCTGCAAGCTGGGGATGCAAGGAGGGCAAGGTGGAGGTCACCACCCCAAAGTGGGACTCTGTAGGCATTGCACCATTTAAGAAGGCTTTCCCAAAGGAAGGCACATGCCATAGGCTGACCTTAGAAGTCTGGTAATGATCTTGCAACTCCAGCCTAACATTTAAGGCAGCTGTGGCACAGGGTGGAGGGAGTGGGCTGAGGGGCAGCTGCATTTTTTTCAGGGTCTATACTCAGATATTTATGGTAGGAAGGAAGCCAGGCAGCCAGAGGCCTCCAAGGAGAAAGGGCAAGAGGGTGCTGGGCCAGAAAGCACTTATCCCTAGTGGCACTGGTTGAACTCTATTTGTGCCTGGGAATTCCCAGAGCAGGGGCATGCAAAGTCCCAGGCTGGACCCTGGAGCTAGACCAAGGCATTCTGGGAAACGTAGTCCTTGGGGAGTTAGGAGAGCCAGTCGGGATTTGGCAAGTGTTTAATTAGGAGCAGCCAAGGAAGAGAAGAGAGCAAAGGGGCCTATCCTGACCTCATCCTCAGAGTGGAGGTTTGGGATTCCTGGGAAATGGTTTCATTTCAACATCTGCTGCCTCCCTCCAATCATCACAAGTGTTTTGCTCTGAGCAAGGAGTCCTGGTTCTTATTTTGGTGGGGAGACCTAGTTCTCCCCAGAATGAAGGACCCAGACCACATGTACCAAGTTGAAGGGACAATTCAGTGCCCCTCACTCCTGTCCTCCTCTGGCTATGGCCTTTAGACACCAAGCGAGAGGGGACCAGGTGTTACCTGCTGGCCTCGGCCTCCAGGAGAGGCTGCAGGCATACCGAGTGCTCCCGTGCACATTATTTATGCTCACAGCCCACTCTGATGACATATGTAAGTTGACAGTGAACATCCTATCAACTTGCTGGAGTGTATCTTGATTGTTAAAACACACTCTTAAAGGTGTACAATCATTTATCAAATTAAAATAGCTGCACCTTGCTTGTTCCTACTGTGTCTTCCCAGACCCCCAGCTGCCTCATTCCTGCTCCTCTGGCCTCCTGGGGACCCTGCCCTAGTCCTGGGCCCTGCTTCTCAAGGACCCTAGCCTCCGCACCCCCCCAACCCTCCCCAGGCCAGGGCAAGCCCACTAATCGCCAAGAAGTGACAAACGCCAGAAGCCCCACCAATTAAATTTAAACTCATGCAAAGCTCAGTGGCCAGTAAATTATTATTTTTATTAGCTTGAACCAAGTTCCCGTAAGAGAGAAAGTCAACTTGCTCCCATGAATGGCTCTTGTATAATTTATTTAACTCTGTGCTCTTTGCCAAAGCCTGAAATATTTTTAGCTCGTTCTGTTGTTGGATTTGGCTTTTTTATGTGTGTTTCTGAGGGGTATTTTTAGCTTCATCCATGTTATTCTAACAACCTTCTATGCGTTCTGTCCTGTCTGTGTGGCTGTTGAACCCTGTCTAGCGGGAGAAGAGGAAGATTTCTAAGAATAACCAGGGAGTGTTTGGGGGTGCGTGTATTTTCCAGGGGAGATGTGCTATCTGCACAATGCTGCTCCCCGCCTCGATCACTAATTTGCCTATTGCTCACGTGACCTGGATATTCCTATAGAAAACTCGATGTTTCCTTAAAGGAATAATCAGACACGGTGGCAGCACAAACCCCACAGAGGGAAAAAAAAACCCTACATTCCACAAACGGCTTTGGTGGGGCGGGTGAAGCCACAGTCAGTCCAGTCCCCAAGCCGGCCGCCAGGCCGCCAGATTCCGGGATTCCCGCAGCTCCACTGGGCACGGGCGGCAGCTTTGATGTCTAGCTCTGTCACTTAGGGAGCAGGATGGGAGAGTCTTCGGAAAGTAACTCTTTTCACACCTACTTAATGTTGGTAACTGCTGCAGAGACACTCCATCCTGTCATAGAGTTAATGAGGTATTTACAAAAATGTATTTCTTTTCCTTTACAAAAAAACCCACGTGATGAGGGAAGGGGAAACTGGATGGGGTCTTTTTTCACACCAGGAAATTATTCTTTTCTTTTTTTTTCCTACAAAGCTGGGCGGGACTTGGGGGATATTTTATTTTTATTTTAATTTTCCAGATTAGCTATCTGAGCATTTTCAGCAGGAAGAAAGTTTGCAATTCCCTGCTGGAAGGCTTGGATCCCATAACAACCCCAGCCCAGGGCACCTAGCTACCCAGGCAGGGACAATTCAGAGCCCAAAGACTCAGACTATGCAAACCAAACCATGAAATAGTCCCTTAGTGGAGCCTCTGTCCTGAGGAGGGACATTCAGAGACAGACAGGACCAAAGCTGACCTAGCCAGAAGCAGGGAAGGGCCAGATGTGCACACAACTCTGGCCTTTCTCCCAGGCTAGGGCTGCCTCCTGATTAAGGCTCCTCAGCCCACAGGCAAGATCCCCAATTGCTCCAGGCACCAGTGCTGATGAGAAACCTTGGGCTGGTTCTTGTTGATTTTCTTTTTTTTTTTTTGCCCCCCCCCATTTCACAGCTTTGCCTCCAGACCATCTGTATTAGAGACAAAATCTAACACTGCACTAAAAATAATAGTTCCAAACATTTTAATTGCACCTTTTGGTGACAAGGTTACTGGAACAACACTTTACCACAAAGCCCTATAGCCGCACATAAAGCACTTTCATTTTTGGAAAAACAATGGGAGGAGAAGCCCTGGAGCCCCATAGCCCCTTGGGCACCACCCTCATCTCCCGCAGGCTGATGCTGTGAAAAGGCTGGGTGGGAATGGAGGGCAGCTGGTGGAGAGACCCTCCGCCCAGCCTGTGCTGTGGTGCCGGACCATGCAGGCAGGGAGAGCGGCTAGGAGAGGCAGCTCTTAGGAAGCCAGTGCATCACTGGGGTCCTTGGCCCCAGCGAGAGCCCAACACTGAGAAGAAACTGGAGCAGTTGTCTTGGAAGGGCCAGCTGCGCTGCTGCGTTGCTGGCCTGCAACTCAGGGCATCCATGGAAATGGGAAGGAAGTCTAAACTGGCCATTTGGAAATCCACACATGAGACACAAAAAATTATTTAACTTCATTACAGCTATTTCTGTCTAAACTAGATCCTATGTAGACACAGACTAAGGAAAAGGAATCCAGGGTGTAACTCCTTTTAAAAAGGTGCATGTAGTGAAATATTAAAAACTAATATGATATCCTGGATCTCCACAGTTGCAAAAGGCTTCCAGCGGCAGCCGCCTCCTCTGCATGCCATGAAGACTTCCCATCATAGACAGATCCCATCACAAACAGATCAGACATCTCTAAGCACAATAGGTCCCTCCAGTCCCCCAGGGGTAGAAACTGGGCCTCTAGGAGCAGGGAACAATTGGTTCTCCAGCTGCAAAAGAGGGAATTTGGGGAGAACTCCAGCATCCTCTAGAGCCCCAGCGCATGGGGGTAGTAGGGAGGGTTTGGATGAAGGACACAGACCAGACCAGAGCCCAGCAAAATTCCTCACACCCCTCTGTAGCCTGCACTCTAAGAACCACGTGGTCAAACTTAGAATGAGTGAGACAAAGGTCCAGGCCACACCACCATGTTCCCACCTGACTGGGTGTTACCTAGATCTGGAAACACGGGTAGAAAGGGGAAATGGCGGCTGACCGGGAGCTGGCCCAGCTATGGGCGGGTGAATGGGGTTGAGAGTCAGCAGTGACCTGAACGGATAGAGTCTAGCCTGGGCTGGCCTCCTCAAAGTGGATGGGCCCCAGCCTGCCTGGGCACCCCCACGAAAGTCTTGATATCAGAGGCCCCTCTCCTCATGGCACTGTGACCTGCTAGACTAGAGGGCACTGCATACTGGAGGACAGCTCTCTCTCCCCAGGCCCCTGCCTGAAGGCTGAGTCTCCCTGCCCGTCAGACAGGGCCACAGAACTGCAGCCAGAAGAAGCTGGGGAACTGTCCCCTGCAGCCACGGTGATCTCTTCCCTCACAGCCCAGTGAGGCCTGCTCTGGGTGGGCAGCATCTCAGTGCAAGGGTGGAAAGAGACACTTAATAACCACAGAGATATCAGAAGGGATATTTTTAAATCATCTATTGCTCAGGCAAGTACTTTTTCTCTTTCCAGTTATAAATCTGGAGAAAAACAAAAGGAGAGAAAGAAAGAAGAAAGGAGAGAAAGGAGAGGAAGGAAGGAAGGAAGGAAGGAAGAAGAAAGAAAGAAAGAAAGAAGAAAGCAAGCAGTGAAGAGAACAGGGCAGTTTGGCTGGAGGCTCCAGCTGGAAAAGAAACGGGCAGAGTGGGACTGACCCGGCAGGGAGCCCCGGGAGCCCCAGACCACGTGAGCACGAAAGGCCCTTGAGCAGTACATGCTGGTAGCCCCTTAGTAATTAGGCAATTTTGAATTTTTTTTTAAAGGAAGTGTATGTTTTTTCTTTTTGACTGCCTTCCCTTCCAACGTTTTCCCTTCTAGCCCAGTTTGTGCCATCCGTTTTAATCCACACACTAATTGTAATCCCATTAAAGCAGACATAATTTTATTAGTATTCACAGTTCATCAAGCTAGCAATAATAACTGTTACTGCCAAATATAAAGGAAAAAAGCTGCAAACATTTCTGATGTATATCAAGCTGATCTGCGAGGTGACCAGTGGGTCCCATGCGCAGCCTCCTGAGCTCCCTCAAAATCCTCCCGAGAGAAAGATGTAGATGTGGCCCTTATCCCACACCTCCCCCAACGCCAGGATCAACGCCCACAATGAAAGGCCTGGGTGGGCTCTGCCAAGGACGGAATCTTCGGGTTGCAAGGTGCACGGTGAAACCGAGAGAGGAGTCGGCAAGCTGGGCACCCGCAGGCCGCCCCAGGCTGTCTCCTCTCGGGGCACACTCATCGTGCACTCGCCTACACCGAAATCCGGAGCGGAGCGCTGCGAAGCGCTGCCCTCCCTGAGGTGCGGGCTGCTTGCTGGCCGCACTGTGGCCACGCTTTGTCCGGCTTTAGCAAGATACCAGAGGCACTTGTTAAAGCTAACGCATCCCCTGCAAACCCATTCTCGCCCTGACACTTCAAGGCTTTATATAGAAACAGGATTTGCTCGTCTTACACCAGCAGTCCCCATTAGCGCTCGCCCCGCACACCGCCCTAATCGGCTGTGCCCGGAGCGCTGACCCCCTCCCCCAGCTACAGAGCCTTTGGTTCCCGACAGCGCTTCCTAGTCCTAGCCCCGGAGCATCCCAAGAAGGTGAATAGAGAATGCAAAAAAAAAAAAAAAAAAAAAAAGGAGCTTCTCTCGGAATTTAGTTGTGCCGGAGTAGGTGGGGGTGGGTGGCCAGAAATGGAAGGTTTTCTTTTTACCAGGCTGCAGAGCTGCCCGAGACCCCCGGGAGACCCCCAGGAAAGCCCTCTGTAAACCACTACTTGGACCAGGTTCCCGGGACTTCGCTTCCTTGGCAGGGAGCAAAGCCCCCTCTGCGCCGGGCGGGGAAATGAAAGCAAAGCTTGAGAACTGCTCCCGGGAGCCGAGGGGCGGGCGCCGGTTGGACTATTAAACATCCTCTTCGAACATTCCCATTGCACGGAGGGCCTCCCGTCCCGCACCCGCCGAGCACGGGCACTGACCTGTGTGTGAAGCCATGGGCAGCGGCGACGGGAAGTATTTCCCCGGCTGGAAGTGCGCGGAAGGCTGGCCGGTGGGACCGGCCGGGGCCAGGCGCGCGGCAGGAGCGCCGCGGTGGCCCAGGCTCCCGCGCTCCGACAGGAGATGCGGCGGCGGAGCAAAGTCTCGGTCATCCATGCCCGGCCCCGGCCCCGGCCCCGGCCCCGGCCAGCCGCCGCCTCCCGGGAGCAGCGTGGCCGGGGCCCAGGGGCGACTGGACACGCGGGTGGCGCGCGGGCTGCGCGGAGGAGGCGGTGTCCGGGGTCACTGGCTGCAGGGGAAGCGTGCCCGTCAGCACGCCGGCGGACTGGGCTTCTCGGCGGGCGGCCGAGCGCCAAGTCGGCGGCCGCCGTGCACGTCCATGGTCTGCGGAAGCAAGCAGAAAACACTCATTGACTGGGGGCTCGGCTGGCCCGGGGTCCCCTCCCCCGACCCCCCCCCTGGCCGGAGCCGGGGCCAGGACCCGGAGCGCTCGGTATGTCTCCTTGCCGCACACGCGTGCACTGGGCCACCCGAACCGCCCTGCACCCAGGACCCCGCATGCACATGCACCGTCCGGCTGTACTCAGCCGGGAGGAGCAGGGGGCGCGACTCGGCCGCGTTGAGCCCCGTTTCCCCTTCGCGTCCCCGCGGGTCCCTACACTAAGGGCGCCGTGTCGAAGAGGCTTCTGGCTCCGCTGGGTGTTAAAAACCCAAATCTGCGAAGCCATCACGCACACTCGCGCGCGCACACACACACGCACACACACACTCACACGCACACCCTCTCCCCTCCCCCGCTGCCCAAAGGTGTCTCGGAGGAAAAGGCCTGAGGTCCACGCTCTTTTTTTCCCTCACCCATCATTCCGAGGTCCAGCTTTTACTGCATTCCGCTTAACCGAATAACCATGCTAATTAAGCGAGTAATTTTATTGATTGTAACTCAAGAGTTTTTTTTTATAACCTTCCTTTTCTCCCTCTCCCATCCCCCCCATGCGTCTTTTCAGTCCATTCTTTAGAATCTATCTGTAGCCCCCCCCTACGGTCCCAATGGGACGGGCCTCCACCCCCTAACACTGTGCCAGGACCCTGAGCCGGCTCCCGAGTGCCCCGGGCGCCCCACGACTGCCCCGGGCGCCCCACGACCGCCACCAGCATCACCTGGGCTGCCACGCCGCAGTGCCTGGCCTGCTGTCCCCAAGCCTGGAGCTTCCTGAAGAGACAACAATCACCCCAACCCCCCAGTCAGATTCACCCAGGCTCTTCCTCTGCAAGCTGGGGGCTTTGAAAGTCAGAAATTGTTCTCTCTCAGCCTCCCAAATCGCCCTCAACATCGCTCCATTCAACGCCTGCCCGAGATGGCCCAGCCAAGGCCAGTCTTCACATGGCCCATCGGCTGGGGATGCGGAATCTGCGGCTACAGCTCGGCCCTGCAACCCAGGAGGATTGGCCTGGCCCAGCGAAGCCTTAACCCATGCCCAGGTCCCAGCAGATCCCTGACCTTCGCCCACCCCACCCCTTCACATGGCTGCCTAAAGATGACCCTCACCTCTCTTCTTTTCCACCCCCACCCACCTTGGAGCCCACTCCCTGGCAAAATTGGGGACAATTTCAGACTGGACTCAAGCAAGAGCTATAAAGGGCACCACCATGCACGTGCCTCCAAAGGTTCTTGACCATTGTCATTCTATATATCTCTCTTTATTTCCCAAACATGCATTATTTTGATGTTTGATATCACCTCTAACATAAGGGAGATGGATAGGTTTGATATTCTTAATTGTGAAGTTTGCAGAAAGCCTCGTGGTGGTTTTCTTTAGCCGACCCACCATGACAACAAAGCGATTAAGATGTTTCCTATTTCGTAAATACCATTTTAAATTGCTATATTTTATGCTCTGGGTTCTACAACGTCTTATTTGCAAACTATTTTGTGTCTGATTTAATCTATAACCCAAAACATAATGTATTAAGTGAATACATATTTGTTCAGTTGATAAGCTTTTTTAATATTTATTCGGGGAGCTTTTGCATTGTAAATCAACGGAACTACACAAAGCGTTCTCTTTGTCTCAAAACTGCATACGAAAGGGCTTAGGGCTCCCTTCCCTCAGGGTATCTTCCCCCGGTCCAACAAACAACTCTGCTTACCGCTGCGCACGCTTTCGAGCCAGGCCGCAAGGGCCGGGAGCAGCAGGCCGGGGGGCTGCTCGCGCCGGGGTCAGAGGAGGGCCTGCGAGGCCGGATGAGGGGCTAGCGCGCCCGGGCTGGCCGGCGCCTCCTAAGTCCTGGAGGGCGCCCGGCAGGACAAAGGGAAAGCAGGAAGGGGAGGGAGGTCAGGAGCCTGCGGCTTCAAAGGCGCCGAGGGCCCGAGAGGGGTCGGGGCTATAAGCGGGGCTGCGAGGCTTCCCGGCGGCCTCGGGGAGCCGTGTGTGGTCAACCTTTGTTTTGTGGGTGTTTTCCCCCTTTCTTCCCACTCAGAAATTTCGAAACTCTCGAGAAAGCGCGAGCTGCTCGAGATTCTCGAGACGCGGGCTCTGGGATCAAGCCGCAACTGTACTCTTCAACCTCCCACGGACGGATCGCTAGCTCAGCTGCCCCTTTCCAACCGACCTGCTCGACTTTTTACACAAAAGGGATGGATTAAGTCGCCCGTGTGTACCGCCGCGATCCCTATTGGACTGGCGAGGGCTTTTCTTTGTGTTCTCTGCTGCTACAGAGCTGCCGCGCCGCGAGTCCCGCCTGCCCGCGGGAGCCCGAGCCGCCAGGCAGCGAGCGGCCACCGCGGCCAAAGCTGAGAATCAGTCCCGGGGCCAGGAGCTGCGGCGCCGCCACCCGCCGCGTCCCGGGGCTCCGAGCCCACCCTCTCCCCAGCCCTGGGGCAGGCAGCTGAGGAGGACCCTAAAACTGGGGTGAACCGAGGAGCAAACGTAGTGAAAGCGGTGGCGTGCAGAGGACCGCGCGCAGGCCAGAGAATCGCTGACAAGGGCCTTTTGGAAAGAAGTGAACCTCGCATCGCCTCCCCAAGGTGGCAGGGCGTGACCCCCGGAACCACCTTTCCCCTCTTCCAGCGCTCTGGGATCCTGGACTAATGCAGGTTTGCGTTGTTTTCAACCTTTCCATCTAAAAACCCCCTTCACTTTTGCGGCCAGCTGGGGGCCGGGACCCCCGCACGTCGGTTCCGCTCGGGCCCAGTCTCCCGTACGGGGTCCGCAACAGGCCTGCAGGCCAGGCGCGCACCGGGCGCGAGCAGCTCTGGCGCCGCTGCAAAACCCGCTCCCTGCGAAACGGCCGCGCCTGCCCCTCCCCCGACGGAGAGGAACGCGAGCAGGGGTGGTGCCGGATCCCCGCTGCTGGGGACATATCCGCCCGCGGACCTCGCCACTCCAGCTGCCCGGAACGCGGGGTGAAGGCGGCTTGCGGTCTCGGTTCTCATCCCGCACCCCTCCACTCCTCCGGAAAAGAATTTTCTCTGAAAGGTTCCAAAATGAACGAGGCGCTGGGAAGGGAAATCCAAAAATCTCGCTATTATCCCTTCCTCCCTTCTCCGGACCCTCGCCGCGACCAGGAAGGCTCCTTTGGGCAGCGGCCGTGGCCGCTCTCAGTGCCGCGGAACAACCGGGCGGGGCCCATCCAGAACTGTTCGGGGGTGGGGACCGGGATGGGGGAGCAAGTAATCGGGGTTCGCTCGTGGTTACTCTAGAGTTGGGTGCTCGTTGACTGTCCAACAGGAGCCACCCGCGGGGCTCCCGCCGGACGCAGCCCGGTACCCCCAATCCTGCCTCTATTATTTATTTTTAATGCTGGATGTCGATCGAGACAACAAGCGCTCAGAGCAAAGCAAGGACGCATTACGGGGGGAATTTTAAACCGATCGATAGGATTCTTTCAGAGAAAAAAAAATCACATATCTAGTTCATCATTTTCTTAAAAAAGCTTTTTCGACATTATAACGGACTTTTTAAAGGGAAGATACATTATTTCTTAACACCACAATCCTGAATTTCTTACTAAAAAATGTAAATCCCCAAAGCCAAGATAAATAAAATAATAAAAATACAAAAATGAAAGCAATTTCAGTTACTTACTGGAGGCTGTTTCCTGGATACAATTGAATGCAATACAATTAAATCAGTAAATGTGACTTTGTTTTGTATTCCTATTGGTATTTTCAATGTGCTGACTGTTGCACTGTAAATGCACCGCTTCCACAACAACGGCTCTAGCGAGCCCATCCAGAGCGGCTCTCAAGCCTGCAGCCCGGCGCGGCGAGCCACGGGCCCTGCATACTAATAAGCTCGTGCCACTCACCCCCGAGCAGCCCGCGCGCTGATTGGCCGCGCAGCCCTCCACGGACGGGAGCTCGTGCCACTCATTTGGCGTAAACAGGCCTCCCAATAGGCTGGCGCCCGGCCAGGGAGCTGCCAATCAGGGAGCAGCAGGGCTACTACCAAGCCGGATGGCGCCTAATTCAAGCAGGGCGACTGCGCAGCTCCTCTGCGCAGATCGTTGCTGCTGAATGGGAATCTGTTGGCGCTGGGCGGGAGAGGAAGCAGGGACGAAAGAGAACGCCTGTCCGAGCTCTGGGAAGGCTTTTTCTTTCTTCTATTTTTTAATTCTGCAGGTCTAATGTTTCGCTCCGGTGCACAGGATGCCAGGAAAAGAAACAGTAACACCCCTAAAAGCAGATACCTTTTGGATACCTGGCATCTGTCTGGCAGGTGGCAGAACATTGTCTACGGTAGGCCGGACCTCTAAACCCAGAAACCTCGTCGGCTTGCCCCGCTTGCTCCGGCCCGAGCCCAGGAATGCGTGCCCTCTCACACCTTGGCCACGCTGACAGCTTCAGAACAGCGGACCCAGCCCTGTCCTCCTCCTGCCTCACGACTCGGAAGATGAGTCCTTTCTACTCGTATCTAGCCTCAGGCCCTCAATTTTATTTCCCTCTGCGGGGCTGTGCAACAGAGCCACAATCAAAAGGAAAATCGAGGGTTTGTTGCTAAGAAAAGGATGACTTTTTTCTATCTGTTCCTAAGTTTTAAAAATACTTTCGCAGTTGATAATTTTGGGGCAGGCTGACCTGGTGTGAGGAGGGGGCACAGCATTTCTCGGAACCACCCTCCTGCATATCCACTACATTCTCCCTACAGTGGAAAACAGTCGCAGAACAGTTCTCTTTACCGTAATCAGAAACAAACCACTTTTTAAAATATTCTGCAAGCAAATATCTTGGTTAGAATTTGGTTTCCTATCCAAGTGGTATTTATTCTCGGGGAATCAAGGTGATGTCTTAGTGATGAGCAATATATCATTTCTTACTCCTCTTTCTCCGCGTGAAAAAAAAAAAAAGGATGTTTAAACTAGATGCCAACCGAAACATTCACACGTATTAGAATTTCTTTATCGACTGCTTCCGGCGAGGACCAGAAGGGGTTAACCCCGAGCCTGTTGTTTCCTTTCTGTCTCCGCCTCCTCTCCCCCGCCCGCTCCTGTGGGACTGCTAGGATTGGTTGGCATTCCGCCAGCAGGCTGTCACTCATTGAGTGTAAACAAGGCGCTGATTGGCTGTTGTCCAGTCCGCACTGGGCCTCCCGAAAAAAGCAATTACTGCCTCCGCGGTTTCAAGGCGGCCCAAGGCCGCTTGATGAAAGGAGATAAACTGGGGACCGTTTCCAGGATCCCCGCGGACCGACCCCGGCAGCCCGGGAGCCGAGGTACGGTGGAGAGCCAGAGGATCAAAGGAATCCACAGAGAAAAGAGAAGCAGGCATACATCCTGACTGGCCTCGCCCCCCACGGGCTGCGCTGACCTGGGGTAGGGGCCGCGGGCTGGGACTCGGGGATTTCCCGCCCGCCAGGGACCAGGCCTAGTTCCGCGCCCGCTTTGGGCCGCGCGGCCGGGAGGAGCTCCAGGTAAGTCGGGCTCCGCGGGCCGGACCAGGGGCTCAGGACGTGGCGCGGAGCCTGGCTTGGCTGTCTCGGGATTTGGCTCGGCGACGCTGGTACCAGTACCCCAGCGGGCCGGGCTCCAGGCCAGTACCCGGCTGCACCTCTCAGTAACGCGGCGCGGTGACCGCTGGGCCCCGGGCTCGATGAGTAAATCCCCGGGAGCTTCTGGAGATCCGATTAGCGCGCGGCTATTCATTAGGCCGGGGCAATTGAGTTAGGTCCTTGGGTGCGGCCCGAGGGAACGGCGCAGGCGCCGGGTGGGAGACGCGTACCACCGGGTTCGCGGTGGTCTCGGGAGGACGAGGCGGCGAGCCGTGGTCCTAGCGAATGTCTGGGGACCCGGGTCGATTCAGCTCTAGTCCATCTGGCGCACGCGGAGGCCTCCCGCTTCCCACGCACACTGAGGAGACCACCCCGGCTGGAGAGAAACCGCTCCGCAGGCAGGGATCTGCGGGCCTAGCCGGCCTGAGGGTTAGGCGCGGGTTGGAAGCTCCTGCCCCGTATGTTGGCCTGCACAGGGTGCCCCTTGCAGAGGGCGCGTTTCCTTTGCTTGTTTGAAAGCTGAGTTCCCCATAGCTTTCTCCATTAAGCTTGTTCTCGGATCCAGAAATCTTTTTTTCTTCTTTTAATTTGTAGACCCCACTTGAAGTTTTAAAAAAGTGTATATATATGATGTGTGTTCTATATATGTGACTGAGAAAACAATATACATATGGAAAAATTGTGGGTCTAACAGAGAATACTTTAGTCCTCCGAGCCCCTAGGTTCCCCACAAGGTCCTGGGGGTCCAGCAGAAAACACCTAGGTCTCCTAAAGCACGCAGACCCACAAGGGCAGGAGAAAGTCTTGGAGTCCGGCAGAGGGACGTATGTGTTCTAGCCCCAGTTGGACAGATGCAGGATTGCACCTTCCCGTCTTCTCTCCAGACGGGCTTTAGATCTTTCTGACAGCTTGGAACCCTACTTTAGGGGATGAGAGCTGGTTTGAGAGCCCCCAAGGGGTCCCTTATCTCTGGAAGAGGCCCTGACACCTCTCTGTGCCCCTCTGGTCACACACGGTAGCTCCTTGCCCTCCTCTCACAGCCTCTGCTCCCTTCTACTCCAGTGTTCACGTAGAAGAAATCCAGTGGGTTCCCCCCACCACTTTCCCTCTCAATACTGTTTCAAAACAGTTGTTACAGCAAATAACTGCTGTGGGGGTCTGCTTGATGCAGTGAGGGACTGGCAGCCGCCCAGTGCCTGTACTAGCCCTCCACAGGACCAAAATAAGTTCCCGTGTTCCCCTCACAAGACTCTGCCTCCCAGCCTGGAGGGCCCAAACATGTTGGCTGGGCTTAGCATCCACAAGGAGGAAACCTCCCTAGTTCCTTTCTTGATCTTCCCTTCTGTATTGAACTAACAAATGTTTTTAATTTAGAGGAGCACGGTGTGGGGAACTGCAGATTCAAGGGCAGAAAGAAGAGAAAGCATAATGAACCCAAGGTCATTCTTGACTGTAGAATATCCAGGTCTTTGCAGTCAGATGAAGTTTTACAAAGGAATGCATTCTCAGTAGGGTAAGCCTCAGGTGCCCAGTCCCCAGCCCACACATTCAGCAGCCTGAAAACCTTAAAGGAACATCATTGACCTCCCAGCCCCATTTCTCCCCAGCAGGGCCACCGACAGCTTCTACAGGCCTGGCAAGCACCGTTCAGGGTTCCCTTCAGCCCAGTGATGATAAAGTGGCTGCCATTCATAGCTGTGCCCTGACACCTGAGCGCAGACACTCACACATACTCTTCATTACACAGTTACACATACGTGAACATTTGTACACAGCTGTATGTGCTCTACTTACATGTATACACTTACATGTGCTCACCTATCAGCCATGTGTGTGCACATAAATCTGTAACATACACGCGTGTGAATCTCACATGATACATCACTCTCCCACATGCACAAGACACTTTGGAATCACACACCAACATGGGTCCTGTGCAGAAGCACTCCCCAAAACTGCTGTCTTGGCCACAGCCTGGTGGCCACTGTCACCCCAACAAACCCCAAGACCTGCCACCCTGGAGACCCTCCAGCTTTCCCTTCCCACTCATACATAGCCCTCAGACTGCCAGCAGATTAGATCTCCTGACTCCCAAATGACTGTGGTCCCATGTCTGAAATAATCATTTTTTTAATGGGGAGGTGTAAGGTGAGTTACATAAAATTTTGAACTAGTCACTGCTCCAAATAAATGCCTGCTCGGGCCAGAGAGCAAACAAACAGCACTGCCGGGTAATTGTGTGTTGGGTGTCTCTCCATTGTTCCCTGGGTTGTGTGTTGGGTGTCTCTCCATTGTTCCCTGGGCTATTGGTCAAAGGGCAAATTAGAAACAATTTCTTGATGACAAAAATTGACTCTTAATTCTTCCCATCAGTGGCTTACAGGGACGGGTCCAGTGGCCAGGCCTGAAGCTTGCATCTGGAGGGATGCGTGGTGATGTAAGGGGGGGTATGCATGGGGGGGCAGGGGAGACGGGACCACATGCCCCCAGACCCTGATTTGCACTTGGTCAACATGCAAATAGGACAGATGTTGACTGGACCCAGGCTCAGGTGGGGTAGGACTGGAGGAGTGGGCTGGAGCAGGAGGTTTAAGAAGCTCAGTAGCACCCTGAACCCTCCCTCCATGATAGAACAACCCTACCCCGCCCCAAATCAGCACAGCTCAGATGATTAAGGAATTTTCATTCTCTTCCTCTCAAATAAGGGGATGCATAAGGGTAAACCATGTCATTTCCAAGAGACTTTCTGGTTGCAGAAGCAGGGTCCTTAGTACCCCCTACGCCGTCCCCTGAAGGAGGTTCTGTACTACCACTGGGGCGGTGGGTCTTTTCCTCTGAGCCTTTGGCTGCACCACATGGTGACAGGTGGGAACCTATGGCACAAGTGGCATAGCCAGCTGTTTGTTATTGAAAGCTCCAAAAGGTCTGTCATCTCTGGTTAGGAGGAAGGTCAGAGTTCTGAAGGAAGGCCTAGCGCCCCTTTCCTGCACTGAACTCCCTGGACCCCTTGTGAGGAAGACTGGGAAGCCCTTGGGACATCCAGAGGTCTCACATGGAGTGTGGGCACTAGGAATGGCAGCTTTTTTGCCACTTTCCTGTCTTTGGGTCTTAAGCTGTTTTAGCCAGGCTGCTTTGGGAGAGGAGAGTGTGTCCCGGTCCCAAAGAGAAGCCTTCAGTCATAGCCCCTTTTATTATTTGGTCTGAGTCCAGAGGCAAGGTGACGGAAAAGGGCTGCTGTGTGGGAGTGTGTCCCAGCTCACACCCACAGTGCCTTCTTTATCCCGGCTGAGGCCCAAGGTAAGGGGCAGAAAGCAGGAGAGGAGGGAGGATTGACTGAGGAGGAAGGGTTCCCGGGAGCCAGGCCACGGAGAGATTCCTCATCCCTGGAGGCTGCTCATTCCCAGGACAGATCTAGCTCTGGACTTAAAACAGGAAGGCGTGCTAGGTGAATACCTGCTTGGAGCCCTAGGGGCCCCAGGGTGAGACGCAGGTTGTAACCACAGTTCGTAGCTAGTCTCCAAGACAGATCACAGGACCTGGTTGTAAGTTTTTAAAAGCAAGAGGAGCAACCTGGAGACTCCAAAGTGAGATAAACAGTATCCACAGCAGCCTCCTCAGAGGGAGGTTTAACTTCTGTTTCTGGTTTCCTCCAACCAGGTCAGGAAGCTGCCCACCATCCCCTTCCCCATGCAGGGAAGGTGCTTGTTAAACACAGAGTTGTAATTTGTGGCTAAATATAACCCAGTGTGTTCACACAGAAAGTATAATTCAGGGTGCTCGTTGTATAAGTTTATCAGAGAGGAGACCCATCTGGGTTAAATTAAAGTGATTTTCATAAAGGGCAGAAGCGTCCACAGCCTGGCTTCTCCCTGAGTTTTTATTAGTGATAGTGTGATTGTTACTAGTACTACCAGAGATCTGGAAGATGGGAAGATGCAAGACCCCCAGGCTAAGGAAGAAGGTCCCAGCCCCTCATCCTCCTCCATCTCTCGAGGTCTTGCACCCCTCTAGCCTCCTGGTCACAGTCCCTTCCTCAGTGAGGAGTACTCAGGAAATCTCGGTGGTTGTCCGTAGTTCTGTGATGGAACCCACCTATTGAGGTGAGCTCATTCCCCGCACAGGCACAGGCTCCTGTAGCCGAGTGTGGGAGTAGCCTAGGGCACAGAATAGGTTCTCCGGGTAGTGGGGAGATGGCTTGGGGATCTGACAATAAGGAATGATCAATTTTTGAGGCTGGGGACTGGCCCAAGCCATCTTGGCAGGGAGGAAGGGCCCTATGACTGGAGTCCAGGTCGGGGGGGTTGGAGGGGGGCAAGCTGGGTTATCAGACCTCAGACCATCAGGGCTAGATATGAGAACTAAGTACATAAAGATCCCCTGCTGGGGACAAATGCCTGGGCAGAGCCTGACCAGAGGGGGTTTATGTGGTTCTTCTGGGCACATCCTTCAAAGCAGAGTGAAGCCATAAGGACACCCACCGCGACTGTCTGCTTCACCGGGTCCAGCTGCTGAAGAAGTGCCAAAGACACAATGGCCGCAGGGCTACCAGGGCCCAGCCATACTATTCAAGGCCTCCACACCCAGACCTGCGCGTCCTGGTCTCACACCAACGGGTAGGCTAGAGGAGGCCCCAGCCTCTTCCTGGGCCCCAGGAAGAAGGTACAGGCTGGGTATTGGGGTCTTTTCAGATGAGGCCCAGCTGGCTTAAGCCGGGCCCCAGCCAGTCAGTGGGGCCAGCAGCAGAACCTATAAGACTGAGCAGACCATGGGTCTGTGGGGGCTACAGCCCCACCCCACTTTCTCTGGTATCCCTGATGGTCTAGACAGCTAGCTGAGGAGCATCCTACCCCTCCTCACTGTCACTCCAGATGGCAGGCACCTAAAGCCAGCTTGTACTTAGATTTCTTTGGTCCCCATTTTGAAAACCCCAGCCTAGGCCAGACAAGCCCCGAAGTACCACTGTCCCAGCAGAGGGCCCCATTGTGTAGGGTGCTGTCCATCTGCTTGGACTGCTCCTTGTGCACCGTCACAGGCTGTGCCAAGGGACAATCCTGGGGCTTCCCATGCCCACTCCAGGCCCAGCTCTCAGGATTTGCATCCCCAGTGCCTGCTGGGCTCCCTCCCCCAGAGGTAGACCCCTCTTTCCCCTTACCCTTCTTTCTGGGGGGATTTTAGTCCTGGGCCTTTAGCATTTATAGACCAAAAATACATTTTTCCCATCAAAGTTCCCACAGAGCAGCCAAAATCTGTTGCAGTGGGCTGTCTTCCTGACATGGAGAACAGCAGAAGGGGTCTGGCCACAGGACCACCTGACCTAGCTGCTGTCTGGCCTGTAGCACAACCACCACCTCTTTTGTTAACAGGACAGTTGATCCATTCAATTAAAAATCATTCAATAGATCCTTTTTTTTTGACATGCACGAATACATATTCCACCCAGGTTCATGATGCATCATAATCGCATAAATGACACTCCCCACAAGCTCCTGCAACGGCCCAAGCCCTTGGAGCCTGACCTGACCAGAGTATGCTGCTTCTGCCAGCCCCTCAGGACTGGCAGCAGCCTGCTCCCCTGGGTGGTGGAAGCGCGTACACACGAATGGGCGATTTTCTTCCTACCGCAATTATTTGCTTGGCTTTTTCTTTTTTAATGGCAGAACTTTTCTATGCAGAAAGCCTCCCGAGACAGGTGGTAAGAAACCAAAGCCTCTACATCCAAGGCAGAAACAAAAGGGCTTTGGGAACACCAACTGGGAGTGGGCTGAGCGCAGGACCCGCGTCGGGAGAAGCCGCGGCTGGCTGCGTGTTGAGGCCCGGGCTTGGGTCCCCACCTGCTGGCCAAGTCCGTCCGGGAGCCAGGAGGAGGCCGGAGGTGCCATAATCGCGAATTTATGGCCTGGGTGACGTGCTTCCCTCTCCCACAATGGGGCCCGGTGACATTAAACAGAAAATTGATGAGAGGAGCGAAATCTAATCTTTCCCCGGCGCGCCGGCTCTTCTTTTTGGTTTCGGGGAGGGGGCTGGGGAAGAAAGTGGTTGCTGTCTCCAGCCATGCGCCTCGGAGCCCCTCACTAAAGGCTTCTTTCTGACCCCAGCCCCCGAATCACAGGCAGGTTGAAGGCCGAGACCCTCGCCCAGGGGTCCTCTCGGCCTGCCCACTTGCAGCCGGGGTCCTCTCGGCCCGCCCACTTGCAGCCGCTTTTCATAGGGAACCTGGGATGGGTGGCTGCCGAGAGGCACCCAGTCCACCGCCTCGGGCCTAGGTGGGGGTTCCTGCACGCCCAGCCCTCCCTCGATCCCCAATGCCCAGTGGCCCCCAGCCACCCCAACGTGGCGCAAGTGGGAAAAGACAGCGACCCAGGTGCCCGTGAGCACCTGTGCTCTTTTGCCCCAGGGCAGCTCCCCCGGGCGCCTCTGGGTATCTAACCAGCCACACCACATCCTTAAAGGCACCACCCCGCCTTTGTCTGCCCTGTAGGGAAGGTCACGGTGGGGGGCAAGTGGCAGCTACACTGCCAGCGGGGG
>PVLD010000364.1:74570-154940 GCA_004027595.1 Dinomys branickii | reverse complement strand
GGGTGTGCATCTCCAGAGGGATAGAGGGAACCCCTGAAGACTGCTAGGAGAAAAGAAGTGGCTATCTCCTGACCCCACTGGCCCAAGAAGAGAAGCAGGGGACCTGGCTTGCTCTGTGTCCTGGCCTGAGCGGGGACCCACAAGGGGCTCCACAAAGTTTTGACTATGCCTGAGGCTCCCGGAGGTGAGGCTTTGGCCTGCACATTCCACTTCTCTAGCCTGTAGGACAATGTGGGCCGGATCCTGCTTTAGCCACTCAACTTCCATACAGTTCAGGATGCAGACCAGGTGATGATCGTGCCCACGTTATAGACAAGCAAACTGAGACTGAGTGAATGCATTGCCCTCCTCTACCCAGGGCCTCGGCACTTGGTCTTGGGTTCTGAAAAACTAAGATAAAGATCAGCTGACCTTTGGGTCCAGACTGCCCAAGACTCAAGGATGAGTCGAGATGTCCACCTGCAGACCAGCAGCATTTTAGACCACAGTACTCACAGAAGAATGGGCCAGAGCCCTGTTTTCCTACTGCCCCCCCCCCACACATACAGAGGCCCCACCCAGCCAGCCTACTTCTCTGAGTCCCTGGGGCAAAGCTGTGCGAGGCAGGCCCCAGACTCGACTCTGGCTGGGAGGAACTGCTAAGAGATGGCAAGAATCTGGAAGCCAGATTCCAAAAGGTCAGGTTGGCCTGAAACCAACAAGATTACGCTTAACAGGCTGGATGTGAACCTCCACTTTTAGGTTCAAAAATCAGTTGTAAAAATGCAGGCAGCTTCCCACTGGGGATAGGATGAGCCAGCAGCAGCTGCGCTTACCATTCAGGCAGGAGCCTCCCCTGCCGCAGCCCCCTTGTGAATTTCCCAGAGCCCTAGCAGCTGAGCCTGGGGTGTGGGGGTGCTCCCAGGATGTCTGACCCAGAGCCTCTGATGTCAGGCCTGCTGGGGGAGGGGACACAGCTGGGGACAGCAGAGAAAGGGGTCCTTGTGCCACTGTTATCAGGCCCCGAGCTTCCATGAACACGGCTTTGTCTGCACCCACACCCCGTGGTGACCACGGGACCAGGGGATCAGCGGGCCTCAGAACAAGAGCTGAGTGCTTTTTGGCTTTTGGGCCTCAGTTAACTCTTGAAAGGGCATGGGATACGTAGTCTCTCCAGCCATGTTCCTGGCACCCAGGAGTAGGAGACTTTGGGGGTAAGTAAAAATCAGTTTTGAGGCCAGGGTTTGACTTTTTTCTATTAAAATGGCTGTAGCCACTGGAGGCAATGCAGTGGTCAGCTGAGGAGATCAAGGTAGTGGTGGTGGTTCTGACCCCTACCCCATCTCCCCCTGCATTCTTGCCTCCACCCCAGGCCCAGCTGCAATAGAAGCCAAGCAACAATTCCCCAGTCCTGGTCTGCCTCAGGCACAGACTGACCTTCCTGGGAGTTCATGGTCATCTACAAGAGAAGGAGCCTACCCAGGGCATCCATCCATCAACCCTGCTAGATCTCAGCCCAGAGGAGAGACAGAGGGGACCCTGGAGACCCTTGGCTGAGGGAGGGGGTGAGGCTGGTAGTTGGAGGACTTGGCAGTGATTCCAGAACAGGGTATGCTGTGGGTCAATCATGGAAGGCTTCCTGGAGGCAGAAAGGAACAGGGGCAAATGTTGTCTGTAGCCTCCTTGATTTGAATGGCAGCAATGAGTCTGGGTTAGAAAGTGGGGTCCTCCTTGCACTGTTGTGGATTTGGGGAGGGTGGCAGGGGTAGGGAGGACTCGGGGGCCTAGAGTATTCCCCAGAATTCAGTAGTTGGTGCTGCCCACTCCTCCTCCTGGGCCAGTGTTCAAAGACTAATGAATTGCTTGGGGAATGGCATGATGGGTAGGCATTATTGTCCTTCTAATTCTATATTTCTCAAATTTTCTTTTTGAAATTATTCATTTGATAATCAGAAACAAAAGAAAGCTACTAATAAACACTAGGCCAAAGAATCTTGCAAGGCTGGAGGCTAGTAGCTTGCTCCAAGGTGGGCCCTACAACCTAGCCGTATTTTTCTGCTGCCCTGGCCCTATCCCTGCATCAAAGGCCCATTGAGTGACCATAGGCATCAGGGTGCCTCAGCTTGCCCTCCTTCCCCCAGGCACCAGGGAAACCATCAGCTGCATTCTAAGTGTGTGCTGCAGGAAGGAAGAAGTCCTTCCTGCCCCCAAGACCAGTATAGCCAGTGAAAAAGAGGTTACTTCCCGATCACCCATAGGGAGGTGGCCCAGCCAGGTGGGGTTCCTGGCCCCTGAGGAGAGCAGCCCAGTAACCACAAATGTGACGTGACAAGGCAAAGGCATAGGGTACCCAGCAAAGGCAGAGCATGTAAAGCCTGGTTCCTCAGGCAAAGCTGAGCTCCCCTGCAATCTCTATACCCCACACTTGTGCCATGATACCACTGTGCTCATCCCTCACAGGGCATCCCCTGCCCGTCCCTGCCCTGGGTGGCTGTGGCTGATGGTTGCTCTGCCCCCTTCGCACCTCTGCAGGATGTGTAGTGAGGAGGGGTGGGGAGTGGGGACCTGGGGTCGATGGCTTAGTATCCACAGGGGCTAGGGGTGGCCTGGAGCCCTGTGTGTGGACAGTGCAGATCTAGGACACTCAGATTTCAGGGAGGGCAGGCAAGATTCTCCAAGACAGAATCCAAGAGGGAGTTAGCGGGGGGAAGGGCAAGAGATCTGGAGCACAGGGGCCCTTTGCCAGCACTGGAGGGCTCCTTATTACCCTCAGCTGACCAAAGGGAAGTATTCGGCCATGCATGGCCCTTGAGCAGCTGTGTCAGGAAGGGACCACGAGGGAGCAGGACTGGCCACCAGGCAGTACCCCGTGCTGGCAAGGTCTCAGGGCATGAAGCCAGGCCATCTAGCCACAGCCCAAGAGCTCTGGGAAATTTGGGATTTGGTCTGGTAGCTGAGCCTCAGAGGGGCCCCTGTGATCGCCGATTCAGGGTGGCCAGCACTGACACAGATATGAATAGCCAGGAGGGGACTTTGATTAGTGTTGGGGACCAGTCCTTGGCTGAGCACATGTGTCCTCCCATGCCGTGAAGTAACCCCAAATGACAGTGGGGCCCCAGGGCACTCCTCTTATCCCGTCTACCTGGGCTCTTGGTTGGCTTACCTTGTCTTACAGGAGGCTGAGGTGGGGCCCCATGAGGAAGGGGCTGAGCTGGGGTTGACGGTGGCTGACAGGGATGGGATCCATCCCCACAGGTGAGGGGCAGGTACGGCAGGCAGGTAACCCCCCTGGTGGGTCCTTCCCAGCACCGTTCCTGCATCTTTCTACTGAATAATTTACATTATTAATTAGTTGCAGATCCAACGTTCAAAAGTTTGGGTAGAAAATTGGACTGAAAGGTGAGTAGTTCCTCCTCATGCTGGGTCACAGAAGCAGGCAAGTTAGGCCCCACTAAACCTGCCTGCCACCAAGTGGAGAGGAAGTTGCCCCATAAACACAGCTGCCCCATACCTGTGACCCTGTCCCTTAGCACATACTATCCAAGCCCACACCCAGGGCCCACACCAGCCCGGCCCCCCAGCCCATGGGGCCTGTAGCCATGACAGCAGTCCCACTCAATCCCCATGTGACCTGGCCGATACCATCACTGTCTCCTGTCGCTGCTGCACGTGGGCAGGAAAGCTACAAGTGGTCCAGCTTGTCACCTCATCTTACTCTCATGTCCAGGAAATTATGGAGGTGATGGGGCAGCCCCAGGCAGCGCAGAGAAGCCCAAGGCTTGGAGACGGCGCACCCATGACATTCTCTGTCTGGCATGTCCTTTCTTAATAGGAACAACCATCCTGTTTATCCAGGGCCCCAGCCAACCTCCCACCTTGTCACCTTTTCCCCAGCTGCTTCCCAGGCCTGTTCTTCCCTGGCAGTCAATGCCTTGCCCATGGCCGGAAGACCCCACACCCCCACTGAACTCCGTGGCTGCAGGCAGCATCATCTCGATTCAGGGATCCCATCATAGTGGGTTGAATGTTGACCTCCCAAAGAAGGTCTCCACCTGGAACTGGAGAACATGACTAGGTCGAAGGTTCTCTGTAAATATATTGAGGTAAGTGGGATTTGGGGTGGGCCGGACATCTAATGACAGGTGTCCTAAGAGAAAGACAGGGTGGTTGTGCTGACCTCTTGGTTTGGGATTCTGCTGTCCAAAACTCTGAGAGAATAAACTTTATTGTTTTAAGCCTCCAGTTTGTGATTCTTTGTTTCAAAAGCCCCAGGCCACCCTCCATGGAAGGTGTGGGTATATATGTCCCCCAAAAGATCCACGGGGAGAAGATGGGCAGCAGAGGGGACCCTTACTCTGCAGGGAGCACAGCCATCAGCTGTCAGGGAAAGATGGGGATCCCAAGACCTGCTCAGAAAGGTGGGAGGGAAGGGTTTAAATCCTAGGAGAATTAGGAAGTCAGGCTGGAGTCCAGAGCAGTTACCGATTTCAGGCAGAAATTTATTTTCTCTCGAATTGACAAGAAGCCAGCCCACAGGAAGCCTCACCTGGATGCAGGGAGCAAGGTCTGTCTTCACAGGCCACATGTCTCTGGAGTCCACATGTGGCTTGTCGCTGGGTTTGATGGCTGTGGGACAGCTGGGAGCTCTGCTAAACACCTCTTTCCCTCCTGCTAGGTTACAAAGAAGGGTGGTGAGGCTCAGAGGGGTGAGGGACTGCCCAGATTTGCCATGGCTGTCACCTGAGCCTTTCTTGCTCTTAAATCACCAACTTCCCCTTTCCTGACTGCCTCACCAGCTGAACAGGTACGCCCTGACCGCATCTTTCCTTTCTTCCTTCTGAAAAGGTTAAATATTGGGTTTGTTCTTAGAAGGGCAGAGATCAGGAAGACAACTTCCGGGTCCCCTCTTACTGGAAGCCCAGAGCCACCTCCTTCAACAGAGGAAAACGAGGGACCTAGTGGTTCCTCTTACACCCCAAAACACTTCTGTGCACTTCAGAGCTTGCCCAGAGCTGTCAGCTGGGCTAGATTGGGATATAGAGTAACTGCCTCTCTACTCTTGGGACCAAATAGGTGGAGTGACTTGTCCCTGGTCACACAACCATAAAAGCTAACTGGATCAGCCTTGTCCCTGGTCGTACAGCTTGGCTTGGTTGTCTTGACTGCTCTGCCCCCTTTGCTCAAATCCAAGTGTGAGTCACCTGGGCTGGAGGACAGCTAGCGGCACATGCTGGACTCTAGGAAGTGTCCCAGTTTCTTCCGTCTACCCAAGTGCCACACAGGCCTCTTCCCACCTGGCCACATACAGCCCAGGTCTCTCCTCCCATTTGGCTCCTCTCTCTCACTCCTGGCTCCTACTCACCCACACCTAAGCAGCACCAATGCCCAGCTGAGTAGAGCCAGGCGGAGGAGGCAGTACCCTGCTCCTGGAACAAGGAGCTCATTGCTGGGTGCAGAGGGCTGTCATCCCACTGGGAGCTAGCCTCTCACATAGGCAGGTACCTGTTGGGTGTGGATGGGGCTCCTGCAAGCTCCTGTACCCCCATGAGAAGTCCTGTGCCAATAGGATGTGAGGTCTGTCCCACCTGCACCAGGACCCCTCTCTGTCCCCTCATCCCCCCATGTCCCCTCCAGCTCTGATTCTGCCTGAAGATCCTCCCAAGCCTCTTAATTTCTGGCCCAGCCTGACCAAGGGCCCCACAGCCAACACCCTCTCCTGGAGTTCCTCTCTGAGTTTCTCCTTTGCTCTGCCCGCTGCCCCAGCCTTGGAAACCTAGAGGACCCCTAGGTAGGACCAGGGCTGTGTAATAGTGGCTGAGCTGGTCCCTGTTGGGCACCTTTCTGCATGTGCAGATCCCTCATCCTATAACCAGCATCACAGTCTTCACAGCCAGAGTCTGGAAGAAGGCACAGTTGCTGTCCAGAGGAACCCCAGAGGTTCCCCCTCCTGCAAGATGAGAAAGAGATCCCAGTAGCCAGGCACACTAGAGCAGAGAGGCAGCCCTGCAGAGCAGGATTTGGAGGGAGGAGGGTGTGGAGATGGAGGCAGGGCTCAGGTTAATGAAGCCAGAGGCCAAAGGACAGCAAGGATTGCTATGGCCACTAGAAGCAGGAGGAAAGATGTAGAAAATGTTTCTTAAAGGCTCCACAAGAAACAAGCCTTGCCAACACCTCGATTTCAGAACTAGGCTAGAATAAATCTGTATTGTAAAGTACCTGGTTTGTGGACATCTGTCATGCAGGCTTGGGAAACTAGAGGAGGGCTGTGAAGGATGGAGCTGGTGCGTAAGCTTTTTTTTTTAAACTAAAGACCGAACTATACTTAGCCACACTCCAGCCTTTTTATTTTTTATTTTGAGATAGCATCTCACTAAGTGGTTTAGTTGCCCAGGCTGGGTTCAAATTCTCAGATTTCTCACCCCAGCCTCCTAGAATGCTGGGATTCCAGGCATGTGTCACCATGCCCTACTGTGTATACTCTTGTTCTTGCCATTTGGTGATATAAGCCCTTACTTGGGTATTGTCTTAAGAGTCTCCAGCACAACAGAACCAATGGGAAAAACGGCTGTCCCTATGTCTGTGTCTACATAAAGACGTTTATTGCAGAGAACTGGGACTGAATTATGGGGTTGATGAGTCCCAAGATCTGCACTGGGCATGCTACAACCAGGAGAGCTGAGGAGACAGTATGAGTTCCCCAGTTTGCATCCCAGCTCAGCCAGTCAGGAGGAAATCCACTCTTCCTTTGGAAGGGTCAGTGTATTGAGGTCTGTCTGCAACTAATTAGATGAGCCCTACTCACAGTGGACAGGGTCGTCTTCTGCCCTCAGTCTGTGCTCATTTGGTCAAATACTAACTTCATTCCTAAACCAAAACTGATACCATCACAGAGTAATGTTCAACCTGGTCACACTGACACAAAATTAACTAGCATGGGTTAATTCCATTCAGGATGCTGGGCCCCTGGTTAGGCATAGAAATTGGTACAAGTGGCCAAATGGTTTTCAGTGGTGGCCCTGCCACTCCACACTCCTGCCATAAGTGAAAGAGTGCCCCATTGTCCCACATCCTCCCTGACATTCAGCACTGTCAGCTCTCCTGGTGGGGATGATGCAGCATTGCTGGTGGTTTACATGTTTGTTTCCTTGATGATTAATGATAAGGTTTTCATTTGCATGTTGGCCACTTTAGTACCTTAGGGTCCTTGAGATGCTTTAGTACCTTAGGGTCCTTGAGATGCCTGTTCCAGTGTGTTACCCACTTTAAAAAAAACTCAGTTGTCTTTTTCTTCTTGATTTGTAGGCGCTTTCAATATATTCTGGATGCAAGATATACAGAGGTAGGGTCTGAACCCTACCTACATACCTAGTCCTTTGTTTTTTTATTTTGACACAAGGTCTTGCTATGTTTTCCATGCTGGCCTTAACCTTGGTGATCCTCCTGCCTCAGCCTCCTGAGTAGCTGATTCTGCCAGCATTTTTAAATTTTTTTTTTTTTTGTGGTACTGGGGATCGAACTCAGGACCCTGCGCTTGCTAGGCAAGCACTTATTCCACTAAGCTATATCCCCAGCCCCTCTGCCAGCATTTACCACTGCTTGATGTGGACTATTTTTTACCCACTTTCTGACATCTCCATGTTCTTAATTTTAATGAAGCCCAGTCTTTTCTTTCAGAGCGATATAGAAATCTTTGCTAACTACAGTGTCTCAAAGAGGCATTGGGGAGTATTCTTTACCTTTTGGTGTGTGATCCACTTTTAATTAATTTTTGTGTATGATGTGATGTAGGATCAAGGGTCATTGTGCGTCAGGGTCCAGCTTGCATGGTACCTTGTGTGGGAGGCCTTGCTGCCTGCTGCAGTGCAGTGGCCTTTGTTAGAAACAGGAGGGGGAGGAGCAGCTTTCTGGACCCGCCTCCTGACCACTGGCCTATTTGATTGCTCCTGTGCCAATCATCCAGGCCTGTCCCAGGGTCCAACGTCAGGCCTTCAGGTTGAGGTCACAGGGCTACCGCAAAGCTTTTCTCTGTCTCCTGGGCCCCTCAGGGTCCCCTTGCAGGCTCTCCCTTCAGTGACAGCTTTCTCTGTTTTGAGGCTCTCAAGCAGCACTGCCTGCCTGATGGATCCTCCCAGGATAGAGACTCAGCTGCCAGGCCCATGGGGCCTCTGGATAGAAGTGGGGCTCCCATGGGCCTGCCTCCAGCTCAGCCTGCTCAGCTGACCCTCTGAATCAGCCACCACATGGCACCCAGGGCCATGGGGTACCCAGTATGTGTGTAGGAAGTGGACCCAGCATGGAGTCAGACATTGGAGTGTACACAGCACAGGGACATGGGCACAGGTCATGACAACAGGCATGTTACAGTTGCACAGCAAACCCAGGGTGCTGCCTGGGAGCCTGGAACCTGGATGTTGCCGTTTTAAACGAGGTGGTCAGACGACATCAGAGCTCAGGACTGAAGGAGGTGAGCAATGAGTCAAACAGGAGGAGGGGCTGACAGGTACAAAGGCCCTGGGGTGCTCAGGAAGGAGGGGAGACAGGCCCTGGAAGGAAAGCAGGACAGCTTGAGAAAGTGGGTGCCAGCAACTGGATTCAGCAACTTCCTTTCGGGCCACTGGGAGGCCTTTGGCTCTGAGTCTGGGACATGGAGACCCAGTAGGGGGCTTAGGCTGGAAGAGAGCTGTGGTTGCCCCGGGAGGGTACTATACCTGCTGAGCAGAAGGACAGGCCAAGTGGCTAGCTGCAGGGCCAGGGAAGAGATGACACTTGAGTTGGGAAGGGGTGTAAGGGCTCAGTTGAATTTTGCATGAGTTTTAAAGGCCCAAGTGGGTATGTGGGTGTGTAGGTAATGTGAGTATGGGCACTGGAGCAGAGCCATGTGTGCCTGCCATCTTGGGCCTGAGCCCCTAAAGGGTGTCTTTCATGGAGATTAGTGCCAGAAGGTCAGCATGTCTCAGGGAGAGGGGCTCAGCATGGACATCAGCCACTCAAGGAAATTGTGGTAGCTGGTTCTGCTGAGGGAGAGCATCTCTGCCTGGCAACAGGGACTGGATGCTGAGGCACAGTGGGGGGATACTGAATAGTGGTTCAGGTGGGGTCATGGAAGGGGCAAGAGGGGACAGGACCAAGGAGCACACTATCAAGGCAGGAGGAAGCTGGGCGTGGTGGCACATGCCTGTAATCCCAGCACTGGGGAGGCTGAGGCAGGAGGATCATTGCAAGTTCAAGGCCAGCTTGGGCTACAAAATGAGTTCAAGGCCAGCCTGAGCTGCATAGCAAGACCCTGTCTCAAAAAAAAAAAAGCAATGAGGAAGAGAGTTATGTCAGGAAGCCCGGATAAGACTGGTCTTCATAGGCAGGAGTTGTCCCCTGGGCCAGCTAGACGAGACCTGAGCAGTGGCCCTAGGATCTGGCCCTGCAGTGGCTGCTGGTAACTTGCATAGACCTGTGTCTCTGTACCTCCCTTCCTCTTAGGCCAAGAGCAGTGCACCCAGCCCCAGCGTGTGGCCACCAAGCACCAGGTGGCAGCCCCAGCATCCCCCTGCCAGGCTGTCTGGTCCCAACCTGACCCCACAAAAAAGCCCCAAACCCAGCCCTGGGCTGGGTGGACCCTGCTCTGTCACCAGGGGACCTCCATTGTCCGTGGGCACCTCCATTTCACAGCTAGTCCTCCTGACCAGGGAACACCCCTCCTGCCTCCTCCGGCTTCCCCTGGCTTCCACCAGCATGGCCCCTAGGTCTCACCACCTGAGTGCCTGCTATCCTTCTTACCCAAGAACCTACACACACAGCTGGGCCATGTAGAAGTGTCTAGGGCCTGTGACAAATGACCACAGACGTAGTCCAAATGACAAGAATATTTTTTCATGGTTCTAGTGGTCAGAAGTTTGAAAGCAAGGTGTAAGTGGGACAGTTTCTCCACAGACAGTGGGGGTAGACATGTCCTCGCCTCTGTCCTTCCTTGCTGGGCAGCCTCGCCACTACCTCTGCCTCACCTTTGGCCTGCTACTCCTCTCCTTGCAGATCTCCCTTTGCCTCCCTCTGGCTTTCTCTGTATTCTTTCTGAAATTTTTATGCAGTCAGGGGTAGTAACAGAATCAAGTAATTAAGGCCTGGGTTTGCTTTCCAAAGCATCTGATTTTGTAGACTCATCTTGGGATGGAGTCTGCGCTCCTCTCAATCCAGCGAGTCACTGTCCCCTGTGTGCATGTGGCTTGTCGTGCTCTGTGAGGACACTGGTAACCGAGGGCATGTACACCGCTTTCGGAAATGTGTTTTCTCTCACTATACATACCCACTATAACTTCATGTTTGTGCACCTTTATCTAGTCATTCCTAAAAATTTTGCATATGTATGTATGTACGTATGTATAGTTTCCCATTTTAATGAAGCATTTCTGAGTGCACAGCTCAGTGGCATTAAGAACATTCGTGTTGCTGTGCAGCTGTCATCACCATCCATGTCAGAGTCTCACTGTTAACTAGGACACCAGGCCCTAGATTTAGGGCCCTCCGTGCTCCAATCTGACCTTGTCCTAACTTAGCCCGCATGTAAAGACCCGTTTTCTAGGTTCATCGTAGGCACAGGTAGGACTCGAATGTGTCTTTCTGAGGGACACAATCCCACCCTACAGTTGTGTGTAGTGGAAGATTACTTGTGGCCTGTCTCTGTCCCTGCCTTCTTCTGGCTTCCATCACAAGAAACATTGCTTTATTTTGTCCCCTCAGCCAGCCAGTCCTCTACTGTCCTGCACCTTTGCCCCCAGGCCCAGTTAGTCTGAGAAAGTGCTGCCCTTAGGGCCTCTCAGAGTTTCCACCTGGCTGTGGCTTCTCTAGCTCCAAAGGGTCTCAGAGAGGCTGAAGGACTTTGCTGAGGGAGGGCCCTTGAGTTGGTTTGCTCCAAAGCAGATGTGTGAAAAGGGAGAATAGGCTGGAGAGGTTTGAGGCAAGGAGGGTGGGCAGGCCCTGGTGTTCCCCAGCACTTTCACTGGCTGGAACACATTCATTGGGCGAAGAGACCAGGCTCCTGACACTCCCAGATACTGAGGCTCTGCCACTTCCCCAGGTGCCCAGCTTGGGGAGCAGGATGCTACCTCCCTACCCACAGGGCAGGGACTGTGGAGTGCCAGGTGGCTCTGTCTGTGCTTGGGCTGCTCAGGGCTGGGGAGTCCCAAGGAGCTGCTCATTTTCTCTCTGCCTACCAGTGCCAATCCTCCTTTGAAAATGAGACTCAGGAGCACCTCCCTCTGAGGGTGACTTGGGAGAAGGACATGGGCCACAGAGACCTGCCTGGTCCAGACAGCCGTTGGCAGCAGGGAGAGGAGGTGTGGTTGCCCTACCTGGCTGTGCTCTGCCAGGCCTAATTTGGGAACTGCACTAACATGTCTCTCTTGTCTCTCCTTGTCCCACTGAACCTGCTGCAGGTCTCTGTCCCCTGTGGGCACGCGAGTTCCCTGCAGGCTGGTCTCATGGAAACACCCGCTTCCTCGCTGTTCCTAAAAGGAAGGTCAGGACCTCAGAGTGCCAGGACCCATCCTGTGCACTAGAAAACAGACAGAAAGGACCAAGAGCCTGTCAGACCCAGCACCTCCCAGCCATGCACATCCCAGGAAAGAGCCTGGTGGCAAAGGGCTGGGCAGCCGGCAGTCCTCTGGACCACCCAGCAGCCCCAGGATACCTCTGTCAAACCCCTGGCCGCCTTCTATATTGGGGGCCTGTCCTGCCTCCAATGTGAAGAAGCCCCCATGGCCATGGTAGGTGTAGGACCCATGCCTGTCCCTTCTGTCATTACTGCAGTCTCTACACCCACAAGGGCTGAAGAGCACAGAGAATTGGACAGACTGTCCAGGCACGGAGGTAGGGCAGAATCTGTCCAACTGATGAGGCCTGTCTGTTGAAAGGTAGCTTCCTGTGCCATCCGGCTGTTCCCTCCTGCCAGCCCCAGGCCAGTTAGTGTTGTTCCTTTGTTTTGTACAATGAGGAGAAAAGGTCATTTGTCTAAGACCCCAGACCATGGATAGAGCCCAAGGCTGCCTGGCTTCTGACACTGCATCCCCTTGGCTCTGCAGTTGTGTACATAGCAAAGTGCCACACAGGATTCACACTGAGGGCATCCATCTGGACAGAGTCATAGCTGTGTCAGGTCTGGCCAAGCCATCCCTGCACTGCTTCTTCTTAGTTCTGCTTGACTCTGAGGCCTTGAACATACCTCAACACTTTTATTGTGGCTTCTGGCCTTTTCCTTCTTGTCACCCTCACCTGATCTCTGTGTTCCCAGGGAAGCTGGCTATATCTAGGGCAAGGAGCAGTGGAGGGCACAGTCTAGGTGCCCATGTGTCCAGGCGTACAGGTACCCAGGGGCTCAGGCATTCAGGTGCCCAAGGGGCCAGGCCCATCCTGGGCCAGCTGTACCCCATTTACAGAGCAGGGGCTGGGCTGCTGGCCCACAGGTTTCTCCAGGTTCTGACTCATATCTCATTTGCAGATAGGGTCAGCCTGGGTGTAGGTTGGGCACTAAATTTGATGACAAGTGTCCTCAGAGCTAGAGCAATGCAGGGAGCTATTTGAAGCTTAGCAGAGGAAAAGCCATGTGCAGACAGAGGCAGAGGCTGCAGTGTAGTGGCCCAGACAAGGAGCACCATGAGCCCTAGAAGCAGGGAGGAAAATAAAGGCCCTCTCTAGAAGCCTCCAGAGCAAGCTGGCCCCATAGCACCTTGATTTTAGTCTTCTGGCCCCAGAACTATGAGAGAATAAAGTTTTACTTTAAGTCACCCAGTGTTTTTGAAATTTGTTACAGTAGTCCCAGGAAACCCAAGCAATACTTTTCAAATTCATAAGGTTTCCGGGTATAAGTGTGTACACTTGGAACCTCAGCACACTGGGAGGCTGACCCAGGAGGATCACAAGTTTGAGGTTAATTTGGGCAACTTAGTGACTTAGTGAGACCCTGTCTCAAGAATGAAAAAATTTTTAAAAGGCCAGGAATGCAGCTCAATGTGAAGGTCTTGAGTTCCATTACCAGTAACTTTCCATACCCCAATAAAAGGTTGTAAAGAGAATGAACCCTCTAGGCACCTGCGCCACCCCCAGGCATATGTACACTGTCACATACATGCAGAGTGCACTCAGTTTTGACAGTGGACAGCGCTGCATCCCAGCTATACACTTGACTTTCCTCATGGAGCCACTTCTGCAAGTTTGCCCTGTACACCTCACAATCATGCAGTTCCCTGTTCTTGTGCTCATTTGCCCACTGCAGGAGTGTGACAGCTGGTAGGCCAGGTGTGGGAACTGGTCCCTGGGCATCCCTTCTTCAGGCATGCCTGGGGCCTGGTGGGATTCAAGGGAGGAAGGTTCCAGCAGTGGAATTGCTCCATTAGGATCACCTAAGCTTGTCAGAACTCCATGCCCTCCAGCAAGCCCATGGGGAGCCCATGGAGAATGGGAGAGAGGGGGCCTGAAAGGCACACAGCACAGGCCCTGGCTGTGCCCTGGTGTGGGTGTGAGGGCACTAGGCGTTCCCTGCAGGCGGAACCTGGGCTGAGGAATGCAGCCATGGCAGAAGAAAGACTCAATGAGCTCCCGGGCATGTTGACGGACATGCAATTAACCTGCCTGTGGTTATGTTGGCAAGTGAACTGGAACAGGAAGTTAGCGTAGAAACCAGGGCCTTTCAAGTTATGACAGATTCATCAAACACATGAACCTGTGACCGTAGCCACTGCTCCAGCCGCTGTAAGCAATGGTGGAGAGATGTATCCACTCCAGCCCTGGAGGATGGAGGCCCTTCCCTGCTTTTTCCTCTGAACTTCAGGCCCAACCAGAACTATGTCTGACAGAGGCTAGGGCTAGTCTAATACGGACTCTGGCAGGTGGCCAGACCTCACCTGTCCCACTCTGGGCCTCTGTTTCACCATCACTATGATGAGGGACCACCTCTGGAGTAGCTCAGGATCACCTGATTTCATCTGCTGCTGCTAAAGACTGATCGGGATCTCTTCCATGCCCTAGTGGATAGCAAGCTCAGGACTCAAGCTTTCTAGGTTTATAATGTTTGGCTACCTCTGCTTGGCTGCCAGACCAGCCAGAAACAGCTATATAGGGCCTGTGCACATTGCTTAAGTTTTATGCCAGGACCTTTTTTTTTCAGTACTGGGAGTGGAAGCCAAGGTCTTCACATTGTGCTACACCCCCAGCCCTGTTTTTTTTTTTTTTTTTTTTTTTTGGTGGTACTGGGGATCGAACTCAGGACCCTGCGCTTGCTAGGCAGGCGCTTATTCCACTGAGCTATATCCCCAGCCCCCCTTTGTTCATTTTTATTGTGAGACAAGGTCTTGTTAAGTCACTGAGTTGCTCAGACAGCTGGAACTTGAAATCCTCCTGCCTCAACCTCCTAGAGTGCTGAGATTACAGGTGTGAGCCACCATACCTGGCTCTTGTGACAGGTTTTTAAATGACTTGATGACTGGTAAAGCCTGACCAGCAGTTTCCAAGTAGGGGTGCTTACAAGGCTCCCACTGAGGAGGTGGCCCAGCAAGGGCTCTCATTGTACAGGGAGAAGCCTGAGCCTGACATCCCTGCTTTTGTCAGGCCACTGAGCTCTCACATTAGAGGAGCGCCCTGGGACGAAGGCACCGAGCTAATCCTTTGCCCAAGGGTCCTCAGGCCAGCATTTCCTGGCCACTGTGGAGGGAGCAGCATATCCCTGGACAGTATTTTCCTATCCTCTCCCTGTCCCTCATGTGGAGTGACTTTGTGTCCAGATCCCTGTGGGGCCCTGTGGTCAGTATCCTTCTGCAACCCTAGCCCTGGCCTACCCTGCCCTTCGGCTCCCAGCCCTTCCTTCTCTGTTGAACCTTGCTCCAGCCCAGGGGTCATAGAAGACTGAAGCTGCAACCCTGGGCTTAATGCAAATGCAGGTTCCATATTGTTGCAGGCTGAATGGTGTCCCTTAAAAGATATGTTGAAGCGCTGACCCCCAGGGCTATGACTTGACCTTCTCTGGAAATAGTGTTTGGGAGGGGACCACATTCAGGTGGATTCACCCACCTGTGGTGCTCTTGGTGACGAAGGAGACGTAGTCACTGTTAGAAGCACGGTCAGCCCAGTGGCTGGTATGCTTACAGGAGGAGAGCAGCTTGTACACCAAGAAGGGAGACACTGTACAGGGCCAAACAGGAGAATGCATCTGCCAGCCAGAGATGCTGAGGACAGCCAGGGTCCCAGGAGCCAGGAGGGTGCAGAATGTACTTTCCCTCCAAGATTCGGGAGGAGCCGCCTGCCGATACCTTGGTCTCAGTCTTCCTCTCTCTAGAGGGAGGAGAAAGTTAATTTCTGTTGTTTAACCCACAGTTTGTGCTGGTTTGCTATGAGAGAGCCACATGAAAGTCACACAGTCTCCACTTTTTAGCTTCCCTTCCTCTTTTAATATTTTTATTTGTTTATTTTTGCCATTCTGAGGATTGAACCCAGGGCCTTCCCACTGACTTACATCCGTAGCCCCTTTTTTTATTTTGTTAAGATAAGGTCTTGCTAAGTTGGTAAGTTGACCAGGCTGGGCTCAAATTTGCAGTTCTCCTGCATCAGCCTTCTAGTGTGTTGGGATTACAGGTGTGCATGTGCCAGCAGGCCTGGCTTCTTTCCTTCCCCTTTGCAGAGCCAGGAACCAGCCTCACGGGCCCTTGGTGAAGGGAGGAGGAAGGAGGTTGTGGCAAGGGTCCCACTCAAGGCAGCTGAGGAGGGGCCCTGAGGATAATGGAGGAGACTTCTCTTGTAGAGAGAGAAGCCCAAGGAAGAAGTTTGGAATCAGCTTGTAGGTGCTGGACAGCAGTTGAGCTATTGGCAAGACCTCCGGTTTCTTAATATAGATAGATCTAGAAATAGATGTGGGCGTGTGCGTCTTGAACTGGCCCTGAGATAGCAAAGCCCCAGTGGCAACACGCAAGCCCAGGTCCTGACTTCCAGTGTAGTTCTCTACTAACAGAAACAAAGGCGTTTTGCAGAAAGCCAAATCCAGGGTGGGGTCAGGAATGTTCAGGATGCGCTGGAACGTCTCTTGTGCCAGGAAATCCGGAAGTGCTGGAAGTGCCAGGGGAGGGCAGGAGACGGCTCAAAGGGCTCCCTCTGGCCGGGTCGGGGGCAATCAGAACAGCGCAATATAGTAATGGATGCTATCTTTATTTACTCTATAAATAATTCATGATAAAAATAAATGATTGAATACATGAATGGGGGAGAAAGCTGACTCTTAAGTGTAGCAGGAATAATGGGATTAGAAAACTTCCATTTGGCAACCAGCATATTAATAATTGATTCCGGGAGGAGTGAAGAGTGGATGAGCCGACTCCTGGTGACAGGCCCAAGGAAACAGGCTCTTTACAAAGCCTCAATGTATCTGATCTCAAAGTGTTTCCCAGTTATTACTTAGTAATTAGTAAGTTCAAAATGCTAATTAATTATCTGCACTGTGGGGGAACCTGGCAAACATCACCTTAAGTCAAGTGACAAACACAAATGTCACCAGTGAGGGGCAAGTGGATGTTGAGCACCTCCTGATAGCCGCCCCAGAGGGGTATGGACCACTTCTGAGGTGGGAATGGGCCTGGGCAACAGGAGAGGGAGCAACTGAGCTCTTCCAAACCACCACAGCAATGGAACACAAAGAAAGACAAATTCAGAAGTATTCACTCATCATGTTTTAGTTAGGTGTTTCGGTTTGTTTGATGGTACTGAGGATTGAACCCAGGAGTGCTGTACCACTGAGCTATATTCCCAATCCTTCTAAATTTTATTTATTTTTTTAATTTGAGACAAGCTCTCACTAAGTGGCTAAGTTACCTAGGGTAGGATGAAACTTGGTGATCCTCCTGTCTCAGCCTTTCAAAATGCTGGGATTACAGGCTTGTGCCACCATACCCAGCTTTAATTTATGTATTTTGGAATTGGCCAGTAGGCTGAGGCCTAACTGGGCCACTTTATGAGCTGACAGAGCCCTTAAACTGCAGCCTTGGTGAGAGAGCCCCATTGTGGACCAATATTATGGTCGATACATTGTGTCAACTTGGGGAGTCTAGAGGTTTAGCTGAGTGTCTCAGCAGGAAGCCAGGTGCTTACTTTGTACATCCTGAGCCTGTGGAAGAGGAGGGCATGGTGACTGTGTGAGAGCTACATGCCCTCTAGGTGGGGGTAGGCTGTTTACAATGGAAGGGAGAAAAAGAGGCTGCTTGCTGCCATTCCTCCCTTTTGCTTTAGTTGTTTTTGCTGTGTTCTGCTGCCATGAATGCTTGCCCTCTGCCATGTGGCACTCTGCCTCAGAACCAGCCAAGTATGGACTGAAACCTTCGCGAACTGTAAGCTAAATAAACCTTTCCTTCCTTCATTTTGGACGTTGGGTATTTTGTCTTAGCAATGTGAGAAAAGTAACCAAGACAACCAGCCATGAGGCCTTGAGCAAGCCCCACAATTTCTGGTCTCAGTTTACCCATCTGCTAGATATGCTTCACTGGCTCTGCCTACCTCTCTGAATTCCAAGCATCTGAGTCCAACTGTTAGGTGTGTGTGGAATAAAATCTTGAGTTGAAAGATGCTAAAGAAACATAACAACAAACACATGGGCCTGGCTTAGGGGCTAGAACCAAGAGAGATGCTGTTAGAGCAGTTTGTGAAACAGAAACTCCAGTGGGGTCTGTGGGTTCATGGTAGCACCACCTCAACATCAACATCTGATTGTTTTGTTTTGTTTTTCCTTTTTTCTTGAGACAGGGTCCCGCTATGTAGTTCAGTCTGGTCCTGAGCTTACTATGTATCCCAGGTTGGTCTCAAACACACAGTGATCCTCCTGCCTCAGCCTCCCGAGTGCTTGGGATTACAGGTGTGCACCACCATGCCCAGCTTCAAGGTCCTGATTTAGATGGTGCTGCCATGGTGATGTAGGAGCTAGGCAGTGTCCTAGGAAACACATGTGAGTGTTAAGAGATAGCAGGCATCTTATCTGCAACTTACTCTTTTTTTTTTTTTTTTGCAACTTAAGTGGCTCAAAAATACAGAAAAAGAAAGTATGTAAATGGTTAACACGAGGAATCAGGGTGGACAGGATACAAGGGCTCTTTGTACTGTTCTAAGAACTCTTCTTTAAACTAGAAATTATTCAAAAATAGAAAGTGTAAATAGAAAGTTAAAAGCAGAGTGTAAAGGATGAGGTATAGATGGAAACACATATCTAGAAACCACATTTTAGACCAGGGCTACTATCACCCAAAATATGTAAAGAATTCTTTAAGCTTAGGCTTAAAAAAACTAGGCAAAAGCGAACAATTCAATTTGAAAGTGAGCAGAGGTGGAGCAAGCACCTCATTAGCCAGGTTAGGCTGAGGCAAATCCACATGTGAAAAGACCTCAGCATCCTCAGTTGTCAGGAAAATGCAACTTGAAACCTTGGGCGTGACACCGTTTCATGGTGATGATCAGATGGCTAAAAGAGAAAACAGCCCCAAAACCGAATGGTAGTGAGCATGTGGAGAAACTGAATTGCTCATAGTTGGTGCAAATGTCAAATGATACACCCAGTCCAGGAAACAATTTGGCAGTTTCCTTAAAAACAATACAAGCTAGGCATGGTGTTGCACACTGATCGAGTGAGATTTAGGTGATAATTAGGTACTCAATCTAACATGACACAGAGGAGGAGAGAGATATAAACAGCAAGAGATAAAAGTTTAATATGGGCATGGAGGGAGTCAGCACCCAGACAGCTGTACTGACTCTCTGAAGACAGAGGACAGGGTTGGAGCTTATATGCACTCTGAGGGGAGGGGGCACAGGGTAGCTGACGTAGGCTGCTCAGCATACCTTGCTGAAGGGGGATTGGATCATTGTTGGCCTGCGTGGGCTTTAGCAAAGGCAGCTGGGAAGAAGAAACTACAGGGGTCTCTGGGAAGAAGGAGCTAGGCACCATTATAACTCAGCATTGGACGTTGTCATGAGGACTGGGCAGGTCTCAGGTGGGAAACCTATCACACACCTGTGATCGGAGTACTCTGGGAGGCTGAGGCAGGAGGATCACTTAAGATCAAGCCCAGCCAGGGCAACTTAGCCACTTAGCAAAAGACCCTGTTTCAAAATTTAAAAATAAAAATAAAAATGGCTGGGGATATAGCTCAGTGTGAATGGCCTGGGTTCAATCCTCAGTACCCCCTCAAAGATGTAACAATTCCACAATTATATTTCTGGGAATTTATTCCAGAGAAATCAAGATTTGTATTCACACAAAATCTTAAGTACAAATGTACATCACAGCTTTACTGTACTAAGTGACCATGTGGAACTACCCACATAATCTTCTGTGGATGGATAGTGGCTTCCATGCCATGGGTACTGCTTAGCAAGAGAAAAGAGAAAGGACTCAGCTGGGGCTGGATGTGGCTCAGGAGGGGAGCATGCACTTAGCATGCATGAGGCCCTGGGTTCTGGAAGAAAGAAAGCAGGAAGGAAGGAAGGGAGGGAGGGAGGGAGGGAGGGAGGGAGGGAGGGTGAGAAGAAAGAAAGAGAGATAGAAAAGTTACTGAGACAACCTGGAGGAATCTCCACATGTGGAGAAAATAAACCAAATCCCCAAAGGTTACAGACTGTGTGAGGCTATTTACATAACATCCTTGAAATGGCACCATGAGAGATTTGGAGAAGTGAACAGTGGCTCCTGGAGGGGGAAAAGAGGAGAGGATGGGAACGGGTGAGAGGAGGGATCCCGGTGCTGACCCCATGTGGGCATCCAGGCCATGAGTATGTCATGTGACTCTACAAGATGTGCCCGCGGGGGAGGAAACCTGGTAAAGGACATGTGGAATCCCTCAGTGTTATTTCTGACAACAACAACATGTGAATCTGCAATTATTTCAAAATAAAAAGCTTAACGAAAAAAATCCTGGCATGTTTGTGAATATATATATATATATATATATATATGTATAATCTATATGTGTGATTTTATATAATTGCTAAATACATATTGCTATATTTATTACATACATTTGCACACTTTAAAATTGTAAGTGATAAAAAAAAATGACAGCTCCTGGGGCTCCCCCAGAGCCTCTAAGTGGGAAACGCTGGCAGCTAGGGCTCTGTACCCAGCAGGTTCCCAGGTTGATCTGGAACAGCTCCAGAAACCAAGAGCCAGAAGTCCAGGTTCACTGTGGAGACCAAGTCTCCAGGAACCTGTAGCTCCCGGCCATACCCACCGCGCTCTCGCTCTGCGTACCGGGCGTGGCCTGAGCCAGGTCCCGGCCAGAGTAGGGATACAGAAATCAGGTGGGAGGATCCATGCCCAGGCTTCCCACAGGCGAGGGAAACTGTAGCCCAGGAAGGCAGGACAGGGGCCTTGGGGACCACGGCCCATGGGCACACCACACTCTGCTGACCCTACCTATGCTGTCCCCATCTCTCCACATCCTACATCCCCATGAATACTTCCTTCTAAGCTGTCTTCCCTGTAGTGCACCGCCTGAGCTTGAGTCTGAGTTCAGCTAAAAAAATAAAAGGGGCTGGTATGTACAGTGGTACAGTGCCCCTGAATTTCATCCTCAGTAGTGAAAAAAAAAAAGGAAAGAAAGAAATGAAGGAAAGAAAGAAAGAAGGAAAAAGAGAACTAGGGTATAGTAGTTTGAAGTCAATCCAAAAGTTCACGTGTTAGAAACTTAAGCATGAAGTCCTGCTTGGAATTTGGAGGTGGGAGGCAATGAAGGTCATGGGGTGGAGCCCCTCTGATGACATTAGTATGTATGCATGTATGTATTTATTTTGCAGTGCAGAATGATAGCCCCAGGTGCTTTTAAAAATTATTTATTTATTTGTTAATTTTATTTTTTATCCTGAGACAGGCTTTCTCTAAGTCACTAATGTGTCCTGGCTGGGCTCTAACTTGATCCTCTTGCCTCAGCCTCCTAGAGAGCTGGGATTATATGTGTGCACCACCATGCCCAGCTGCATTTGTGGTTTTATAGGGAGGGGAAGAGAGATGCTATTAGCCCTCTGACCTGTCCTGTTATGCAGTGCCCTACTGTGTTATGACACAGCAAGGTGCCAGCACCACGCCCTTAGGCTTCCAGTCTCCAGAACAGTGAGCTAAATAAACTTTTCCTTACAAATTACCTAGAATTACCCAGTTTTGAGTATTTTGTTATAGCTGCAGAAGACAGGAACAGGAAAGAGTCAGTGAAGAAAAGAAATGAAGTAGTCACTGGGCCACCCAGGGAGAAGCCCTAGGCTGCTGCAGGGGCTTTGCCCACAGCAAGGTGACACTGAAGCAGGGTCAGGTGGCCGCAGATCAGTGTGTGTGTGTGTGTGTGTGTGTGTGTGTGTGTGTGTGTGTGTGGCCTAGAGCAGCTCCTGCTGCTCTGACAGGAGCCCCCCAGCCCTAGGCACTATGGGCTCCTTCCTCTTGTTAAGGTAAGTGCAGGGATCAATAGCAAGAATTCAGCATCTTGCTTATTGATTTGTTTTGAGCCAAGGTCTTGGTATGTAGTTGAGGCTGGCCTGGCCTCTCCCTCCTGAGAGGTGGCACTGCAGATTCGTACCACCGCACCCAGCTTGAGTGTAGCACTTCTGCAGTAGCCTGACAGTGATCTATGCCTGTTGACTCTACTAATAAAAAATTAGGGGCTGCATTTTGGATGTCTTTGGGGATTTCTTTCCATTTTTCTAGTAATTCATTTTATTGTATTTTACAAAAGTATTAGTTTGCAATGGATTTGGAACAAAACAAAATACAACAGAAGCCTGATGCACACTATTATTTCCAGATGTTTGGCTGAAAGGAGAGGAGAGGGGGGGACAGGGCATTAACTAGAAGGGCGTTTGGTGTGAGGCCTTTTTGGTTATTTGGTTTGCTGTTGTTTGTGGTGATGCTGTTTACTCTGAGAACCACAAAAACTTGAGCATATTTATAAGAGGAGGAGAAAAAGCCAGTATAAAAAGAGGTGACAGGGCAGAGTAAAGAGGAGGTGAGCGATGACCAGACAGTCACCTCCTGAGCTGGTAGGAAGAATGAAGAGAGAGAGAGGGCTGGAGGTACAGCTCAGTGGGCTAAGTGCTTGCCGCTGAGCACTAGGGCCCTGAGTTCGATCCCCGGTCCCGGGGGAAAAAAAAAAAAAAAAAAAAAAAAGAGAGAGAGAGAGACAGCCCAGGCATAGGTAGACACACATGCGTGCACACACACGGGCAGGCACACAGGCACATCTTTCCATGGATGTTCACACGTGCACACAGGCAAGGGTGGCCACATTCATTAGGAATCACAAAGAAGACTGAAAACACAGAGGCAGAGTTGTTGTTTTTAAATTACAAGAATTCTGGGAATAAATCTGCATTAACAAAATAAAAAGAAATAGGTTAACTTGTGGTGGGAAAAAAAAGATATTAAGTTGACCCCAGAAGTAGAAGAAATAGCCACAGAAGTGGGAAATGTGGTCAAGACCTACCTATAAAAATATCACTGGCCCTTGTTTTTTTTTTTTTTTTTTTTTTTTGGCGGTACTGGGGATCGAACTCAGGACCCTGCGCTTGCTAGGCAGGCGCTTATTCCACTGAGCTATATCCCCAGCCCCTAACTGGCCCTTGATAGCCTCAAGGCAAGCACTATTAAGTTTTAGGGGGACAATCACCATATTATATAAACTACTCAAAAACAGAAAAAGATAGGCTCTTCTCAACACTTCTTCGAAATCAATAGCAGAAAAGAAACCTATGGGAATAAAAGAGAAAAGAAACCTAAGTTCCAACCCCTTTCTGAACATGATGCAGAATCCTATAAAATGTTGGTTTTCTTTGTTGTGTGTTATCCAACCTCTCTGGTTAAAGCTCCGTTTATTCCTGTTGCTCTTTTTTTTTTTTTTCCCAATTAATGTACTTCAAGTCATACATTTTCAAATCCTTCCTTTGGGTTAGCACACAGGTACTAAATTTAAGCCTCTCATTGTCTCTTCATTTATAAATAACTGCAATTTGAGGCTGGGGTGTAGCTCAGTGGTAGAGCGCTTGTCTACTATGCATGAGGGCCTGGCTTCCATCCCCACCACCACAAAAAGAAAAAAAATTCTTAATAAGATAGTTCGCGAATTCTGTTTTAATTTCCTTCTTTACCCAAAAGCTATTAGGATGTCTTTAATTGTTCAGATGACCACTCTATGTTATCGTCTTACTACTAATTGTAAGTGATTTCATTATAATCGAGAATTGCATGATTTCTGCTTTTTACAACCTACTGAGATGTCTTTTGTGGCCTGATAAATATTCAGTTTGGGGGACTAGCCCATATGTGTGGAAATAATACATATATGATTATAAAATTCTGATAGGTGTATTATTGGTGATTTTCAACTCTATATCTACTGGCCATGGTGATGCACTCCTATAATCCCCGTGACTTGAAAGTCTGAGGCAGGAAGATCACATATCTGAGGCCAGCTGGGAAAATTTAGTGAGACCCTGCTCAAAATAAAATTTTAAGTGTTTGGGATGTTGCTAAGTGGTAGAATACTTGCCCAGCACGGGCAGGGCCCTGGGCCTGATCCTCAGGGCTACAAAATTAGTATGTCTCTAATTCCTTTTTGTCCACTTGTTTCTTCCATTTCTGAGACTAGTGTGTGGAGATTTCCCACCAAATGAGGATTTATTAGCATAGGCACTTCTATAATTTTTTTCTTTATATGTTTTGAAAAATTATTGGTTAATGCCTAGGAATTGACAGTTGGTGCGGCAGACTCACCACCTGCTCCTGCCTCCCTCTCTCTGTCTAGAGGAAATGCCAGATCCCTGTCCCCTGCCGATGGGGGTGTCCACAGAACTGGTTCTGACTCAGAAGATGCTGTCTCCCTACTCTTTTTGGAAACAAGACATAATAATTAGAGGTGCAGCAACCATGAGGACAAAAAAAAACCATGCCACCCGAAGATAGCATCTTGCCAGGATGGTGTCTACAGGCGGTTGCACCAGTCCTGGGCTCTGCCTCTCTCTGCATCTCTGCATCCCGCATCCCTCTATCACTTGCAGCTGCGTAGTTGCTGACAGGGGTGGCAGTCGGTGCATTTCTGTGATAGTTATAAATGAAATATGGGCTGGGACCTTTCCCATGTTTTTAGTCTTATTTCTTTTGATCTTTTGTTAATATTACTATACTTGTCTTTTTTGTTAATATTTATCTGGTATAGCTTTTTTTTTTGTCTTTTTGAGACAGAGTTTCACTATGCAGTTCAGGCTGGTCTTGAACTCACTTGGTAGCCCAGGCTGACCTGGAACTTGCAGCAATCCTCCTGCCTCAGCCTCCTGAGTGCTGAGATTACAGGCATGTACCACCATGTCTGGCGGGTTTAGCTTTTTATTGAAGCCCTATAATATGATATACACCTATCAAAATATAATTTTTTTGAGAGAAGGTCTTGCCATGTAATTCAAGGTGGTCTTGAACTCACTATGTAGCCAAGGTAGGCCTCAGACTTGTAGTCACTCTCCTGCTTCAGTCTCCTAAATGCTAGGATTACAGGTGTGCACCACCACACCTGGCTCAAAATGTACTTTTTTTTTTTTACTTCTGGGAATTCAACCTGGGGATACATCCTGAGTAGCTGGGATCACAGGTATGTGCCACTGCACCTGGCCAAGTGCACCTATTTGAAATTCACCAGCCTGTGTATCCTCATATAACAAATACACATATAACCATCACCAAAGACAAGCAACAGATAGCGGCTAGGGTTGCTTTTGCCTTTCTCACTGCCAGTACTTCCAGGGTACTTTCAGGTAGGTGTGTGGGAGCTTCCACTGACATCACAATACATGTTCTGTGGTTTCATGAAATAGAATGAGCAGACACTAGGGGTGGCATTGAGAGCTATGGGAGGATCTCCAGGGTCCTCCCAGCTCGGCAACAGGAAAAGTGTCAGTCTTGCCTGGGGCTGGGCAGAGATCAGTGGTAACTGTAGGCCTCTTACCCTGACCCAAAGGATCAGGCAAGACAGCATGTCTGCTGGTGCCCTAGCACAAATTAAATACTTGTCCTGGAGATGGGTGACAAAGGTCCCTTGACGTCCATTGTGCTGAACTGGGTCAAGTCCATCCAACTTGGCTCTAGTTACAGTTGCAGAATCACCACGATTGGCTGGAACCTTTGGCACCTGGTGAAGTCTTAGGTTCCTTCTCAAAATGTATTTAAATACATGAAAGAAAACACATAGATTTTTTAAAGGAAACATAATGAAACACAGTAGTCAAAGCATTTATGAGTTTTGTATATATTTTATATGCTTATATCACAAAGGTTCTGATATATGTGATGTGCCTTTTCATTGACACATTAGAAATCTACCAGAATTTTGAAGTACTGACAGAGATCCCTATAATAATTGTGGGTTGATTTGAAAATAAATGTTATTTAGTTGTCCTTAACTTGGTGAAGGTGTGATCAAAAGATACCATGAACATTTAAATGTTTAAAAATTATTATAGTAGAAGACACATTGCTGTTAATCCCCTCAAAATACCCTCTATCTAAAACACACTCATCCCATCGTGCTTGCCACTCTCTGAAGCAGGTCTGGAAGTGCTCTTTCATGAGTGTCTTTAGTTGCACTGTCACTGTTGCCTCAGTGTTCCTGAATCAATTCAAAATGATTCAAATTGATTCCTTCCATATCATTTTGACTTTGGGGAAGAGCCAGAAGTCGCATGGTGCCGGAGCTGGTGAACAAGGTGGATGAGGACGCACTGTGATGTTTTTGTGAGTCTGCCTTTGCTGTTAGGTGGCACCTAGCAGCAGCATCCACTGTAGTTTTTTTTTTTTACTCAAACCTCATAAAGACACTCATGAAAAAGGACTTCAGGAACTGCTTCAGAGCAGCAAGGATGATGAGATAAGTTCAAATCCAGGGTGAGTCTTTTGAGGGGTATTAATGACAATGTGTCTTTTATTGTAATACATTTTTATTTTCTTTAATTATTATTATTTATTATCTTACGTTTCTGGGAATTGAACCTAGAGCCTTCACACTAAGGCACAGCCCTTTTAAAATTTTGAGACAGGGTTTCACTAAGTCAATAAATTGCCCAGGTTGGCCTTGAAAGTTGCAATCCTCCTTTTCAGCTTCTCACAGTATTGCAGCTATGGACCAGCTGTAATAAATTTTAAAAATTTCAACACACACCATATTTTTTGATCAGCACTTGTATTAGTGAGACATCAGTGGAAACAAAGTAATATTGTCCTGTCCAAGGACAGGGACCCCTACTCTCCCCATGAGCTTCCCACCTGGGCTTTTCACAGACCCAGGTTACCTAGAGCAACCACCAGAGTGGGCAGATGCTAGAGTTGGCCAGTTTAGTAGCTTGTCTGGATTCTGATTTTTAAAATTTTGTTGGTGTGGTGGTGGTAGTTGACACAGGGTCTCACTATGTAGCTCAGACTGCCCTGGAACTCATGGTGATCCTCCTGCCTCAGCCTACTGAGTGCTGGGATTACAGGTATTCCACCATGCCCAATTAAGGATTCTGAATTTGTATCTCAGCCAAGTGTTTGTCTTTTATTGCATGACTCTAACTCATTAGCGTTTCTTGTAATTACTGATGCATTTGGACCTTTCCTAGTGCCTGGCACTGGCCTCAGCCACTATGCTCTCTTGCTGTCCCTATTCCCTCTGTGCAACCCCTCCCCGACTTTTGTTACATATGCTAAGTTGTCTCTTCCATTTGTTGGGAAGGTTTGTATTATATTCTTTTTATCTACTGGTTACATTTCACTTAATTAAAACAGTTTTTTCCAATACTTAGGATGGAATCCAGGGCTTTGCCCACCCTAGGCAAATGCTCTACCCCTGAGCTTGTGTCCCAGCCTCAGGGTTAAATATTCACTATGTACTTGAATTTACACCTTCCCACCCATCTACAGTTCACCGTAATCTGTGTAATCCCACTCGCAAGACCCAGCCTTTCTTGCCGTTTATTCCCCACCCCACACACATACCTCTGTCCACTTTGAGGTCATCCGGAGCCTCCTCCCAGCCTGCCAGGAGCATTGCCCAACACGGGCGCCCCGATAAGCATCAGTCTCCTGGCTCCTGGGTCCCCTGCCTTCCTCTTGGGTTTATTAGTTTTGTTTTGCTGGAATGCATAATCCAGTCATTATTTCAGATAGTATTTGTTGGAAATAAACTCTGCACACTTGGCATGACCAAAAACAATGTTTGTTTTTCCTCACCTCTGAAGGCTGTCCCTGTGAACTGTGAAGGTGTCCTGCCACTGTTGCCGAATCTCAAGTTGCCACAGCAGATGTCGGGCTTTTTCTTCTGTTTTTTTCCCCTACTGGGAACTTTTTATTTTTCTTTCCTGCATTCTAAAGTGTTATCCGAGTGTTTCACTTCCAGCCCTGGACAGTTTTATTAGTTCCCTTTTCTTTTCTTTCTCCTTTGGAATTCCATTTAAGTGGATGTAGGAAGCGATGGGCCCATTCGCTGTATTTCTCAACTTTTGCTTCACACTTACCATATTTTGCCCTTTTCATCTCTGGCCTTGAGAATTCTTCAGCGTAACCTTCCAGCCCACGAGGCCACTGCTCAGCCGAGGCCGTTCCACTCCTTGCCCCACATAGTGAGCATTTTCATTTCCAGCCTCCAATTTTTTATTTCCCAAGATACCTAGCTAACTGTTGGAAGGTATCTTTTAAGGCTTATTTTTATTTTCTCAAATGAACGTGGTTTTATTTTTCTCGAGTATATAAATAATATATTCTTGTGAAATTGATACAGAAAATTGTAAAGAAGAAAGCAAAAATCATCTGAGCACTCACTTCCCCAGCTTCTTTCATTTTGATGATTTTGTATTTTTTTTCCTTTTAGATTCTTTGTTTTTTCTTTTTTTGCTGCTGAGGACTGAATCCAGTGTCACACAAATGCTAAACACACACTACCATTGAGCTACACCTCCAGTCCCCAGATTTTTTTTATAACGACAGAAACTTTTTTTCCCTCTGAACATATTACTAGTGCTGTTTTGAAATATTCTGTGTATTGTAAAACCTGTTGCTTCCTCCACTCCAGTACTGGGGACTGAACCAAGGGTTTTCACACTGAGCTACATCCCAAAAGCTCTCTTAAAATTAAAAAAATTTTTTTTGAAACAGGGTCTTGCTAAGTCACTAAGTTGCCCAGATTAGACTTTAAAATTTGTGGTCCTCAACATGTATAATAGGTATTGTGAAATTCGAAGAAAATGTTCAAATGGGAAGGGGAACTGAGGAAGAGGGTGGGGAAAGGAAGCAAGGCAAAAGAAAAAACACGAAAAAAAGGAAAAATGGAAACAAAGCTTTTGTAAATATGGAGGGGAAGAGAGGTTGGAGGGAGGGTAAGGGAAAGGGCAAAAAGAGAATCAAGGTATGTCATGTACAGGTACAAATTCCCTATGATGAATGTGATCTATATGTATGCCTAAAATGTACTCAATAAACTTAATTTTTTTAAAAAAGTGTGGTTCTGTTCCTAAGTAGCAGGGATTACACAAGTGGGCCACTACGCCCAGCTCTGGCTTCTCACGTCACACACTTTAGCAGCTTATTTACCACTGACCTGAGGCAGTGTGGGATGCGGATGCTCCACATAGCCACTCAGGTCCCAGAGGTGATGGCTGCTCTGCTATCATCAGTGTGGCTTCTGTGGATGACTGTCCCCACTCCACGGGAAGGGAGACCACAGGACAACTGTGTGAGCCTTAAACTGGTGCCATCTACCGTGAGGGGCCCAGGAAGGTGGTGTAGCCAGGTGTCCCGTGAGAAGAGGAACAGCTTTGGGTGGACAGAAGGATGTCTAAGCTGCCCTCTGGCCTTCAAGTATGCAGGAGCACCCTTGCTTCTTCCCACACATGGAAAAGGTCACCACAGAGAAGGTCACCTCAAGGGGAAGACCCTGCGGCGGCCCGGTGTGGCCAGGGGCCAGGGTCTGCTCACTGGGTCCAGATGCAGTTTCCCTGCTTGCATGGATGCCACTGACAGCCCACATTGTGTTCAATTATCCGCTGCCTCCTCAGCAACCTGATCCTTAATCTGAGCTCTGCCACAGGCCTAAACCCTCTTATTTGACTGAGCTGTTTTTGCGGCCAACCTTGAAGCAGTAAGAATCTTCTCTCCTACTGTTTGAGGTATGAACAGTGCCTCTTCCAACCAGCAAGCCCACATTTCTGGGCTGCTATCTCTCAGGCAGGACTGGGTAGAGCTACAATAGCAGCCCACGTACTAAGGTTCTGGTTCTTTCCTACCCCTTGCCCAGTTCTCCAGTGCTCAGCTGATGCCACATGTTCTAGGATCCTATCCCTCCAGTGCCCTGTACACTGACTTCAGTATTAATCCCACAGGCGTTAGTCAGCTGTCCAAATGATGCTTCATAAAGAACCACCCCAGAGTGGTTTAAAACAGCAATGAGGATTCTACCTTGAAACAGCAATGAGTGCCTCCCAGCCAGCTGAGCCCACCAAGCCAGGCTGGACCTGGGTTCTGAGAGGCAAGGTGAGCTGCTACCCACTCAAGCTCCTTGCCTCCTGGGACCAGTGTCTTGTCATCACCATACGATTCACTCTCCATTACGCCATGGGGCAGTTTTCCCGTGGTGGATCCTTGACATATAGGAGGACAGGACTGGCCTTGCCAGCACATTCTACACCTTTGACCACTTCACATCTGGAAACATCCCACTGGCCAGAGTGAGCCACAGTACCAAGCCTAAAGCCAAGGAGAGGATCGTGCCCACCACCCACCCAGAGGCCATTGCAAGGCAGATGTAAAATTCAAAAACCAGGTTGAATTATTTAGTCTGAGATCAATTTGAGCTAAATTAACCTTTGATGGTGCTGACATATACAGCCTGACATAACAGCCCAAACAAAAGGGAAGTGCTTTTGGAGAGCACTTCCTCTCCAAGAGCAGGGCCACAGGTGCGCTTTGGCCCTGACTGCCCAAGCCACCCGGAGCCCAGGCTGATGGTAGTTCTGTTGGTCACTGCTGGCTTACTTTGGTTGGGGGCACCCAGGGCCTCAAGCCTGCAGAGAGGAGACAGCTGCAGAGAGGGGACAGCTGGGGAGCACCAAGGTCACTCACCTTAGCAGAAGTGGCTGCATGGCCACACCCCTTGCTAGGGAACACTGGAAGTGTCACCTACACCCCACCCCAGGGAGCCACACCTGATGTGTCACCTCAGGTTGTGAGGTTCTGTGGGCCCATCAGCAAGTGGTTAGCAGCCTCGAGACTGTGGCAGGCCAGGCAGGTTGCTGCAAGCATCAGTGCTGGGCGTGAGGACCGGGAACTCTCTGATCTTTCCAGGTGCTACTTGCCAACAGGATGTCTTGTCCTCTGTCTCAGCTCAGCTGGGGAGGGGCTGGTCTCCACCCCAATCACCCTTTGGTATGGGTGATAGGAAGCCTCTGACCATGACTACCTCAAAGCCACCATCCCTGCCAGCTCTAAAGCCGTGGTCACCTCTCTCCAACCCGTGATAGTCCACCCCTGTCCCCAGGCACGCTTCCAGTTCTGGGGTTATAATGGATTTTAACATGTTTCTATCATTTCCTGGGCTCGAGGGTAGGAACAGAGACTGTTAGGAACTGTCCAAACTGATATCTTGATTCAATCCCTTCCAGGCCTCTAAATTGGTTCACGTTCCAGGCCTGGGAGGCTTAATCCCTGGGAGCTGCATCTTCAAGGCCATATTGATCTGCATCTGTGAAATGCAGTGGTGACTGGAAGAGGTCAGGTTGCTGGGAGCCCCTGCCTGCTCTCTAGGCTACCCTTAGTCTCCTGGGGAACAGCTGATCCCCATGACCCTTGGAACCTTAGAGGTCACCGTCCAGGGGCTTTGTCAACAAAGAACTGGACGGTGACTTTGGTGAAAATGTGGCCAGGGACGTGGGGAATGAAACTGTTCAGGCTGAGCCCTCGGCAGGTCCTGGGACGTTTGTGATCAGACTCTCCCCTAGCTCAGGCTCCACCATGCCACACCTTATTTACACCAGCGTTTACTTCTCCCTTGGCCCCACAAACCAGATACCACAGCAAAGGGCTCATCCTAATCTCCAGGTCCAACAGTCGCCAACTGAGTCCACCAGGTTGCTCTGTTTCCATCTCCGTTTGTGATTTCACTTGGGGCCAAGGTTTGGGAACCAAGGAAAGTTTGAAAAACACCCTCCCCTGGGCCTGGGACCATAGAAACTCATAGGCTGTGGATTCTCTTTCTCGAGATGCAGGAGGCCAGAAATGACCACAGTCCTCCTCTGGGCACAAGGCAGCCCGCCTAAGCAATCTTTGTTGGAGAAAAGTCACAAGCCAGCCCTCTGGGGTTTATCTCTACCTGCACCTCCCCACAGGAGAGCACTGGTGAGACCCCGGCTTCACCCGGTGTATAGGAGCAATGGTGGGGAGGCCCCAAGCAGCAAGCTCCGCAGCCTTGGCTGTGGCCTCCTCCAGGTCTGCTCCCCCGGCACTGGCTGTTTAGTTCAGGAAATGAGGGGCCACTGGTCCTCCTAGGTAAGGCTGGGACATCGGCCACCAATCCCACAAGCACTTCCTGGGTACGAGGCCTGAAGGAGCCCCGTGCTTTCGAAGCGAAACACTGATTTATGGACATTCGATCCCACGCACTCCTTTCCCCTGGGAGGCTGTGTCGCCTGCACTTCGCGTGTCCTTCCAGGGTGCGATGAGCTGTTATGGACGAAGTCCTCTGAGACCTCCGGGCTGACAGTCTCCAAGTCGCCGTCCTCGCTTCCTGCAGCCGCGATGTCCCCTCCCATGTCCGCCTGCTGGCTCTCGGGTGCTATCTCGATAGAGTAGGGGGCTCAGAAGAGCAGAATCCCGCAGCAGCGGACCTAACCAGACTCCCATGATCTAGTCCTGAAGCAGTCGCGAGCTGAATCCTTCGGGCTGCAGCGCTTCCTCATAAACCACGCCCCCGAGTGCACCCATTGATCAACCCGCGTACCGTCCGCGCCCCCAAGCGATCCCATTGGTCTGCTTCGGCGGCCCAGACAAAGGGATCGGGGGCGGCTGGCAGTGATTGGGTGTACGCGGGCCACGGAACGTAGGGGGGATCGCGGCGGGCGGAGGCGCTGTCCCTCACATAGGTGGGGCGGTGGGGGCGGGGCTCCCCGGAGGGCGGCGGCCGCAGGGCGCCTAGAGCCCGCCTGCCCCTCCACCCTGCACCCCTCCCGCCCGGGGACTCCTGCCCGGACCGCGGCGCCTCTTCTTCCCTGAGGGCTCCGTGTCTGCCTCCGCAGTGGGCCCGCCAAACCGGGAACGCCGGAGCCCGGACGCAGAAGGCCGGGCCGAGGCTGCAGCTGGATCCGCCACGCCGCTCGGCATCCCTTGCGCCGCTCCCGGGCCCGGAGTCCACTCCAGACCCGCGGGGATCCTCTGTGGATCGCGGGCGGGATGTGTGGCGCCCGCGAAGGCAGGCCAAGTCTCCGGCTTCTCGCGCTTCCTGGAGAGTTGACTTGGCGGGTGCGTTGCCGGGGAGGGAGGGATGGGCCATGGGGCCACTAGCCGGGTGGGGAGTGGCTTCGAGGGGCCCCTCGCCAGCGGAAGGCCCGCGAGGCCGCCCTCGGAGCACCGCCAGGTACGTGCGTTTTCCTTGTTTCCCGCGCACCCGGAGCGCACCCTCGGGAGGGAATGAGTAAACCCGGCTGGTGTGTAAGAGCCGTTCGCTGTAAACGTGTCTTTTTGCAGGGTGGACCCTCCACCTAGTGTTACTAGAGCTTTCACCGGGGCGCCCATCTACCCGCACCCCGACACCAGCAGGAACAGCGCCCCGTGGAAATCTGCGTCCCATTTCTCCCGGTGGCGTGTAATTCGCCAGCGAAACGGCGCCCAGCCTGGGCCTCAGCTGGGACAGCAAGCTTTCTTTCTGCAGTCGTCTCCATCTCTGCCCTCGGAAAACTCGGGTTCTGTTCCGAGCGTGTCGAAGGAATCCCGGACAGGGAAGGCTCGACCTTGGCGGCTGCTGGGTGAGCAGCTCCCGTCGCCCGGTACAAACCACTCCCGACCCTAGACACTCCGGGCTTGCAGCTAAGAGAGGCCTGTGGACTTTGGGGTCTTTTCCGGTCGGAGGAGGTCGGTTGTCCGACTGGAGCAGCCTCCTTCCCCTCCCCCATGCCCACTTCAAACAAAAGAAATTTTCGGAGAATCGTTCTTTTGGGGGTGAACTCTTCTGATTGTAGACCTTCAAGTCTCCCCGCCCCTGTTCTTAAGAAGGACCCCCCCCAACAAAAGGAAGATTGAAGAGAAATCGAAGGAAAACAGCTTCTATTTTTAGAGTTCGTTAAAAAAAAAAAAAGAGAATTCACTTTTTCTTGCCAAAGTTAAGAAACAGCTGAGCCAGGGCTCTCCCCACTTTCTTACCTGATGAATAGGATTTTAGATGATGTTTGCTTGGGGAGGTTTCTTTGGGAGACTGTTTCAGAAGAGGAAAAGTGCCCTAGCTGTGTGGGAATTTGGAAAATACCTCCAGCCGGTGGGATGAAAACCCCTATGGAATGAAATTTACTCCTGGCCGTTTTGCAAAGGTTGAAAATTAAGTAATTTGGCGATGATATGAAGGGGGAGCAATTTTGTGGCCTCTTCCCCTCCCCCCAGTAAATGAGAACAAAAGGCCGAGGCGAAGGGTGCAGGGTAGGCTGGGAGTTTGGGAACCCTGACTGGGATGGAGCACGTTATAAAAATCCCTCGCCTCCCAGACCTGGCCGGTGCACACAGGAATATTTCTTGGAGTCTGGACAGGGAGGAAAGTGACTCCTCCGCTCGTCCCAAACTGTAGTTTCTGGGCTGGGGAGAAAAGGACCCGGGTCTGGGAAGGAGCCTTTTTGGGGCAAGGCGCGCAGCCCGTGTGACCACTTTCCTTCCGCGGACCAAAGCCCAGGGCTCGCGTCGTCTTTCGGTCCCGCGTGGCGCGCGGGGCGCCGACCCGCGTCCGCCAAAGCCCTGGACCTCATTTCTCTCAAAATAAAACTAAAGCCATAAACGCTCCCGACTCCAGTGGAAAAGGCGCCTCAGATTTATGGTCCCCCTAATTCCCCACACTAATTCTCCCGGTTTTTAGTTGACTTAGGTTGGTGACCAATAAAATCATTTTTCATTTTGGATTATTTTTTCCCCAACGCGAAAACCCAAATTTCGCTCCTCTTTTACTCTGGGGCGGGGGCGGGTACTCTTCTGAGCCGGGAGCAAAGAAACTTGCCAAAAGCTGAGCCGCGTATAACCCCTCCCCCACGGGCCCCTTAATTTCAGTTTAGGGTAAATTTTTTTGTTTGTGCTCCCACTGCTGGTGGGCAATTCCGGGGTCCCTCCTTGGATCCCTGCCGGGTGCAGTGCGGCCTGCTCCGACTCCGGGCCCCACTCGAGGAGCGCAGACTGCACTCGCTTGCTAGTAGTCCAGGCTCCGCTGCCGAGTGGGGTCCCTGCGGCCCCAGGCCACCCCTTTTCCTGCATCCCCCTCACCGGCCGCGGGCCTAGGGCACTGTGGGGTTCCCCCAAGGAGGAGGATTCCCCGGCCAACCTGCACCGCTGCCATGCGGTCCCATCCCCCTCTCTTTGTTCGCCTCTCCGGACACTGAGTCGGAGGTGGCAGGAAAAAAAAAATAATTAGATGGAAATAAAAGATTAGACGGGGTGCGCTGGCAGCCTGGACGAAGCTAGCCCGGCACTCCGCCGGCGCCTCATAAATCTTCTTCGCGGGCCTGACAAAAGCCGCGTCCTCCAGTTCCCTGGGAATTTAGAAACTTATCGATCTCCTCGCCGTCCCCCCAAACACCCCTCTTCGGGAGCTAGGGCAGAGGGTCTTTAGTGACCCCGACTTCTGGTCACCTCGGGAAGGGCAATAAATATCCTTGTCCTATTTGTGAGACCAAATAAATATTATTAAAGGCTGCTGCTTCCTCACTCCAAGCTGCCAGTGGAAAGTGTGTGTGAGGGACAATTTCCCAGAAGGGTGAGGGGCGGATAAACCCCTGGTGGGCGCCTCCTTTGTCTGGCCTGGCCATTGCCCAAGCCAGCCAAGCGCCCTAGGGCCAGCGGTTGGGCCAGTGGTTGGGCGCGGCTGGTGGGGAGTGGGCGCCTCACCCCGACCCCGCAGGTGTTCTGCGGGGCGCACGTGCGGCCCACCCCGGACTTCGCCCCAGTTGCCCCCCCCCATGTGGAGCTAGAGAAAAGTTGGTCTTGTCGTGTTTAGATTTTTTTAAACGCAAATTAATTGGGAAAAGAGTAAGGGCGCGTCCCAACGCGGGGAGGGGGCGTTAAAATTATATCTCCTTGTTGTGGCAGATTTTCTGACCTTTTCTATTATTAAAAGAAATGTTGCCACGTTTAATTTTGTTGCCGTAAGATGTGGAGAGGGTAGCCCAACATTTTGAAGTAATTTGATAAGCCTTCAAGTAGCAAATCCAAAACGGAGGCTGGTGGCCTAGGTATAGTTTCTTTATAACCTGAATTTACAATGAAAGCGTTCTCCTTTATGGATATAATAGATTAGATTTCACAACTTAATTCTCCGCAATGGCTCCGTTTAAGGGAGCTCCGGCTGATTTTATTACACCAAGCCAAATTGGATGTTTGTGGTCTTAACGAAAAGCGTTTGTGACATAAAATATATAATTTTTTAAAGTAAAAAACCAGTGGGTGCAAGCCCATCCCCTACCCCCTCCGCCCTTCCTCCTCACCCCCAACTCTCCAATTTGGGATATACTGAGAATTAATGGCGTTTGTTGATTTCTGCCGGGACTCAGCTCGACCTGGCGGGGACCTGGAGGCCTCGCGGGCCATGCTCACGCGGTACCACTCCTGGCCAAGGCTGAGCCTGCGCCTCTGCATCTTCCCAAGTTGTGAAGTTCCCGGGCTACAGCCCCAGGATCTCTGGGCTCCGAGGGCCAGAAGCCTCTGCCCACCCGGGGCTGCACCGCGAGCAGGAGACCCGTGTTGCCCGCAGTCTTCCGCGCTGCTTGCTGTAAAACAACTCTATTCTACCGATCAGCGGCGACACGAAGGGCCCCAGCACCCACTGTACGACACTCCCTGACACTCGCACCCTATCGACCTGGCGGCGAGCGCCTTCCTTCAGGAGTGAGCATCCGTGAGAGGGGCTTGCAAGACGCGGCCACCCCGCCTCCGAGTGTGGCCACTCCGCTTCTGAGCACTGGGCCTGACAAGGACAAGGGTCTTAGTGGCCTTGCTGTGGCCCGAGGCTCACTTTGCCATCACTTCTGATTAAAGCCGGATTCAGTTCTCCTGACAGCCCCCTTCCCCCATTGTCGGGTGCTTTGTTGCAGACTGATTTAGCCCCCAGGAGCTGGGGACAATGGCAGCCTGCCCGCGATCACTTCAATTCCCAAAGACCAGAGGACCTCCCCCCGCCCCCCAGTTCCAGGAGCCTTGCATCCGTCCCCAGCTGCAGGGACAGCCTGGGCGCCCCGCGGCCCACACAGGCCTCGAACCTGCGCGTGGGCAGGACGCGCGTGCGCGCGCGCGCTGGTTGGTGCGGGGGCTGCAGGGCCGCGCTTTAAATTAAATCTTCGCAGAGCCTGACCTTGTTTTTTCCTCGGGCGATAACGGCAACAGCTGTTTTTTCTGGAATTCCTGCTGGCTGGGGGAGGGGCGTTATTATTATTATTTTTGGTTGTCACAGTCTCCTGGAAACATTCCCTGGCCTCAGAAAGTGTAACAATAGCTCAGCGGGTTTCTGGAGGAAGCCCCCTCTCCTGCTCTCTCCAGGGACACCTCTGTGCTCTGTTGGAGTGGGAGTCTCCTTCCCTGCTGGAGCCCAGCCCCGTCCTTGGCCTTCAGAACCGGCCAGGCCTTGGGGTCCTGTGGGCCACTTCTGCCCGCCACTCTCTGGCCACAGTCACTCCCAGGGAGGGGTCATAGTTCTGTGAACCATGAAGATGGGCAAAGTTAATAGTGTCCTCCAGCATCAGTGGGGGCTGTGGAGACACTTGCCGTCCCAGCTCACTCCAGGTAACCACTCACCAGGGCCCTCCTTTAAGACACCTTCCAGACTCTGTCCCAAGAAGCTGGTACTGGGAAGAGGTTCCTCCTCCTCAGGAAGCCTGCCCCTGTTTGCTTTGGGGTTCAGCACTGGCCCAGAGCAAGTTAAACATTAAGAGGCGTGCAGCCCTGGGGGAAGGGAAAGCCAAGGCACCTTGGTATCTACTCAGTGTCTGTCCATGCCTGGGACTCTCCTAGCTCAAACTGGGTGGCTGTCTCCTATCCCCACCTGGAGTGCTGAGCAGTGGGTTCAAGAAAGGACAGTGACTTGCTCCCTTGTCTGTACATGGAAATTGCTACCCACAGACCTGACCCCAGCTTCTGGCTCCATGCCCCCCTGGGGACTCTAGCATGTTGTGTAGGGAGGGTCTGGCCCTCCTCACCGCACCTCTAGTGGGATAGGGAGCCCAGAAAAGTGCCTGTGCCCTAGAAGGCAGAAAGCCAGGCTGGTGAGCTGGTCTTGCTGCACGTGGCTGGCCTGCGATCAGACAGAGTGTGTGTGTGTGTGTGTGTGTGTGTGTGTGTGTGTGTGTGTCTCCTACTTGTGGAGGGGTTTCAGGGCCTTAGTGGCTTGCATCTCCCATTCCTCCTAGGTAGGTGGACCCTGCTTGGTCTCAGCCCCTTCCTGACCTCCTTAATGGGAGAGGCTGCTTTGTGTTCAACTGGCCTCAGGATCCCCTACCCGTCAGTACCATGGTGCAGCTCCAGGCTGTGGCTCTATGACCCAAGGGGTGAGCAGGCTGGACCCTCTCCCAAGCCCCTCATCCTGCCTGAAACTTTATTTACACTTGTGTTACACCAGATTTGTAGATGTGACACCCAGCCTTCGTGGATGGCAGGAATTGAACTTTAGTCTCTGGGCGATTACAGCGCAGGGGCTATACTTCATTAATGGTTGTTACACAGTAAAAAAAAAAAAAAAAAAAAGGCCCCTATTTACTTTTTAAAATGCAATTTGTTTTAATTTATGGTTCTAAGTACTTCTGCAGCTTGAAGGGGGCTGCTAGGACATGATTGGATGGGGGTTGGGGTACACAGAGAAGAGCATGACCTGGGAGGAAGTAGACCGACAGCCCTGGCCTGAGGCTGCAGGAGGGGACTATTATGGGCTGCTTTTTAAAAAGCGGAGAAAGGCCACTCGGTGGCCTTGCCCTCTGTGTCTGGATGCCGACAAGCAGGCCTGAGGAAGCATTCCTGAGCCAGACATCCGGAAGCTGGCTGTACAGGACTTTCCCCCAGGGACCCAGAGACCCTGGGACCTTGGACACATTGGTTCACAACCCCCACCCCATAGTCTGCTGAGCAGGTCCCTTGGGTCTGGCCTCAGAGGAGGAAGTCCCATGCACCTGGACTTGTGACTCCCTTCTGTATGAATTGAATTCTCCTTTCTTCCAGCCTCTGAGAAGTCTAGTGTCCCTGTCAGGGGCTTTCATCTGGCCAGGGTGCCACATGGAATGCCAAGGAATGCCTTCTTGATCTCCTGCACCTGCTGTCTGCCTCCCTTCAGTCTCTGGCTTATACTCACTGTTCCCAGGCAGCCTGTGTGTGTGTGGGGGGTCCCATGGTATGAGGGACCACTTCACCTCTGTCCCTTCCCCAACCATATTCACAGAAAAACCTGATGGTGACCACATCTGAACCCCAGCTACCACTAAATGGAAGGAGACTGGTGCTAGCAGGAGTCAGAGAGGTGGGGAAGTGCCGAGGAGGGGAGTACAGCTCTGGAGCTAGGGCCTGGCTTTGCACAAAAGACCAGCAGATGGGCCTGCGGATGCCACTCAGCAGGAGAGCAGTGTGTGGCATACTCGAGGTCCTGGGTACCATCCCTCAAACTGCAAAAAAGAAGAGAAGAAAGCACACAAGGGGCCAGAGCTGGAGACTGCTGGGCACCACATTCTGTAGACCCTGAAACACCCTGCCCATCTGTAGCTGCTAGCTCTCTCGGTTCACAACCAACAGCACTATATGGTCTTCAGTATCCAGGCGCAAATGCCACCAGAGCAGGGCTCCTGGCCCAACTTCTCTGTCCACACCCCTGCTCCAGTGGGCTCATGAGATGTCACAGAGCCCCACACAACCCAGACTGAGGCAGCCTTGCCCCTTTTGCTGTAGGCACTGTGGGTGGACAGGGGTAACCCCTGGCTCCTCATGCCACCCCGACCAGTGGCTTTGACCTGTTTGACCCCCAGGCTCCTGAGGACAGATTCTCCACCTGCCCCCCCCCCCCGACTGTCCTGGGCATTTGCCTCCCTTTCCCTTTTTATTTTGGGAGCCCTCAGCCTGCTGAGTTAATTGGCAAACTTTCCCAGAAGTAAACTTCAGGAATGGAAATTAATAATTTTCTTGATGTTGCACTCACTGTAATCAGGCCAGCTGGGAGGGGGGCCTGGGTGCACCAGAGAACCCTGGAAAAACTGTTAATGAACAAGATCTTCCGGGGCAAGGGGTCTCCTGTGCAATTTAGCAGCTCTGCAGCTCCAGTGCTGGGTGAGGTGACAGGGCTGGAGGTGCCTGGGAAGGGCGGGAGCCATCTCTGTCCCCAGGGTCAGGAAGCCAGTTCCTCTCCAGGCCTGTGACCTGGCAGAGTAGGTCCTCTCAGGTACTCCCAGCCAGGCTCTGTCACTGACCCAGGACGGCCCCTCACTTGGTGCTCTGGGCCAGCTGGGCCCTGGAGAAGGAAGGAGCCTGAAAGGAAGGCAGGAAGGTTACTGTGGGGCCCAGGTGGGATCCCCTGGGACCCTTCCTTTCAGAGACAAATGGCCTCAGTCCTGCTGGTCCTCCAAAGCATTGGTACAGTTTTGGGGAGCTTGCCCCCAGAACTGCCTATCCTGTTAGGAGGTATAGCTTTATATCCCTGGTGCTCTGGACCTCTGAGCCTCTTCTCACAGCAGGCAAGGAGTGGGTGTAGGACAGAGCTCAGGCTGCCAGGACTCTGGTACCCTGGGGGTGACAGCTGGGTCCTTAGCAGACCCTTGCCATAGTTGGCTGCTTTGCCAGCTCCTGGCTGGTCCTTCAGAGCCTTTGGGGTGTGTTGTCAGAGGCTCTTGGGAAAAACCCAGAAGCTTGGGCCCTTGTGACCCCCAAGAACCCCAGGTGGTTCTGACCTAGGTAGTCCAGTGACCACCCCAGAAGAGCTGGACTGGGCTGCAGAGCCAGCTCTGGGAATGCTGGCTGGCTGAATGGGTGGGTCACCAATGACAAGGTTTCCCCGGGCCACAGCCCTTTAGGGGGCACACTGCCTAATTCAGCAGAGCCTCTCCCTAGAATTTTCCTTGGAGAGCCAGAGACCAAAGCAAACCCTGAAGGGGACAGCTGCAGTGGGGAGAACAAAAGGACATCCTGCTTCTCCACAGCACCCCCACCCTGCAGCAGTTCCACGCCTGTGAGGAGGCCCTTGACAGAATGCCCTGGAGGGATGCAACGTGCTGGGTGAGGCAGAGCAAGGGCCTCTGTTTGGGGCTGCAAGTGAGGGCCACACTGGGTAGGGCCTTCCTGCCAGCTGGCCATGTTCTGTCCATGAGAGCAGTGCTGAGCCCATCCAGGGTGTAGTGAGCTCATGTTGGCCCAGAATGCCAGCTTTGTAGAGACTGCCAAACCAAACAGTTTTTCCCTCAACACAGGGATATGGAGCAGGACAGAAGGGAAAGCTAGTACTTGCCAGCACCTGTACTTTGTACATTTATAGCAGTAGCATTCTGGGGCCCCGTGAGGAGGGTTCCATGGAAATAACATTAAAAATGAAGACATGAAGCACAGAGAGGGTCTGTACTTTGCTCAAGGCCACACAGCAGGATTTGAACCAAGTGTGTCTATCTGAGAAGTGAGCTCTTGTCCTGACACAGTGTTTTCCAGATTAAGGTTGTCATTCCATCCGAAGGATACCTCCTCCTGCCCAGGACAGTGCCCATGGGCCAAGCAGCTGACCCAGCTTCCAAAGCTAGGCAGGCTAGAAAGGCAGCTTCTGTGCATAAGGAGCTCATAGCTCACCCCCAGCTCTGGGGTCTGGATTGGGCTAGGGGCTGCAGGGGCCCTGCTCTGACAGCACTAGGAGCAAGAGTGTGCTGATACCCCAACCATGACTCCCCACTGTCCTGTTAGAGCCACTGGGGACTAGCTTGTCCGACAGCTACTTGCAGCATTAGCTCAGGACTGCAGGGATTTCCATCCACTCTTCTTTCACTGGCCTTGGTCCTGGATAGACAGAGGCAGTTCCCTGTGCACTGGGCCCGGATGCTGCCCCTGCAAGTAAAGGTGTCCCAGCTTCAGAGAGCTTTGGAGGGTGCTTCTGTGGACAGAGCGTCATCTTGCAGAGATGGCCATCCATGCAGGCCCCCAAGCACTGGGGATGTGGGATCAGAGCATGAAAGCTAAGGGGACCAGCTGGGGTCCTCAGGTCACACATGGGACCAACTGTGGGAACTGCGTCCTTCCACCTCACCAAGCCTGGGTTCCCCCAGAGGGCTCACAGTGTCACCTGTGTGATGCTCTTCTCAGGCATGTTTCACTGGGTTGGGGCCACAGAGGAACAGCAGGAGCATCCAGTGGAGGGAGGGCCACTCTGCAGAACCACAGCTCTGGACACTTAGAAAGGCCTCGCATGCTGGAGGTCCTGGGTTCATCACCAACACTTCAAAAAGACAGAGAAAAAAGAGGGAATTGGGGGTGGGGGGCTAGGAGGATAGATTGCTCTATTGTTGTAGAGAAATTAATTGAAATGGGAAACCCTCCACAGACTCCAGACCCAGGCTGGGAAGGGACAGCCCTGAACCATTAAAGAGATAACCAGGATTTGCACAGGGTGGTGTGGAATCTAACAGGACTGTACAGTGAGCAATCCATTTCCTGGGCTCAATGACATAAGAAGGCCTCTGTTCTTAGCTGTTAGGTGCTGGAGTACTTGGGACAGAGTGGCATGATATCTATAAGACTCTCAAGAGTTTCAGCAGTTCTAAATGAAGGGAGAGAAAGAGATAAAGCAAATGGGACAAAAAAATCTTTCTAAGAAGAATGACTATATAAAATGAATTTTGTTTGCACAAATTTATAAAAATATTCTTTGGCTGCAAATGCCTGAAATGGACTGTAGCTAATTTAAACCATGAGCAAGTATCTGGAGCTTGTCGGGGGGAGGGCAGGAGTGGGCACTGCCCCTGTCTCCATGGTGGCATGCCTCCCAGGGGTCCTCAGTTAGGCATTCAAATGTCAGGAAAGGACTAGGCATAGTGGCGCACACCTGTAACCCTAGCACTCTGGGAGGCTGAGGCAGGAGGATGGCAAATTCCAGCCCAATCTGGGCAATTTACTGAGAAGCTGTCTCAAAAATAAAACACAAAAAAGGGCTGGCTGGGATATAGCTCAGTATGAAAGCCCTAGGTTCAATCCCCAGTATTGCCAAAAAAAGGGAAAAACTTCTAGATGTTACTTGTTTAGGGTCGTGACCCATGGAAGATCCCCAAAAATATACCTACTGCTTGAGTCCCAAGGTCCACATACCCTTCTCTGTACACTGGGCCACAGAACACATGGGTTCCTACAGTGCTGCTCGACTCACGTGGACTGTCCACGGGACGCTGTAGCTTAGCCACCTAGCACAGGGCAGTGTCGGCTGCTTCTCATGATTACCAGCAACAGGGTTCTGTGGTTTTGTACTGGTGCTGGGCACCTAGCAGTTCAAGGACAGGCCCTCATATCACAGCTCAGGAAAAGATCAAAACTCAAGTGCACTTTCTACAAAATGTGTATCACTTTTGTACCGTCATAAAGTCAAAAATCATTAGGTGGAACTATCACAAGATAGGGATGTCTGTGCTACTATAATTATTCTCATTTCGTGGAAGAGGAAGTTGAGGTACCAGGAATTTAAACTCTGTGCCTAGGGCCTCCCAGCCACGGTGTGGGGCCGATCCTTGTTCTGTAGCCCCTGGAGAGGCTATGGGCAGGCCCCCACCCAGCCACCTGCTTTGGGTTCCCAGAACTCACCTCGATGAAGGAACATTCTCAGGCATCAGAACCTACAGCCCTACTGCTACCTGCATGCCACAGCACTCAGGACAAAGGTGCCCCTGACTCACCCAGGTTTTCTCTGGATCCATGATAGGCTTCATACATTGCTAACATCACTGTGTGTCATGCTGGCAAAACCCAAACCTCAGTCAAGGAAGACACAGAGTAGACATGGCGTGGCCAAGGCCAACAGCCCAGGACAGCAGGTTGTTGGCCCCAGGTTGTTGGCTCCTCTTGAGCTGCATGCAGCTTGCTCTCTGGATCTCCCAGCTCTCGAGTGTACTGCAGGAGGCCACTGAGGACAAGTGTCCAGATCCTGAGGTGGAGGGTGAGTCAGCCCTCTGTGGAGTGTGCATCCTCACTACAGGGGCTTTGCATTTCAGAGCAGCACAGTGGCATCCCCTTGGCCACATCCACTCAGTACAGTTGCCACCGCCAGCTGTGGACTAGCAGTTTCCTGTCCCCTTAAGACCCAATCAGGCTGAAGAAGCCCCTCAAACTCCCCAAGGGACTAAGGGGGCCCAGGAGGTCCTACTCAGCACAGATCTGTCTTTTCCTCCTTGGTTTGCTTTCTTTGTTTTGTTTTTGAGACAGGGTCACTATGTAGTTTAGGTTGCCCTTGAACTTACTATGTAGCCCAGGCTGATCTTGAACTTGTAGCGATCCTCCTGACTCAGCCTTCCAAGTGCTGAAACTGATTTGTTTTTCAATGGGTAACAGCTGTCTCCACACTAGCAGAAAGACATGGGGCCTTGTGGATTAGGATTAGGGGCCCACATTCAAATCCAAACTGGTGACATTGGTGCTCTCTGTGACCTGGCCTGGCAGCTCTGGGCCAGTGGCATGGGAGTAGCTTAGCAAGTCCCAGTGGAAGCAAGTGAGGGGCACCCTGTCCCCCTGAGCTCCAGGCTGGGGCTGCTCCAGGCCTGCTTCTGCCTGTCAAGTCTGTGTCTGTGCCTGACCATCTCGCCTCTCCCCATCCTCTTCTTGGTTGCCACAGCACTGGGCCTGCTCAGGCCCCCAGGCGGCAGGCACCCCTTCCTCTGTGTGTCTACAGACTGCAGCCAGCAGGCCCAGAACAAGATTTCATATTTCTCTGGAAGTGATGGCTGGCCTGCAGGGACTGTCACAGGATGCTTGCTCTAAATTTGGGCTCCAGTCTCCCATGTGATGGAGCCTCTGCATGGGGCATTCTGTACCAGGAGGTGTGGAAGTGTCTGGCTCTACTCCCTGGAATCTGGCTCTTGCCTCCTCCACATCAGGACCTCATGACCATCTTTCCAAAGAGCAGGAGTGGGGGCCTGAGCCCACAGTTGGAGGCTGTTGCCTTCAGTGCTAGACCCCAGACCCCCAGACACTGGGCACCAACTGACCACCACCCATTCCCCTGGAGCTGTTGATGCTGAAGCTGGAAGCCTCTGCTCTTCCTCCACTAGACTCACCATTTGACCTTCTGCTGTCCATGGGCCTGAGGGTGCTGTGACATCCCTGGGCAGATCCTCCCCACTGTTTTAGGGGCTGGCCCCACCCCTCTCAGGGGATCCTGAGTGATAGACAGGAAGGGATCCCTAGGAAGGAGACCACCCTCCTGAGAGACCTGTGACTGACTTGCTTCCTGGCCCCCAGAACCTCTGCTTCTCTGCTCCAAGTGAGGGACATAGGGATGGGGACGGCCCAGGAGCTCAGGAACCAGTGAATGCTTGCGTGGGGCTGACAGATTATCTAGAGGCAAGAAACTGAGACCCCAAGAGCTGGCACAACCTGCCAAAGCCACACAGCCAGGAAGAGGCAGGAGCAGTGAGAATCCGCACTCAGAGCAGGTGGCAGGAGGAGCAGAACCTGAGACCAGTGCCCCTGAGCCTGGCTCCCTGGGTTCTGGGCCTAGGGAGACATAACTGGTGCTTCAGAGCTGAGGAGAGACAAGCTGACCTAGACACTCTGCCCAGAGGCCTGAGTGGGTGTGGGAAGGAGCCACAGCCCAAACACACCTGGCCTAGCACCCGGCCCAGGGTGGGGTTTCCCATCTGCTCTCCTCAATTCCCCCTCAGGCTAGAGGTGAAGGGCAGAGGGGCCTCAGCCATTCTGGAGTCACCTGGCCTGCCTGACAAACAGGAAAGACTGCAGCAGATTCTGGGAGCATCCTTGCTGGGCCTGGGCTCTCTGTCCAGTCCTAGAGGAGGCGGGGAACCCGTCTGCCTTGCACTCTCTTCCCTCCTCAACCAGGCAAGTGGGAGAGGTGGGGGCGGGGAAGAGTACCCTAAACCTCGGTGTGCCCAGGCCTGACATCCACAGACCCCTGTACTGCTACCTGCTCCACTGTTCTCCACTAATTTCACCGGCTTCTCTTTATCTAATCTTGTCCAGAGTGTTTTGTCTGTGAAATCATGGGCTTAATGTGTTGGCTTTTTTTTTCCCTAATGCACACTAAAATAAAGCATGTGTGTTTTAAAGATTGCTGGGCCATCTATGGGTCATGTCAAGTGTGCCTGCCCTGAGGGAGGACAACCTTTCTTTGGAAACTGAAGAGCCTTGCTGGGATAACCTGGGAAGGGAATATCACAGAGGCACCTTCAGTCTGTGGTCTTGAATAGTGTCCAGAGTCCCTCATCTTACCTTTGATAGGCTTGGCCCCCTGAAGCAGCTTTACCAGGCAACCTGATTCCCACTGCCCTGGGGACAGTGTGCAGGAAAAGGGGGATCATAAAGGGCCTCCCTCCAGCGTTACTCTGCTTCACATCTCCCCTGGAATGGATCAGCACATGTACCCTCTCATCTCCAGCCCCTCCTCATTCCAAGTGCCTCTTCCCAGTGCAAGGCCAGGCAGTAGCAGGTGCCCATGAGCCATCTCTCTCTGGACCTCAGTTTGCTCATCAAGGTGCCTTCCCACTGTGAAGAGACTGCCTGATTCCTAGGAGCCTCAGGGTGGGCTCCAAGCCAGGTGTCCCGCCATGCTGGAGAGAACTCTACCTAGCTACCTGCCCAGTCTGTCTGCAGGGTAGAGACAGGGATCCTCAGCAGACACCCTATGGCTTGGAAGAATACAGGATATCCTCTGCCCTCCCTTGTCTACTTCTGACACCTGTCCCTCCTGTAGCAGCTGCTTCCTTCTTCCCATGGGACTGTAAGCTCCACCATGCCCCAGTCTGGCCCTGCCTGGAGACCCTGGGTACTGTATATAGAGAGAGAATGAACCGGAGAAAAGTGCCAAGACTCACCAGGGGTAGGATCTGTCCATCTGTGAAAGAAACAAGGTGGTCGGCCTATGCCCATCTTCTCCTTGGGCCAGCAGTGGGCAGTGAGGGCTGACATTTACTGACACTGGCCATGGGCTGGTACTGGCCTTGTCTGCCTCTGGAGAGGTGGATGCTGCCCTGGGTGAGGGACTGAGGCACGGAGCGATGGAGCCAGCTGCTGAGGCCCTGCGTCTTGGAAGGCAGAGCTGATGAGACTCAGTGGTGTGAACTGGCAGACTCTCAGAGCACGCCCTGCCCAAACCTCTGGAGCTTTCACACTTCCCAGGTCCCTTGGTAGGGGGTAGTCTCCTGTCAAAGATTAAAATCTGGACCAGACTGGAGTGTGGCTCAAGAGTAGAGGACTTGCCTCATATGCACAATTCTCTGTGTCCCATCCCCAGCCCTTCATAAATGAATGAATTAATAAATAAATAAAAATAATCTGGGTTGACAAAGGAAAGAAGGTTTTGTGGCTTCTTACAGTGAACACAGAATCCTCCTCTGACTCAGCAACATGCTCCTGTGTGTATACCCAGAAGAACTGAGCCCTGGCCTACTGCCAGAGTTCATATGGTTTTGTTTGCAAAGCCAGGGAATGGAAGCAGCCCAGCTCTCCCTCCTAGGATGAGCCAATTAGCAAATGTGTGCAATATTGGTCAGTCTTCAAAAGGAAGGACATTCAGACACAGTCTGCGATGGGCATAAACTCAAGGACAGGCCAAGTGGAAGGTTTCAGATCAATAAGTGAAGAAAGAAAGAAAGAAAGAAAGAAAGAAAGAAAGAAAGAAAGAAGGAAGGAAGGAAGGAAGGAAGGAAGGAAGGAAGGAAGGAGGGAAGGAAGGAAGGAAGGATGGAAAGAGAAAGAGAGAGAGAGAGACAGAGGCTGAGGCAGGAGGATCATTGCGAGTTCAAGTTCAAGACCAGCTTGGGGTACAAAGTGAGCTCAAGGCCAGCCTGAACTGCACAGCAAGACCCTGTCTCAAAAAGACAAAAAAAGAAGAAAAAAACAAGCAAGCACAAATACTGTCAGATTCTACTGATAAGGAATATCTAGAACAAGTAAATTCACAGAGGTGGAAAGTAGATTCAAGGTTACCAGGGGCTGATGGGCAGATGAGGAGCCACTGCTTAGTGGGGACAGAGATTCTGTCTGGATAGTAAGTAAAGTCCTGGACATGGATGGGGTAATGGCTGCACAGTAGTGCCTCCAAACTGTCCATCTGAAAGTGGTTCAGACAGTCAGCTTTGTGCTATACATATATTATTAAATACAGAATGGCCTTTGTTTTAAAGGAGAGGGGCCTTCTGAGGGTCGGGTCCCAAGTCATTTCCTTGACTTGACCCCCCCATAGGTCAGGAGATAAAAAACAATTCTGTGCAGTTGCTTCTTAGTCACCATGTGGTTAGGAAGAAGGTGAAACCAGCCCACAGAGTTTGGGGCATGTGTGCTTTCTCAGGAGGACTCCCTGCTCTGTGCAGGAGTAACTGCTGCGGCTGTGAGTCGTGGGGACCCTTCCACGGCCAGCCCGCAGTCCCCCTTATCCTGCTCCCAGACAGCCTCTCCAGGTGGCCCTAGCTCCAGCACAGTGCTGGCCACATGGCAGATAGCATGGCCAGGTCTTGAGGCTTGTCCTGGTCCCCACTTTGGAAGCACTTCCCTGGGCCGTGAGCCTGCATTGGCATTTCCTTCTGTCACTGCCCACTGTGTTGCACTGGGGTACCAAACTCCAGGCCACAGAGTCTGCAGGCCTCCAAGTCTTCATGAGGAATAATTTTCTCCACACAGAGACCCCAGACACAGGTTCATGGTGGCCCTTGGAGACATTGCTTTCCCCTCTGCCTGGCATTTCACACCCATCTTTCCAGACTTCTATTGTTACTTTTTAGGCTTTACTCTAAAGCACAGTGCAGACTTCCTCTTTAGCCAAGTGAGGGTACATCCTTATCTCACTTGGTTTGCTCTTCACTACAGTACTGTTTATCAGAAAGACATGGTGGCCTGTCTTGCTGTTCCTGCAGTGGGTGGAAAGCCCCCAATGCCACTGTACTGGAAGGGGGTGGTCAGGGTGGAGAGGAGACTGGGTACCTGTTGGGCCCTCAGACTCTGCACAGTCCTTGGCTGAGCAGGGTTCATCTACAGTGGTCCCTAGCTTCCCACCTGGCCTTCTCAGGCCTAGCTGGCTGTGACATGAAGGGCTGGCCTTGCTCCCCTACTCCAGAGTGGGTTGGGAGTTGCAGAGGAAGGATGAGTCTCTCTGTGCCCTTTGTCGCACCTGGACATGAAGTAGATCTTGGAGGTTGCCTGGCTGTGGCCAGGCCAGGTGCCCCAGGTTGGTGTGCAGGGCCGTCTGGCCCAGCTGAGTGTGGAACTGATTTATTCGGTAGCTTTGCTGCTGATTATTTGCAGGTGAGTAGATGGCACGTGGTTTGTGTTGTAACAATATTTTGGGACAATTAGATTGAAACCACATTGCTGGCGGCCGCGCTGGCGGCTGGCCTTGGGCTGCACTCTCCCCGCCCTCTGAGGCTCCTGCACTGGCTGGGCGGGCCCCCACCCTCCAGGCCAGGGGGTGGGGCGGAGGGTTCTTCTGGTCTCACACTCCCTTCAGTCCCTTCTGGCCTCCTGGTGACCTCAGCTCCAGTTGTTCTGAAAACAGCTGCTGGGAGACTTCCCAGGGCAGGTGGGGAGAGGCTGCCTGGGGGCTCCGATAGGACTTTGTGGCTGGATAAGTCACCAGACAGTGACAGCTTGTCTCAGTGTGGGCCTAACTCTGCCCCCAGGAAAAGTCTCTCAGCTTCCTTTGCCCCAGAGGACATCCCAGCCCCCTCTCTCCTTCCCAGAATGGGGTCTGTCCCAGGCAACACTGGGGGCAGGCAGGCTAAGGTCTTGTGGGGGGAGACGGGGGCGGAGGGACTCCCTCTCAGCTGCCTCTACCGCCAGAGGTGCAGGTTGCAGGGTCTGTCTGGGTTAGGAGGGTTCAGAAGGAGCATGTCTGGGTGCGTAGGGGTGGTGGTGATGGTGGTGGTGAGCACAGGTTAGAGTGGGACCCAGACCTTCCCAGGTGCTGGGAACATCCAACGGCAGGGTTTCAGATTCTGGCATCCTGGCACTCTATGTGCCCGCTCTGAGACTGTGGACCTGTTTGGGGCCTAGAACAGCAGACTATGGGGTGGCAATGGGTGGGACGAAGTGAGGGGGATCATTGGGTGGAAGAGGGTGCCAAGGGATGTAGGTGGGGAGCCTAGTGATGGAGGGGGCCTGGGGGGTAGAAGGGGGCACAATGGGGTGGAGGGCGCCATGGGGATGGAGTGGGCCCACTGGGGCTTGGACCCTTTTCTTCCCTCCCTTCCCTTCCCCTCCCCTTCTTTTCCCTCCCTTCTCCTCCCCCTCCCTTGCCTTTCCTTCCTGTCCCTTCTAGAAGATGCTCAGGTCACACTGCCGACGAACGGCCCCTTCCAGGTTCATTGTGGGACAGGCTGGGGCTGAGTGTGGGCTGGGCTTCTGTAGGAGCTGCCAGGCTGCTCTTGGTTCTACTCTTCAGCCCTAATCTAAGGGAGGTCCTGAGAGCTGACTCTCCTGGCTGCTGGAGCCCCCTCACTGGCAGACCCTTTCCCTCCCTGGGCATCTTTGGGACCCTGAGGACCTGGTACGTGGAGGGCTCCCTCTATAGCAAGAGCCCAGCACCTCTTTCTGCCCTTCCTCGTGGCCAGCTGCCACTGGTCCCACCTTCCTACGCCCCTCAGGGCAATTTTGCGATGGAGTTTCCCGCAGCTTTGCTCACCATCACTACTTGGCTCTGTTCTCTGTCCTGCACCCTGGGGTCCAGCTCCCTCTGCCCTGTTTTCTGCACCAGCTAGAGCAGATCTTTGTGCCCCAGCAACTCTGGCCAGGCGAGTAGGGGGGAGACACAGGGTCAGGGGCCAAAAGCCCAGACATGGAGGGCACAGGGTAGGCAGCAGAGGAGGGGCTGTGGTTCCCATGCTGCCGCACAGCAAGCCAGGGCCTCTCCTTATTTCTCCCCCTCCTTTGCTGGCTTCATCTCAGGGAGCCCACTGGGCCTGACCTTGGGGAACCCCAGCCTCCATTTCAGGGTCCTTCCTGCCTCCACCTTGAGGGGCCACACTGCTTCTACCTTGGAGGTGCTGGCACCTCTCCCTTCTGGAAGGTACACCAGCGAGGCTGGCAGCCTACCCACTCCATACCATCCCTCCTGAACTCTCTCAGGCTGCCGTGGTCTTTGTCCTGACCTTGGCTTGACTATGTCCCTGTCTGCTGCTGTCCTGGCCAAGGAAGAGCCTTAGGATCTGTCTGAGGTGCACCTCTCCCTTCTGGAAGGTACAGTAGAAAGGCTGGCAGCCTGCCCACTCCATACCTTCCCTCCTGAACCCTCTCAGGGTGCCAGGATGCCAACATGGGCCTGACTTTTGTGCCTGGGCCTGGACCTGTCTGATACAGCTTCCTCAAGGGCTGGAGAACGCTGTGTCTAGGAAACTTGGCATCCCAGAGCCCCCGTTGGGACACTGGAGGTCCTGGGCAGATACACAGATGCATACATAGTCAGATGGCCTGGGTGCCACTGAACCCTGCCAGAGGTCGCAGGAGCCAAGTGCCAGGCTTGGTGGTCTAGGGTGAGGGTAGGCTAGGGTAGGCTACTCTGGGTCTTGGGTTTGGGACTGTGCCTCTGTCCCTCATAACTACCCATGGTCTGAAGACTTAGCAGGGACAAGGTGCTGTTTGCTAGGTGTCTTTCTCACTGCTCTGGGCCAGGGGGTCAGGGTGGAAGACCTTTAGGACCATCCATGCCTACTAGGTCACTCAAGATCATGGGTGTAACCTGGTAAGGCAGACACAGACTCCTTGCCCTGGGACCAGGGAAAAACAGCTATAGGGCCTTAAGCAGGGTATCCAGGTGGCTCAGGCTTTGGCAATTTCTCATCAGAAAATGCATATACATGACCTTCCCTGTGGACCTTGGTGTGGAGATAAGCAAATGTAAAATGGGTTCTTAGGGAACACAGGCCAGGCGGCCCTGCAGTCCCCCTGCCAGCCTCCAGCCCCATCTGCTCAACTCAGGGCCGGTACCACCTGCGCCCAGCACACACTCTCACCTGGAGCATCTGAGCAGAACCAGCAGTTCACTGTCCATCTCATGTGGTGGCTGTGTGTTTATTGCACAATCCTCAGATGTACCCCAGGTGACCCCATCCTCCCCAAGGAAGTGTGACAGTTAGGGAGATGGTAATCCAGCTCAGCTGCAAGGGAATCTCCTGGGAACCAGTCTCCTGCCTGCACCAGGATCTAGGCTGGTAGCCAGACGGATTGCTTGGGAGGGAGGCCCTCTTTCTGCAACCTGTGGGCAGAGCACATCGCTGACTTGAAAGCTGGAGTCAGGCAGGGTACAGCCCTACTGCACAGAGGGGAAACTGAGGCTAGGAGAGGCTCAAAGGCTCCCATGTTTACTGTGGAAAGGCTGAAGGCACAGAATTCTCTAATCCAGGTATGATGCCCAGTTGGCTCCTCTCCTGGTCAGTCAGTTGGGACAGTGCCTCTTCCCACTGGGAAGGGGCTGGAGCCCAGGCTCTCCAGTCAGAGCAGCCTGTACTCCAATCCTGTGACTGGGTCAGAGAGGCTGGCTGAGTGGGGCCAGTCAGTCTTCCCAGCCAACTCTGATGGCCAGCAGAGGGTGCTCTTGGGGGTGGGCTTGGGGACTATAGGACAGGAAGGCTGTAGTCCCCAAGTGACAATAAACACCAGAGGCCAAGCAGCAGTGCTGGCTTCCTTTTCTCCATAAGGGGATCTTGGGCTTCAGGGACTGTGCCTTAGAGAGGCCCCAGTATTGGTGAAGAGAGGACTGAGCCAGGCCATGGCCACGGCCACATCCACAGGCCTTGGCCTGCACCATGAAGGACTTCACAGAGAGCAGCAATTCTCGAAGTGTGGGCCACAGGCAGCTCAGTATCACCTAGTTCCTGTTGGGAGTGTGGGCTATGGGCCAATTCCCAGGGCTGCTTTCAGAACTGGGGCTGCGGCTGCAGCTGGACTTTGGTGATTCTAATGCTTGCTTGAGGTAGAGACACTGAGGCACAGAGAAGGACTCCCAAAGCAGGTGATCCTGGATGGAGCTGGGACCTCCAGGGCTGTAGGACCCTGCCTGGAAGACAAAACTCAAGGTGGGGAAATCTGAGGGAGGTAAATACTTCTGAGGATGTCCTGGCTGGCTGACCCTGGTGGGTGGGTCTGCTGCACTAATAGCACGGTATGGGGCCATCATGTGGTACACCTGGCACTTGGCAGAGTGGAATACTGACTCTCAACCACTTGTGGCTCAGTTTCCTTATCTGTAAATAGGGCTAATGATGGCACCTTACCATGTAGGCTCCCCGGGAGGATTGAATGAATGAATATGCCCAAAGCACTTAGACTGGCACTGTGAGGGGGCATTGAGGGCCTCCAGGACCTGTCCTGAACTTTGGGGAAAGGCCAGACTATCCAACTTGAGCACTTTCTCTCACATGCAGACTGAAAGGGAAGATGCCTGGCTCCCTTCTTATAGTCTGATACAGTGGTAGTGAACCTATGGCACAAGTGTTGTTTTTCTTTTGTAAGACAAAAGATGTTAATGTATGAATTGTTTTTTTCTAAACCAAAACCTCAGTATTCAGTTTGAATTACAATGTTGGCACTTTGCAATAAATAAGTGGGTTTGGGGTTTCAGTTTGGGTACTTGGTCTTTAAAAGGTTCACCATCACTGGACCTAAGTCCTTATGGTACTTGGGGTTACTCTCAAGGCCTCTTCTTTGATAGGAAGATGACATCAGAATGTCCTTTCAAGCTGGCCCTGTTGGCCCACACCTGCATTCCCAGCACTCTGGGAGGCTGAAGCAGGAGGATTTCAAGTTGAGCTCAACCTGGGGAACTTAGTGACATAAAGAGACTGTTTCAAAATAAAAAATAAAAACAGGCTGAGGATGTAGTTCAGTTTGAAAGCCCTGAGTTCAGTTCATCTTAGTGACATATGAAGAAAACAGGAAGAGAAAAGGAGTGGGGATGTAGCTCTGTGAGGGCCCTGAGTTTCATCCCCAGTACTGAATAAACGCATGCATGCATGAATGAATGTCCTTTCAGTTGTAGAAGCTAGAGGACTCTGGGCCAGCGCCCTATCCCCATCAGACTGGAGGAGAACTGATTTGGAGTCAGGATAGGGGGTCTGTAGTGGGTGGGAATGTACATTAGTGGACTGGGGAGCTGGAGAGGGGCCAGGGTAACACTAGGTTGCCTAGGCCCCATTTGCTGCTTCTCTCCTCACCTTCAACCATCCCACATCCCTGTGACCACCTTGGTCAGCAGACCCTCCCACATCATTGGGTGCCAAGGATATCCCAAGCAGGCTCTGTTCCAGGACATGCTTCACTGCGGGAGCCATGGACATTATGGTATTTTGTGTAAAAAGATAAAAATTGAGATGCTAGGTGGTGGTGTAGGCCTGTAATCCCAGCTTCCGAGTAACTCAGGAGGCTGAGGCAGGAGGATGGCAAGTTTAAAGCCACTTGGGCAGCTTAGTGAGACCCTATCTCAAAATTTAAAAAATAAAAAGGCTAGGGATGTAACTCAGTGTGACGGTCCTGGGTACAGTCTCCAGTGGTGAAAAAACAAAAACAGTGTTGTATACCCACAGAAGCATTCTGGGGAGGGTCATAGGTGTGAGTTTCCAATGCAGGGCTCTACGGTGAGGACTAAGGGAGACCTCAGGTAGGAGAAGTGAGTGAGGAATGACAAGGGACAGGCAGTGGAGACAGGCACAGGGAAGCAGGCATTGGGCTCTCCCCAAGGAGGCATCTGAGGGACAAACCTCAGGGAGAGGGCACTGGACAAAGACAACCAGGGGATTGGCAGGCTCTGGTGTTACTGTGTCCACACAAGTCTGAGCTGATGGCTCCAGGCTGGTGCTTTAATGCCCTTTGGAAGCACTGGAAGCTTGCAGACCCTGCTTCATAGCTGGACTGTCTGGGGCAAACAGAGGCTGGGGAAGGGTGCTCCAGTTCTGTGGAGGCCTGCTCAGAGAGTCCAGGCCTAGACTGAGAGCTACACTGCAGGGGAGGCAGAGGCAGAGCTGGCTCTCAGGCTAGAGAGTCCCTGGGCAGCTCAGGGATGGTCTCCACCCCACTAAATGCTGTCTTCTTATGTGCTGTGTCTCTGCTCTGTCCTGCAGCCTCAGGACTGCAGTGGAAGAGAGACCCTAAGGATGGGAAGGGTTAGTGGGGAAGGGGAGAAGGCCTGGGCCCCATGAATGGAGTAGTTCTGGCCTGGCTGGGAAAGCACAGTGCGGATGGGGCTTTCCTCTGCACCAGCAGCCTAGGTGGGTGGGTTCTGCTGTTCCCTCCCGCCCACAGTACAGGCTGGCTGGGGAACTGGGCATCCCACTGTCCCCTTCTGCCACTTTCGTTTACAATCTGTTGGCTAGAATTTAAGCTTAAGGTCACTACGGCCAGAAGGGGCGCAACTGTGTGCCTGGGAAGAAAGTAGCAGACTTGAGACTCCTGAACCCTGAGTGGGGGGAGCAGGCAGCTTGGGCCCTCCAATCAGGAAAGAGCTTCCTTGATCTCCTCACCTCCAGCTCCCCGCTTTCTGGGGGCCTGGGCATCTGGCTTGTGTTTTGGAACTCCCATGTCTCAGAGGGGCCTCTGAGGGACAAGCAGACAGAGCTGCTGCAGGAGGACCGGACATGCATGTGGCTGCAGACTTTGGCCATTGTACAACAGAGCCTGAGTGTGGCACTGACCCCACATGGATGGTGCTCTCTGTCCACATGGCTTGCTGCATGGATGGAGACGGGTGCAGGTAGCAGCCTGGGTGTGATTCCATCCCTTTAGAAACTTTTTTATGTTTTTTGTTTGTTTGTTTGTTTGCTTTGTTTGTTTTTGGTGGTACCAGGGATCAAACTCAGGACCTTGCGCTTGCCAGGCAGGCGCTTATTCCGCTGAGCTATATCCCCAGCCCTATGTTTTCATTTTTTTAATGAAAAAATAAAACATAATTTTATAATCAAATAATGAGAATAATGATAGTCATAACACTATGTATCATACAAAAATAAGTTACTCAGAGGATGAGACATAACCCAAAAAGATTCATATAAAAAAGCAACAGATAGTAACACAAAACTTTCTTTTCAATGAACTAAGATAAACTAATAGTATAAATTAAACCAATTAGCATATATTGAAGTATTTTTAAAACAATGGAATTTGTAATGCAGTATATGAACTTCTCTCTACTTCCTATTTATCTCTCTTCTATTTTGCTCTTTATTTGTGTATATATATATCCTGACTTATGGAGGACTTCTGTTCTGGGAGAACGCTCATAAATTGGATTCTTTCAAAATATGACAGTGAGTCCTATTCAGTACATCTGTGAAAGTTCACTACTTGAAGTTTGTAAGTCAGAGACTTTATATGTATTTTTTTCTCATATAAGATAAACCAGGCAATATTTGATTTATTTCCCTTAACATTATGTTCTCTAATTGCACCCATTTACCTACCCTTTGGAAACTTCTAAAACTAAATAGGGGCTGAAACCATCAGGACCTGGGTATGAAAGGAAACTGATAAAACCCCGTGTTAGTCAGTTTCTGGTCACTAAGATACAACACCTGGTACCTACAACTGAGAGGAGTGAGGTGTACTTCGGCTCACGTTTGTAGTGCCTACTCAGGTAGCCCCAAGGCGGGACAGCCTGCCAGAGAGGCTGGTGGAGGGAAAGCTGCTCTTGTTATGGTGCCCAGGAAGCAGAAAAATTCAAAGGAGGGTCCAAGAAGAGAAATACATTATAACCTTCCTGGTCAAGCCCACGGTGACCACCACTTCCAGCCAGACCCCACTCCTAACAGCAAGTCAGCTATAATGGCCCATAATCCAGTCAGCCTCATCCAAACATGGGAAGTGTTGGGGACCACTTTAGATCCAAACCATAACAACCCCAAAACTCTAACAGAAAAAGAAAATTTCTGAAACGTTAAAATTCTGCATGATTAACACACAATGATCAAAAAATATCAAAAAATAACATACAAGGCTGGGATATAACTCATTGGTACAGCACCTGCTTGGCAAGCATGAGGTTGAGTTTGATTCCCAATATGGGGGAAAAAAAAACCATACCAGCTGAATTTGGCAGCATCCACCTGTAATCCTAGCACTCAGGAGGCTGAGACAGAAGGATCAAGAGTTCAAAACTACTCTGGATTACACAGGGAGACCCTGTCTCAAAAACAAAACAAAAGACAACACACCAAGGCAAGTGCAGTGGTGCATGCCTGTAATCCAAACTACTGAGGTGGCTGAGGTAGGAGGACGGAAAGTTCAAGCCCAGTTTGGGCAATTTAGCAAGACAATTAAAAAAAAATAATAGCAAACACCTATAATCCTAGCACTCTGAGAGACTGAATTAGGAGGATCACAAATTCAATCCCAGCCTGGACAATATAGGAATTTAGGAAGACCCTATCTCAAAATAAAAAAGGGCTGGGGATATAGCTCAGTGCAGAGGGTTTAGGTTCAAAACAATTTTTTTTGAAGGCTGGGGGCATAGCTCAGTGGTAGAGTACTTGCCTAGCATGCACAAGGTGCTAGGTTCATTCCCTGTACCACACACACATACACAAAGATGAGGCACCGAACAGGGAAATGCAAGTGAGATACCACTGCATACCTTCTTGTGTGACTGAAATTTAAAAGGCAGACACTACTGGGTGCCAGTAAGGGTGCGGAGGAAACAGAATGCTCATATACTGCAGGTGGGAACGCAAAACAGTACATCTGCTTTGGAAAACAGTTTGGCAATGTCAGAAAATATTAAATATATACCTCTGTGACCCAGCCGTTCCACTCCCAGGTGTTTATCCAGAAATGAATGAAAACATACATTGCCTAAAGCCCTACACTCAAATGTTCCTGACAGCTTTGTGCACCAGTAGCCCCAAACTGGAAACAACTCGAAATTCCAAGTATAGGTGATGAGGACAAACATAGTCTGGGCCATGGAATGTGACAGCACCACAGGGGCTAGAGCGAGACACATAGGGTGCCAGCAGGGTCAGAACTTGAGATTAACTATTACATGAACCCAAAGAAAAACTCCAGAAAAGGCAAAACTAACCCAACTGCCAGAATACGGATCCGTGGTTGCTTGGACTAGACTGGTGCACACTATTTAAAAGGCCCCGAAGGACCTTTTGGGGTCCTGGGGATGGAACCCAGGAGCTTGCACATTGCCTTGCAGCCCTGCTATCCACCTTGATTGCAGTGATTTCCAACTGTGTGTGTGCCAGATTAAGTGTCATCCCTCTAAGTACTTAAATGGATATTCTTTCTTGACCTAAAGTATATCTCAATAAAGCTAATTAAAATTTTTAAAAAGATTCTATTTGCCACCTATTGATGACAAAGATCAAAATGACTGATAATACTCAGCTCTAACAGCTAAGGGGGGAAGATGATCCTCTTCCTTGGGCATGAGGAGTGTGTTTTGGCATGCTACTGGGCAATTTTGCAGTATCAATTAACATATGCAATATGCATATCTTTTAATCTGGCAATTTGTCTTCTAGGACTCCAGACACACTTGCAATAAAGACAGAGTTGTGCTTGCCGACCATGTGCAAGGTCCTGGACCCAATCCCTAGCTCCTTCCCCTCAACTCACACAGTACAATGTGAACAGAGATGTCTTTTGTAGGAATAGCTGGTAGATTAAAAAATTAGAAGCAATGCAAATTTATAATGAGATACTGGCTAAATACACATAAGCTGTTAGCTTTTATTGCTGTGGAAAAAATAACAGGTAATTTGTAAGGAGAAATATTTTGTTTTGGCTCACAGTTTCAGAGATTTCAGTTCATGGTCCTTTGGCCCTGTGGCAGCCCAATACATCAGGGCAGGAGGTCATGGTGGAAGAAGGCTGTTCACTTCATGGCTAAAGGGATAGAAAGGGGCCAGGGTCCCCATATCCCAACAAAAGCAGCCCAGAGGATCTAGCTTTCTTCCACAACCCCACCTCCTAAGGCTCCACCCCTTCCTAACAAAACCACAGACCAAGGACCAAGCCATTAACACACAGGCAACTAAGAACATTCTAGACCCAAACTGTAGCACAGACCCATTGTCCAAAGTTGCCAGGTACAATGTCCTGGTATCAGCACTGACAAGCCCATGCCTGGGAAACCCGTTTCCTCGAGTTTGGACTAGTGATTATTCTCAGCACACGGAATATTATGGAGTAAGGAAAGGTGAGTCCACATGTACCACCATGGAAGATGTCCTCATGATATTAAATATAAATGAGTACAACAAAGAGCCAGGGTGCAAGGGGCAGGGAGGGTAGGACTAGGCTTTTATAGGACACCTGCATAGTACCTGCCTTCCTTTCAATAGAAAAATGCCTGGCAGGTGGAACAAGGTGCCCTTCGTGGAGCTGCTTTTTGCTTTACATCCCATTGTGGTATTGGATTCATCTGCTCTCTGTGTGTATGGATTTTATAATTAAAAAATATTTTCTAAAGGAAGTGTGACCTTGATCTGCAGTCAAAGGCAGGTGGGTGGGCCCTCTGAATTACAGCCTCAGTAAGACAGGCTAGAGGGTGGAGAGTCCAAGGACGAAGACTTCAGCAAGGAAGACTGGGAGGGGAGGGCGTCCCAAGGTCAAGGTCTAGGAGGCTCTGCTGCCAGGTGCAGGCAGGGATTTCTGGCAGCCTTCCACCCTCACTTTCTGCCCCAGAGGTGGACCCCATCCAGGACCCACCTCTGGAGCCAACCCCCCTTGCTGTAGCAGCCCCATCTTAACCCAAACACCAGCAGCCTGGGATTGTTAAGCAAATTGACTGGAGGGGCCCTGAGCCTAGCTAATTCCAGTGTCTTAATGAGCAGGAAGATGAGGTTTTATTCATCACTGGGGCTTTAAAAATTGCAGTAAAGTGGCCCACTTTATAAAGAAAAAATCAATCGCAAAAAGAAAACAGGAGTATGTAAATGGACAGGGTGACAAAAAGCAGGCCAATTACCCCCAAAATGAGACGCAGTTATGGCTCCATTAACTCAATTATATTTTCAAAAGGATTTCTTACGAGGCCCCCACCCCACCCCACCACACACGTCTGTAATTTTTACATCAACTTCAAGCCATTAAGTTGCATTAAATTATTTTGTGGGAGAGAGAGAGGTGTGTTTGGGAAGAGTAGTCTCTAGGCTGACTTGTCCAGCCCCGCGAGGGCATGCTCAGGTGTTGGCCAGCCAGGACGCCGTAGGAAGAATCCCAGGGTCTGAGTCCTGAGAGTCGGAGTGGCTGGGCTGCAAGCTGCTGTCTCTGGGTGCCCCCACATGGTCACAGCTGTACTGTTCCTGCAAATGGTTGGTCCTGCAATTGCCAGCACAACCTGTGAGTGTGGCTGAAGCTTTTCTTTGTCTCATTCAAGTTAGAAAACTTAATTTTTTGGAGAAATGGAAAAAAATAAACTTGCAATTTTAAAAAGACACCTGAGCTGGAGATCAAATGGGGGCACACTCCATGATTGTTCTTCCTACCGTCCTTCTCAGGCTAAGGGGCCCCTAGAAATTAAGGATCCTGGGTGATGCTGGGCATGACCCATTTGTCCAAGCATGATCGCCCTCAGGTCTGCTTGGTGTGCTGTGTGGGCCCTGCAATCTCAGCCTCCACCTGTGGTTCCTGACTGGGTCTTACAATCTGCCTGGCCCTGTGGGTTGGTGGCTGAAACCTGCTTTTCCGTGTCAGCTGGCCCAGGGGAGCTGAGGCTTGCCCTACATAAGTCTGTGCCCTGGGCCGCAGGGGAGCCAGTGCTTAATATGGAGTTCAGGGGGAGCCTTAGCAGGAGCAGGGAGGGGCCAGGACAAATGGAAAGTGGGTAGAAGAGGGCCTGTCAGACAGATGTCCAGGGCAGAGGTCCCAGGGGCCTCAGCCAGAGAATGCAGAACCAGCCAGTGGTAGACACACGGATGACTGAAGATGTAGACCAAGCAGACAGATAGGGTTTGACAGTGACCCTGGGTCCCCAAGGGCCCAGGGCTGGCAGTTGAAGGGTTAAACCATAAAACAGAGGAAAGAAGATCTGTCCTCCTCTGCTGTCAGGCATCACATTAAAGCAGTAGGAGGACCCACTCAGGACAGGCGGAGAAGAGGGGCACTTCTGGGTGGGGTACAGTCTGATCCTCTGGAGCTCTCCCCTGCAGTCTCCTGAGGGCCCTACTACCAGCCCACAGCTGTGGGAGAGCAGGGGGGAGGGGCAGGAAGAAGGATGCAAAGCAAAGGGGATTCCCCCCTGGCTGGCACCTGGGTGCTGACAGTGGCCCAGGGACTACTTGCATGGATTCTAGCTCTGCCTAACTTCATTGCCTCCCACAGCTGTCCTAGAGTTGCACAGCCCCACCTCCACCCAGCCTGAGTACACCCTCAGCCCCTAGCTTGAGAGCCTGTAGCAAGGTATAAGGGACAGATGGGGTGGATGAGAAGGGCCACATTTGTGTGTGTGTGTGGGGGTGTGTGTGTGTGTGTGCTTGCTCGCGTGCACACGTGTTCCTTCAGAGACAAAGGTGTACAGTGACTTGCACTTCCCACGCACGGGGCCTGGTGGGCCCCCAGATCCCAGTGGTATGTCCCTCTGTGTGGCTGCTGGGGCTTACCTGAGGATAGTGAAGCTGGGAGGGGCAGATTCCAGGGGGATTCGGAAGCTGAGACCAGAGGCCCAGAGACCTCTGCCTGGGGCAGATGTGGGTGCTGGGGAGGGTCTGCAAAGCCTGGACCTCCAGGGAGCTAGGGCATATTGTTGGCCTTACATGGCCAATGAGAACACCCACCTCCAACCCCACCACAGCCTGTCCTGCAGCCTCAGGGGCTTCCTCTGAGCTCCCAAGCCCTAAGGATGACATGTGCCTCCTCCCTGTCCCCAGGGTGCCCACAGTCCAAGGATTTGGGAGGCCCCCGCTGGGGGATTGGGGACCTCACCTCTCTAGGACAGAGTCCCTGTGTGTCCTCACTCTCTTTTACGTATTGTCACCAGCTACCTATTTCTTCAGGCGCCCTATTGCTGGGTGCCGAAGCTATTGTTGGGAAGGGATGAGGGGGAAGAGGAAGGGCTGGAGACAGACAGCTGTGTCCTCATTAGGCACAGGCTCCTCCCCAGACCAGCCAAACCCAAGGACAGCTGCGCAAGCCTGGTTTTGGAGGCCTGGGGACATAGGATGGAGACAGTGATGCACTTGGGCTCTGAGGGAGCCTAGCACGGGGGCTGCAGACCCTCTTCTCCCTACTGGAACTCACTGGGCTCATGGGGTTTGGGAGAGGGAGCAGGGAAGAGCTCGGGGCGGCAGCCCCCCTGGGGGCTGGGAAGAACCTCTGTCCACCTGTAGAGCTCGGGGAGCCTGGCCAGGGCCAGGCAGTGCAGTTCATCTGAAATGGTGGCCATGACCTCTTGGGACCCAGCTGCCTGGATCTGCCCCACACCACCAGCCTTGCCTCTCTGCTCTGTCTAGCCTCCACGTTCCCTTGGTCTCCTGTGTCTCCGTCTCTGGGAATCTTTCCAGCTCTGTCGCTCTTATTCCAAATTCCCACCTCGCTGTACCTCCTTACCCATGCCACCTACACAACTGCCAGAGGGGGCTGAGCCTGCTGACTGTCTCCCCATGGAGGCCTTGTTGCTGCTTCCCTACGCTGATCCTCCCCCCATATATACAGTCTCTGCATGCTGCTGCTCTGGGCCACCAAGAGCTGCCTGGAGCCACACCTCTGCTCTTTCTCTGGCCCCCAAAACTTGAGCACCTTGCTGCTTAGAGATACCTTTTCAGACCAGCCTTGTCTCCACAAGGGCATCTTCTCCTTGGTCCCTGCCCTCCAGGGAGGCTGCAGGCTGCTGGGTCCAGGCCCCATCTCTGCTTCTCTTGGCATTTCCCACCATGGGTCAACCCCCGACCCCTAGACAGGAAGCAGGAGCTACAGGCCTCTGGCTGGGGGGACCAGCTGGGCAGCCATAGCTGGGGGGTTTGTTAGGGACACAGGTGTGCTCTGCTGGACTAGGCCTTGGCCCCTGAGCTAAGGCTGCCGGATGGCCTTACTGGTGACTTGTGGACCACCTTGACTGGGATCAGGCGGTGGCTATAACCGCAGTGCCAAGGAGAAGGGCAGGCAGGACTTGGGCAGGGTGAGTATGCAGAGATGAGGTCCCAGGCCTAGCTTGGCTGCCTAGCTCCTTGGGGGGGCGGTCAGAGGTTTCTCCCACCACTGTCCTGAGAGGTGCCATTTGCCTCAAGTGGGAAGCCACAGGGGCCCCATCTGGGGTCTCAGGGCCCTCAGTGCTGAGGCTGAGGGCCTCAGCTGTGGCTGGTATGTCACCTTGAATGGGTGGTACCCAGCCACTGCAGCTGCAGCCTACGTCCCTCCCCCTTCCTGCTCCCACTGGATGGCCAGAGAACTCAGAGTTCCTCAAGGTGAGGAAGGTGTCCTTGATGGTTCCAGCCGCCCACACTGAGGTCTGAGCACCAAGGTCACTGCCAGTCGGGTACTACACGGGAAGAGGGAGGGTGATGGGAAGGTTATGGTCTAGAGGGAGGAGGCAGGGCTGAGGAGGGGAAATAAAAAGAGATTACATTTTTTAAAAGGTACTCTAGCTGTCTGCTGACTCCATCCCTGGTCTCCATCCATTTTATGGCCTGCTGGACTCAGGCAGCTGGGCCTTGTCTGTCAGGGGTGTGTGGAGGGTTGGGGGCGAGCAGCCAAGCCCCCTAGCTGGCCTGGCCAACACGTCTCCCCTGCTTGGCTTCCCTTTGGGGCTATGTGGGCAGCAGGAGCCCCACCTGGGCAAGGCCGAGGTGCTTGGTGCAGGCGGGACCCCAGGGATGTAGGGGAAGCTGCCCCCGCGGGTAGCCACTACTGCTGCCCATCTATCCCCCTGACAGGTCAATTTTCTCCTGTGTTTTACAGGAGCTTTTCAGGGCAGGAAATGTGATCGGGCAGCTGATTTATGTCCTCACCTGGTCTTTGTTCACAAGCCTGGCTCTGGCCCCCCACCCTCCCCGGGGAATTCCTGCCCTCTGGCTTCTTCCAGGGCCTGCACTGACTGACTGAGCCCAAGCTGGCTGCCCTGAGGTGGGGTCGTGGCAACCATCGAAGGTGGCTTCACCACTGGTTTTCTGTGTAGAGGCTGCCATGGGGGCTACTTGAGTTTCCTGACTGAACCTGTCTTCACCTCCCTGCCACCTGCAGGATGTGATGAGGGACCTGGAGGTCTCAGGCCTGTATCTCAGCCATGCTGGAGGGGTAGCTGTGGATAAGAACAGAACAATTCCCCAGAGACAACTTTTGTTTCTTGAGCTCATAGTTCTTTCTTAGTGCTATGGGCGAGTCCTCTTATCATAGCTGTGGGCAAGGGGTAATAAGGAGACTCTGGGGCTGGGGATATAGCTCAGTGGAATAAGTGCTTGCCTAGCAAGCACAGGGTCCTGAGTTCGATCCCCAGTACCGCAAAAAAAAAAAAAAAAAAAGGAGACTCTGTGTCTCCTTTTGCTGGAGAAGGGAGTGGTCAGGGGTCTGTAGCCTCCAGGCCATCTCTTAAAATAAGGACAATCTGGTGGATAATGGGTGGATTCTAATCTTCTCTCTGAAGGATACAGAGCATATTTGGAAAACTTTCAGTTGACATTCCAAATGAAAACAGCTCAGTTTCACACAGCCCCTGGCACTGGCCCTGGCCTTACTTCTGCCTGGGGGCTGCCCCAGTTCCTTACAGAGGGAATTCTGGGAGACTGGGGTATGTGTCCCCCTATGTCCCCAGGAGCTCTGTGAGGCTTTGTCATGTACTTGAGTGCTAACAGGGATCATACTACTGCACCAGACAGATGAGATGCTATCCCCAGCTCCATCTCCCCAGGGCCTGGGGGCCCCTAAAGAAGCTGCCCATATGCTTAGGGAACCAGGATGCACCAATCCTCAATTCTTAGCCTAGCACATGAATGTATCTGAGTCCAGGGGCAGTGGTTCTAAGAAGAATAGGTAAGTCTTATCCCCAACTAGGGTGCTCTGAGACATAAAGGATACAAATGTGGGGGCCTTCATGGGGAGGGGTGGCCTGATGAGAGACCCCAGCTGCCCTCTGCTGTCCAGCAGGCAATCCCAGAAGCTGGGCTCTTTTTCCCTAGTAGCCAGGACACATGACCCAGACCTTGGCCAGCAGGCTCTCCATAGATCTGGGCACTGGCTCTTAAGCAAGTCACAGGTGACAAGCTGGTCAGAATGCTGGCTGTGAGGCTGAAGAGTCGCGCCTGCTGGCCAAGCTCTGGCTGCCAAAAGACAGATGGTGCTCCTCCCACTTCTCACCTCTGCAGAAGTTTCTGTTCCTTAACTCCACCTTCAGCCACTCATCTCAGCTCTGAGATCTCCTCACCCTTCCAGCCTCAACCTTTTTGATAGAGTAGGGCTGTTGCCAAAAACTGACTGGAAGCATTTTCTTGATGTAAGACCCAGCAGAATGAAACTAATAGGATTAGGATTTGAGTTTCCTTCTAGAAAGGAGCTTAGTCCAACTCATAGCCATCAACCCATCCACTTATCCATCCATTCATCCATCCATCCATCCACTTGTTTACCTACGCCCCTACACACCTACCTATATATCATCCATCCCTCCATCTACTCCCCCATGTATATATATGTTACCCACCCATATGTCCATGTACCTACCCGCACATGTACCCATCAATACTCCTGCCTGCACATCTACTCACAAATGCCTACCCTTTCACTCACCCATCCATTCATTCATTCACCTACCCATCTATCATCCCCTTACCCATCCACCCTGCTTTTCATTCATTCACCTGTTCACCCACTGTACTCAGTGAGCTCCCTCACCTCCTGTTAGTTATCATCTAGTAGAACAGACGGATGTCCTACAGGAGCACAGGCTTTAAGACACACAGGCAGGGCTTATATAACTGGCTGAGGAAGGGAGGGAGGGAGGAAGGGAGGGAGGGATCAGGAGGATTCCAGGAGGAAGAAGCCTTGGACCTGAGCGTTGAGAGGAGTAAGACTGAGGGCCTGCTGTGTAGGTAGTGGATCAGGGTTAGGGCTGGAGGTCAGGAAGAGCTGGTTTCCTCCATGTGTGAAGACCAGGGAGCCAGAGAATAGGTTGAGCACCCAGAACCTAGGGAACTGAAGAGGTGGGGTGAATGGCTTGGTGGCCTGAGCTTGTTCCCAGGCTATGGGGCTTTGCAGACAGAGATGCGTGGCTGGGCTGATATTTGTTGGGTGCTGTGGCTACTGTACCAGGGGCAGGATGGGGCAAGAAGAGTGTGTGGTGAAGGTAGGCAGGGCAGGCCAGCTGTGGTAGCACTGACCCTGGGCCCTAGCCTCAGCAGGTGCCTATCTGTGCTCCTACCAGACGCCTGCCTTCTCTCAGCCGTTCTCCTAAACCCTAACCCATATCTGACATTTTAGCCAAGGTCTTTGTCAAGAAACAGGGCTGGCTTCCTGGGTGGAGGCCAGTGCAATTGCACAGGAACTGGATTTACAAGGGCCATGGCTTAAGACTACCCTGAATGTCTTAATAATTTTGTCTCTGAACTTGTATTTTGGAAGTGAGGTCTGACGGTCCTGGAAGCAGGCCCATGAACAGCCTCACTGGCACTGGCCTGGCCCAAGCTCTAGCCTGCTCTCTATTGGGAACCACTAGGCCTGCCCACCCTTTCATTCACCCATCCACTCTTTCACCCATCTCTCGAGGTCCTCAGAGTTTGAGAGCATAGACTCTACTGGAATCCAAGTGAGGATCAGGTGAGTGTGTCACACAAAGAGTGGGGCCCTTATGGGGGCAGGGACCACACTTCCTGCTAGAACCACAAATGGCCCAATGGCAGGAAGCAGGCAGTGGCCTGCAGTTTGACTTTGTTACTTCCCTGTCTAAGCCAGGAAGACAAGAAAGGACAGAGCAGGAGAGGGCAGGCCATAGCCCACAGCTGTCTTTCCTTCCCTTCTCTGCTCGCAGGACATCAGAAGAGCGGCTGAGGGGAATGCAAACTTGTGAAGAAGTACAAAGGAAACAGCAGAGAGTTGGGGGCATTGCTCGGTGTTCACCACACTTGAGGCCCTGGGTTCTACCCTCAGCACTGTAAAAACAAGCAGAAAACAAACAAAATAATTCCTTTTGTGTACCATTTTAGTGATAACAAAACCCATATGCTCTATTTGCCTGTTGGGCTGGCACTGAACAACCCAAAGATGAATAGTAAAATATATGCTGATCATTTAAATTTTTCTATTCTATTTTATTTTAATTTTTGCAGTGCCAGGGATTGATTGACCACTGGTCAGTTCATCCCCCTGTTAGATGAGAAATCCAGGTGAGCTGTGGCTTGGGAGGGGTGCATTTTTAGACCCATATTGGGGGTGGGTACCAGGCAGGGTTTGGGACATTTTCCCAAGGCTCTGTTCTTTTCCGGGAACTGGGAGAGGGAGTAGGAATGTGGGTGTCTTGTCTTTTCAGGCCTTTACTGCTGCTGAGCATAAGACCTTGTCCATGTGGGGCATGGGAAAGGAAGGAAACCCTGTAGTGCTGGAGCTGGGCTCGGGGCATGACACAGGTGGGGGGGATGGCGGCAGGGGCGGCGCTGGCCTGTGTACTCTGTAAGCTTCCACCTGCTCAGCATGCAGGAATTAGCTCTTTTCTTCCTGGCTGTACCTCTTACCCCAACTGGCAGTGTCCAGGGTGGGCAGGCCTAGTGGCTCCCAGTAGAGAGCAGGATGGGGCTTGGCCCAGGCCACCCCAGGCCAACCTTGAGGATGGAAGCAGAAGCTGCAGTCTTTTGCTGTAGCCTCTCTCCGGTCCCCAAGGCCTCAGCTATCCTCACAGCCCACTGCTTTGTTGGGGTGGCAGATTCTATAGTGTCTGGGTATCCCAACCGTGTGTCAGGGTGTGCAGATCACATAGGAGTTGACACAGAGTGGCCCCTAGACTTGGCCTCTGCTTCTCTCCCTGCCCACACCCTGCCTCCAATAAGGCCACTTCCCCTGGGTCCCCTCATCCCTGTCCCCAGGCAGACTTTGTCCCGGAGCCCTCCTGTGCTCCTGCCTCCATCACTTCTCAGCTGTCAGGGGCTCTAATTACCAGGTTCCATCTGCCTGGGCCTCTGCACAGCTGGGGAGGCGCTGCAGCCCTGTGCCCTGACATGCTGCATTCCTGCCTGTCTCCCCAGGGCCACTGTCCCGCCGGCTGCTGCGTGTGGTGGAGAGAAGGGAGCCCAGGGGGATGCAGCTGCCGGATGGGACCTGGAAGCAGCCCAACTGTGCCCCCGGACTCCCAGCTGTGCCTCGCTGATCCTCGCATCCCCTCCTCTATAGCCCTGTGCCCTAGTCTAACAGAGGGAAGACTGTGATTTCCAGCCGGGTTGGTGCTCTTGGGGAGCTCTGAGAGTTCTGACAGCCAGAGGCTTCCACATGAGGAGCCAAGCTTCTCCATGTAAAGCGAGTCCTTTCTTGGAGCCATGGGCCTTGGGGTCTCTAGATGAGCCCCATCTGGGATACCCCTTTTGGGGGAGACAGATGACACCTCTGCTTCTTAGGCTGCTGGGGCGGTAGTGGACCCCCGAGAGCCGGCTGCAGTCTGGTTAGCTCTGGCTGCAGGGGTGGGGTGGGGAGACAGGCAGGGAATCCTCCACTTCCTGAGTAAGGCCAGGGTGTGGGAAGATTGCTGTCCTCTCTCTTCTGGAGCGTGAACTGCAGTTCCCTGGGACTGACTCATGTGAGTGTCTGGCCTGGCCGGCTGTGGAGCACATACCTGCCCTCAAACACCTTGCCCTTTGCTCTGAACCATACTGCAGCCTGAGCAACAGGGGATGCCAGCTCCAGGCTCTGGGGAGCTGTGGGCCATGTACCCCTACTTCCCAGGGCAGAGGACTCCTGGGCAGGGAGCACAGCAAACTGAGTGTATGCTGGGCTCTTGGCACAGCTCTGCCTCAGACTTCTAAGCTGAGGCCAGGCAGAAGATGCCCTGGGCTGCCTGGGTCTTGGAGCCCTAGTCTAGGGAGAACTGAGGCCACACTGTGGAGGACTCTCAGCAGCCTTGTGGTCAGGGCCAGGTCAGAGGGCTTTGGTGACAGCTCAGGACCTGCTGAGGGGATCGAGAGAAGGGCACGAGATGGAGGATGTGCTCAGAAGTGGTTGCTACTGTTCTTGTATCTCTATGGACTGCCTCCTGCCCAAACAGGAAGGGTGACCTGTGTGGATGTCCCAGGGACCTGCCCTGGGTGACCTGGCAGACCTTGTCCGCAGGAGCTTGCCCAGTACTGTGTGTGCATCTCCCAGCCTGTGAAAGGGCCATTCTGCAGCTATGTGTTCAGCCCTCCCATCTGGAATTTTGAGAAAAGGAAAAAAATGTAGATGAAAGCAGGTTTTCCATCGTGTCAGTTCTGCACTGCCCCCACTAATTACAACCCAACAGTGAAGGTGTGTGGGACATTCCCCTCTTGGTGGCCAAGATTACAATCTGCAGCTTTTGTCTGAGCCAAGGACATCTGCAAAGGTCACACTCCATCCAGCTCCCCAGTGCAGCTGCGGGGTGGGGAGGGAGGATGCCTCACCACCCAGCTCTCAGGTCCCACCCTGGAAAGGCTGGGGACATGACCCTCTGTAACCATCACTTGCTGGCAAGGGTTCACACCCCAAGAACAGGGCGGGGGGGTGTCTCAGAGTGGCCCCTGGCTGCTACTTCTCTTGAAGGTCCACTCCATACTTGGAGGTCCCAGGCCAGCCTGGAGGAGGATCAGGTGTAACTATGCAGCATGTTCAGCATGTTCCCTTTCCCCTAAAGTGCCTGCAGGGTAGTCCATCCTCAGTTCTGAGCAGTGGTTAGAGGAGTGTAGCCCTGTGGTATATAATGACTTATGACCTTTGTCCCTCCTTTGCCCACACTTAAGAATCCTGTGGCCTTGAGCACATAGCTTCACCTCTCCAAGCCTCAGTTTCCCCATCTGTAGAATGGAGAGGCTCGTGGTTACAGGTCATCAAAACTTCCTCTACTAGGAACCCGAAACAACAGTGCCACTGAGTCCCATCCAGGAGGGAGATGGTGCTACTCAGCTTTCTGTGACTGCAAATTTAAATGGAGGACAATTTAAATTGAACAGAGACTATTTATTTATTTAGCTGTTCTGGGGATTGAACCCAGGGCCTTCACACTGAGCTACATCGCCAGCCTTTTTATTTGAAAAAGGCTCTCACTAAATTGCTGAAATGCCTGGGCTGGGCTCCAATTTGTGACCTACTGCCTCAGCCTCCTAAGTACTGGGGTTGCATGTGTGCATCACCATGCCCAGCTAAATGAGACAGTTTAAATGGAGGAAAGGTTTATAGTGGCTGACCGGTTTGGAGGTTTAACCCCATGGTCCCTTGGCTCTGTTCTTATGGCCTGTGGTGGCACAGTGCATCATGGGAAGGAGCAGGTGACAGAGGTGGCTTGTTCACTTCAGGTCAACTGGGAAGTACAGACAAGGAGAGGAGCAGGAGGGTCAGGGTCCCAGTTGGCCAGGGTCCCAATATCTCTTTTGAGGGCCCATCCCCAATGACTAGCTTCTTCCTGTTAGGCTTTGCCTCCTAAAGGTCTCAGTGGCCAAGAGGGTGGCAAACAAGAGCCTGGCAACTAAGCCTTCAACTCATGGGTCTCTGCAGGACATTTAGGATTCAAACTATAGCTCAGATTGAGATGGAGACATGGGAAGTGGTGAGAGATGGTCAGAACTGTGGATGGCTGAACATGGACCCACCAGGATTTACTGACAGATTGGGTGATGGGTAAGACCGAAACAGAAAGTTCAAGATGGTTTCACAGAGGCTGTAGGAGCTCCAGCCATGGCATCTGCAGGGGAAAGGAGGGTGTGAAGAGAGAAGCATTACTAGAAAGCCTTTCCAGAAGTCCACCCCGCCCTTCTGTTTACTTATTCAGGTCTTAATCATGTTACAATGCCTGTCCCTCTGTCTGGCTGCCCTTTCCCTCTTCCATCGGCTAAACACTGATGGATTCACTGTCTCCTCTGGTCCTCCTGGGAAGACCCCATCTTGAGTTTCCCTGTTCTCAGCATCAGAGACCCCATGAACCACTGAACATGGTGTTGATGTCCTGGATTTCCAGGGGCACCTTGAACTCAACACAAGCCTATTCTCCAGTTTCAGAGGCCAGGAGTCCAACATTAGGGTGCTGGCAGGTGTGCTTCCACTTCCCCTAAAGTCTCTAGAGAAAGACCTCCTACCTCCTCCAGCTCCTATGGGTCCAGTGTTCCTTGGCTTGTGTTCACCCTTCCTACCTCTGGGCCTTATCATCCCATGAGCCTCTCCTCTGTGTTGTCTGTGTCGCCTCACAATCTTTTTTTTTTTTTTGTCTTTTTGAGACAGAGTCTCACTATGCAGTTCAGGCTGGCCTTGAGCTTACTTTATAGCCCAGGTTAGACTCGAACTCACAATGATCCTCCTGGCTCAGCTTTCTGAGTGCTGGGATCACAGGTGTGTGCCACCATGCCCAGCCCATCTCATCTTGAGAGCCTTACCATATCCTATCCAGAAAGATGGGGTCATATGCTGAAGTTTCAGCTGGACATATATTTTAGGGTCACAATTTGATCCACTATGTAAAGGAGCCCCAAATGCCTTTCCTTACCTAACCAGTCCCTTTACAGCACTCGGAGCTCCCTGGCAGATTTGGGTGTGTTTGCTCATTCTCCCTGGCCCAAGGCATGGGCTCCAGGAGAGGCCTGGCTTTGCCCACAGCTCCTTCTGTCCTCATGTGGACCCCATTCAGCTTCTTGTGCCCCTGAGAAAACTATCAGTGCTCAGCCTGTGTCCTGGCAGAGAACAGGGGTGTGTGTGGGGGGTCCCAAGGCAGCACAGCAGGCCCTCATGCAGCAGCCATGGAACCGAGGCTGGACCAGGAGGAGCCTGGTAACGCAGGAGCATGCAAGAGTGATGGACAATGCTCCTCACCTGCTTCTTCTATGAAAGAACTGAGTGGGGTAGGCTGCAGGCAGGAAGACAGAGAGCAGGTGCACTTGCAGAGCAGTGGCCACATTCTCAGGGCTAGAGAGGCTGCAGGGACCCCTTCCACTCTTGGGGACACTGAGGCAGGTGGAGGTGAGGTGTCTGCCTGCAAGTCTCCCCAAGGATAGCACCTAGCCTAGGGCTGGCTCCTGAACCAGAATGGTGGCTGGCTGGGCAGGTAGCAGGAAACGCAAGGTGGAGCCCATGGGTACAAGTGGAGGACCTGGCTGCTTTCTCTCCTCCTCTAACTGGCAGTGCCTGTGGGAATGAGGCTGTTTTTCCCTGCCCCCTTATTCACAGAGCCCATTTCTGTGACTCTCCCGGTGAGGGCAGCAAATTATGTGGGTGCTAGGAACTTCCCCTGTGCAGGTGTGTCCTGGCTTAGGTTGGAGGGGCTGCTTGGCGGGGGGGGGGGAAGCACAGAGCCAAGGGGAGGAGCAGCCAGAGAAGCAAGTGAGGGACCTGCTGGTAAAGTGGAGAGCGATGAGGCAGGGCAGGCTGTGTTCCCAAGCAGGGGATTGTGGCAGGTGACAGGTCTGCATGTGCTTGTGTGGCAGTGGATGTGGCCTGGAAGCTGAGCTCAGGCTGTGTTTTAAGGCCAGCGAGCACAGATCCACAGGCTGGGCTCTAACACAGCCCTCCTCTTGAGGCTGTGGGGAGACTGTCCCAGGTGTTCCCAGCTCCAGGAGGTTGCTTGATTGTTGGCATTCAGTGGCATGCAGAAGCCTCGCTGGCTCTGTCTTCCTCCGTCCTCACACGGCTTCTCTTACCTGTGCAGCGGTGTCAGGGCTCCTGTGTTCATAAGGATACTAGCGCCCTGGGGCTGGGGATATAGCTCAGTGGAATAAGCACTTGCCTAGCAAGCGCAGGGTCCTGAGTTTGATCCCCAGTACCGCCAAAAAAAAAAAAAAAAAAAGGATACTAGCCCCACTGCGTGTAGAGCCCATCCTTCCAGAATGACCTCCTCTTAACTGATTACATCTGTGAAGAGCCTATTTCCAAAGAAGGTCACATTCTGAGGTATTGAGGGCTAGGACAAACTGGGGACACAACTCAACTGCTGCATGCAGGGAGAGGACGTAAACTTGGCCGAGAAGTCGGAAGGTAGAGTGGGCCTTGGTCCCAGGGACAGCAGGCCTGGGAGGACCGAGGCTCTGCTAATGGCGATAGGTTTCCCAGAGGCTGCTTTCCCTCACAAGCCACCAGAAATCCAGTCTCCCCAGTAAGATTCCCGGGAATGGTGGGGATGGGGTAAGAGGGTGGGCCAGGCCTGTGGCTGGGAGGAAGTGTGAGTGTCCCTCTTGGGCACCTCCTTCTAGCTTCCTATCTTCCAGAAGAGGTAGATGGGGGGCTGGGGCTGGGCAGGGCCTCCTGGCTCCCTCCTTCAGTCCCAGTGCCATTAAAAGGGAGGGAAACCTTAACTCCTCCCTTGGCTCAGCTGGTCTCCCACAGGGCTGGGACAGGGCTGTACTGAGTGGGGTGGGGTGAGCTGGTGAAAGCTGGGCTTCCAGATTCTGGCCCGCTCTGCTGAGCCTGGGTAGGGTGCCAGAGGGCTGGACAGTGGTCTGTGTAGAGGTAGGGCCATAGTTAGTGGTTTTCTGACTGAGATGCTCATGGTTGCCTGGCTCCAGTGAGAGGCCTCCAGAGATGGGGGGGCGCTAGGGGGGACAAATCAATTCCCCTCCACCGCAGGCCCCATTGTCACTTTGTGGTTCCTCCAGGCCCCCTCAGAGTGGTACTTGTGTACACTCTTATGTTACCATGGCAGCTTCAGGCACCTGGCCTGTTCAAGACACGCTGGTGTGTGTGGGGGTCAGCCTTCCCCATAGCTTTCCAGCAGCCAGGGGGATGCAAACGGGCTAGAGCTCTGAGTCAAACCCTGGCTGGGCTCTCTGGGTACCTCCTCCTTGGTTTGGGGGAGGCCCTCACACAGGAGGGGGGGATTCGCCTGGACCTCCCTGCTCCACAAAAGGGCTCATCCAATGAATAGAGCCAGAACACTTGGAGAAGTACTCAGGGCTAGTAGGAAGGAGCTGACTGGCTCTCACTTCTCATACTTTGTCCTAGGCTCTTGGAGAAATCTCTTCTTGTTTCCTGAGCTGCCCTCGGATGTGGTCCTTGGCCAGGGGCCTGGCAAGCCCCAAAGTTCTCTGAGTGGGAAGCCTGGGTGAATCCCACCATGGTATGTATAACATGGCTGCTACCAGGCTCCCCTCCTATCTGTGGCTTTAAGATGGGGTGTGGATGCTAAATTAGATCCATTCCCACCAGCCAGACATGTGTCAGCTCTGTGGCTTTGGGGATTTGTAGAAATGGGAAGGCAGGATGGGCGGGGACAGAGGCCCCCAGGCCTGGGCTTCTGCTCCCCTCAATACCATCTGGGTGGGGGAGCTTTAGGGCTGCTGGGACACAGAGGGCTGATGGGGTAGAAACCCTAGAGAAGAGGTGGAAACTCAGTTTCTTCACAATTCAGCACTTGAGCCGAGTGAATTCTTCACCTCTGCCTGCTGGGGACAGAAACCCAGTCCCACAGGAGGCTCTAAGTCCATATGGCTCCACCCACAGGTTACCTGCCTCCCTGTGTGCCCAGATCGGAAGCCTGAGACAGATGGCAGAGCAGAGGACTGCCCAATAGAGAAGCTGGGGCAGACGGACCCTCACTGACCTCGGACTGCAGGGGTGGAGCAGGTTACAGCTACCCAGGGGTCATGGCCCGGGTCAGGACCTAGGCACCAGCCCAGCTGTCTGCTGTGGGCTCTCCTGGAGCCCACACCACCTGCTCCAGTGTTTCCCCCCCAAGCAGGTGTTGGTTCTGTTTTGATTAACTGTAGGCTAGAGCCCTCCATTTCTTTGGGGACTGGTTGAGCTGGAGAGGGGGAAGAGAAAGGGAGGTGGAGAAACCCACCCTGCTCCAGAGTCGGGAGGGACCCAGCACACCTGTAAGAGAAGCAGGTGCAGTCTCCATGCACAGCGTGGGAGAAGCAGGAGCCTTGCCACAGATGTACAGGTGGATCAGGGTTCCCAGAGGCCAGCACCCAGAGCCATACCTTCTGTCCCCTCTCTTCCCTAGCAGCCTATAGCTGTTTTGCCTGCTGACTTGGTGGAAAGTTGCTGCTCTTAGAAGCCTTTCAGTGGTGAGTACTGCCTGTGGGCTCAGACAGGTATATTAATGTGCCTAGGGTCACACAGCCTTGGTGCTCAGGAAACTGCAAACAGCTCTATGAGCTGTGGATTGGATTGGAGTGAGGGGCACAAGGATGCAGGACTGTGGCCCCAGTGTTTCCTTTCCCTGCCCTTCCTTACATTTAGCTTAAAACATTCAGGCAGGGCAGGGTTGGGAAGTAACCGAGTGAGGGCAGGGGTTCAGGTACGTGCCTCTGTGAGTGGGAACAAGAGCTGAGGTAGGAGGTGGGAAGACACCAGTGTTGGAGACACAAACATGGGAGGACAAGACATCAGGGTGAGCCTGGGGTCTGGCCCTCCAGAGGTGCTTGGAGTTGTTAACGAGAACTCTTATCTTTCAGTACAGGCAGTGGGGCACAGGAAGAGATCCAGACACAAACACGTGGTGTGCCATGGCATCCCAAAGGCTATGAGCACTTAGCATCCCACCATGGCTTCTAACGGTGGTCTCCACAGAAAGGAAGGGGTCCCTGGAGACAGGAAAAGTGCACAGTTAGCTGAGAACACACTATTGAGCCAGAAGGCAAGGACAAATGCAGAAAATAAGGACATGCTGAGGGACACAGGGAGTTGGCTGAAGGGGCTCCAAGGTCCAAATCAGGTAATTTGAACATCAAGATAATGTTAGCTGTGTGAAGCCCTGGATTTGGTCTTTAGCATGGCAAAAAAAAAAAAAAAAAAAGTGCCTGCAATGAATTGTAACCCAATGTATAACATGGGAACCAGGATAAATATAGATAAATTAAATGTAGATAGCTTAAATAGGTACTTTAGATAAATAATTGAAAGTTTGACAAGGACCAGGATATTTAGTTTCAAATAATCTCCCCACAAGCTACTCACTAACTCCAGAGGTGAGGGGGGGCCTAGAGGGTGGGCTCAAGTGATCAGAGAGACCCTCAATGGTGACAGGCCTTGTGATGCCACACACTACCTGACGGGATTCAGTGAGACTCACTGCCACCACTATGACAAGGACACACAACCAACATCTTATTGGGAGCTGCTCAGGGGAACCTGGAGCCCCTAAGGATGTGACCTCATGTGAAGTAAAGACTTTGCTGGTGTGATTAAGGTTGCATACCTTGAGATGTGGAGATTATCCCAGATTATCTCCTGGATAGTCCCAGTCTAATCTCACGAATCTTTAAAATAGGGAAACTTTCCCCAGCTGGCTCAGAGATGTGACCTAAAAGAAACTTTGTTGGCTTTAAAGATGGAGGAAGGGGGTGACCAGCCTGGGAATGGCCTTCAGTTTACAACCAGCAAGAAAATAGGGACCTTGCAACTCAAAGGAACAGAATTTTTCCAATAACAAATTGTGCAGGAAACCAATTGGTGTGGAGCTTCCAAGAGGGAGAGTGGCCTGCCACGCCTTGATTTCAGACTAGTGTGATCTGAAGGGGACTCCTAGCCTCTAATACTAAGATACTAATTTTGTATTAAGGTGCTGAACTTGTGGTAATTTTGTTACAACAACAACGAAATACAAATGCAATGACAAGACATCTTACAAACAAATTGAGTGGGGCAGGGTTAGTTATCAAGCAAGAACTGCAGAAGCCAGGCACACCGAGTGGTGCATACCTGTGATCCCAGCTACTAAGGAGGTGGAGGAAGGAGGATGGCAAAGTTAAAGCCATGCTGGGCAATTTTAGAGAGAACCTGTCTCAGAAGCAAGTGTGAGGATGTGTGTTGGTGGTACAGGGCTTGCCTAGTATGTATGAGGCTCTGGGTTTTAATCCTCATCCCTCTTCCCACCAAACCCCAAACTCCTCAAAATTCATAAGAACAAACAGCTTAAATAGGTGGGCAAAAAAAAAAAAAACCCACACATTTCACAGAAGAGACATGCAGGAACAGTAAAAATATGAATAAGCCAGGTGTGGTGGCACATGTATGTATTCCCAGCTCTTGGGAAGCTGAGGCAGGAGGATCACCATGAGTTAAACACCAGTTTGGACTACATAGTAAATTCAAGGCTAGTCTGAACTACAGAGGGAGATGCTGTCTCAAAATAAAAAAAGATGAAAAAAATTAAAGCTTTCATAGGGATTCCATTCTATTCAGTACATTGGCTAAATTGATACTATCAAACTGTCTGGGATGAGGGAAGACAACACACAGCTGGGGTCCACAATATGCAGTCTTCAGGGCTGACTGGCACAGCTCCTGCTTTGTAAATAAAAATTTTACTGGTATGTTGGCATACCCACTTGTCTAAGGCTGCCTCCACAATGGCACTACTGGATAATTGTGAGACTGTATGGCCTGACAAAGCTGAAAATATGTACCATCTGATCCTTAGAAAAAACTTGCCAACCTGTAATGTAAACCAGAACTTTTATAGCCACTCTGAAGAACACCGTGGCTAAAGTCATAGGTACATGCGCTTTTGGATCTGAAATTCCACATCTAGTTATTCACGCTAGAGAAACTCTAACACAGAGACATTAAGGAGACAAGCCCAGTAATGCTCACTACATTGCTGTTTATAATGTCAAATAATTGGAAACAACTCTGGTGCCCTTGGTAGGAGAATGGAGATATAGTCTGGCCTACTTTAACAATGGGATTCCATTTGCAGGGAGAACAAATGACTCACAGAACACATGTGCAATATACAAGGGTGAATCTTGTAAATGATGTTGAATGAGAGAATTGCAGAAGAATATCTGAAGTATAATTCCTTTATAATAGTGTAGAAATGCTCTATCCCAATATGCTACTGAATTAGACCATAGCAGCTTCATGAAGCAGAATCCAAAATAGCAGCCTAAACCAGACAGTCTGTCTCTATCTCTTGGAGTAGTTGGTAAATTTTTTTTTTTTTTGTACTGGGAATCAAACTCAGGGCCTCGCACTTGCCAGGCAGGCACTGTGCCACTGAGCCACATCTCCAGTCTCTTGGAGTAGTTGGGAGAAGGTAGTCAGGGACCAGTGGGGTACCTCTGCTCCAAGGTGCTGCCCGGGAATCTGAGCTCTGTCTGGCTTGTTGCTCCACCCCTGCCCTCAGCCTCATGGTTCAATATGGCTTCATAGCACCACATCTGTGTTCCAAACTCCACGATGAAAGAAGGGACAGATCTTGCCTCCTAAGGATTGAGTATATTCTTTATTCTAGGTACCCACATATGCATCCGTATTATATTAGAAGATGGACTACATGAATATTAAGAGACAAATAGTAGTAGTTGTTCCATAATTGTTTAGGGCTATATCCAATGCAATACACTGTAAAAAAAAAAAAAGTAAGGACAAACTCTGGACAGAGATGATCCGAGGATGGTAGTGAAGATGGGAGGAAGGTAGAATACAGAGGGAACAGAAAGGGAGTACCCTAGCTCTGTAAGGTCCTGTTTTTAAAGGTGATGTTGGTTCCATAGGTATTTATTGCTAACTTCATTAAAATATATTTAAATTTTACATCCCATCTTGTGTGTGATAGTTCATTAAAAATTACATAAAAGCAGGTTGTAGACTGTATATATGATTTCATTCACATAATAATAAATTGACACAAAGTAGACGTTTATTATTCTGGTTTTGTATTCAATTATTTTCCCCCTGCTCCAGTACTGGGGATTGAATGTAGGTGTGCAGTGCCACTGAGCTACATCTCCAGTCCCATTTATTTTGAGGCAAGGTCTCCCTAAATTGTCCAAGTTGGCCTTGAACTTCCGATCCTCCTGCGTCAGCCTCTCGAGTAGCTGTGACTATAGGCATGAGCCATCACACCCAGCCCATAAAACACTCTTTAACTTTCTTCTTGCTCTCCTGTTTGAGGGTGGGACAGTCTCACCAAGGTACTGCCTGGTGCCTGAAGAACGCACCTCCTAGGACATGAACAGCTTCTGTGCCTGCAAATGTGGCCTTATTTTCCTGATGGCCTCTCCCAGTCACTTGTAATTCTTCCCATACACAGTTCCAGCCCACAGTCCACTTACTTGTCTCCTCCGGACAACCCCACCCCCTGCCCATCCCTGGCTTCTATGCATTCATTTGTCCTTCAGACATCAGCCTAGAAACCACCCCTTCTTGACGCCTTCCTAGATTTCTCTGGCCACACCTGTCTCTCCCTCTGCCCACAACTGTCTCTCACTTTTCCTGTGCTCCTTCATTTCAAGGCTTTCAGACTCTCTTCCCCTGCTTTGGGGGCGGTGTCTTGCCCAGTACCGGCAGTGTGTGGAGCTAACTGACCTTAGCTGAGTGCCCAAGCTCTGGGTGTCTCTCGTGTCCTTTGTAAAGCCGAGGTGCTAATTTCTCTGCACAGATTGCTTTTAGCCCAGAACCAGCACACCCTCCTCCTGCACCCCGGGCACGAGGAACATGTGTGGAAACCGTCCTAGGGGCTAAATGCCGATCAGGTACTCTCCAAATCTGCTCCTCTCCGGAAGGCGCGGCACCCTCCTTTCTCCTCCGCCCTTCCAGAGTGAGGCTCTACAGAGAAAAACGCTAATCCTCCCGCGCGCTCTAGAAGCAGGGCTCTGCAGCCCGGCAGGTGCGCCGCCACTAGAGCTCGTGTCTAGCCTCGCCCCTCTCTGTCCCAGGCTCCGCCCAGAGACCGACCACGCCCCCGCCAGGCTCTCGCAGACTTGTTATTAGCTTACGGCACAATAAGCCCCTCCCAGATACCGGTCTCGTCCTGGCCCCGCCCAACCAAGGCCTTACACTCTTGCCTCTCATTGGTTTGTGTCCGCAGAGCCTCGCCCCAGCAGGCAGGCCTTTTCTGCAGCGTTTCCTAGGCTTGCTTCTCGCCGCGCCCCGCCCCCGAGGTCGTCACTTCCGGGTAGGGGAGCACCGGGCAAGGCGGAAGTGTGTGAGTCCGCCTTGGCAAGAAGCAGTTGTGTCACCAACGTAGCCTCCGGGCCTTGCGGCTCTAGGCTCGGAAGTTCGGAGGCGGTTTTCAGAACGAGAAAGGAAAGATGGCTATGAGGCGGCCGCGCGGCCTGGCGGGGTCTGGAGGCTGACTTGCCTCACCGCCTGCTCCCGGTCCGCGCCGGCCCTCAGGATGACCGCGGCAGCCGCCTCCAACTGGGGGCTGGTCACGAACGTCGTGAACAGCATAGTGGGGGTCAGCGTGCTCACCATGCCCTTCTGCTTCAAACAGGTGCGTCCGGGGCTGCCTCGCCGGGGCCTTGCAGTCGGGAGGCGAGACAGACGACGGCCGCACTCCTGCCACTCGGGGTTCTGCGCGCTGCCTGGGACCGCGGGGACTCAGTGCCGGCGAGACCCGCGCACAAAACTACCAGAGGGCAGAGTGAGCACAAGGGGTAAACGAGAGGATTCAGTAGGGTCTATTTCATCCTATTTTAAGACAGCCCCAACTTCACGGAAGCAGCGGGGCTTTGGTTCCAAGGTGATTAACATTCACCAGCTCGGTCACTTGAGAGCTAGCTGTATTCCACAAACATATTGTGCATATTCAGTCTGTTCCGTACAAATTTCACCCCAACTGGAAAAATCTTACTATGCAAAAAAGTTTGGTTTCATCTCACCATTGAATGCCACGTGAAAGAAAACGGTTGTGTCTGCCTGCGACTTAGGTTTAAATAATTCACAGGTGATCAGGCTTTCGGAGGCTGATGGAAAGATCAAATTGAGTAACTTCTTCCCTTAAGACTCTTAACCAATGAACGTGTGGCTCCCCCCCCGCCCCCCCAGGGGAATCATGTTTGCTTTGTGCTGCTATCCCTTGCCGCGTGGCAGGGAGGAGCTCCGCATCGGAGAGGTCCTGGTAGTTGGATGTCAGGGCAAAGACCTGCTAGTTGAGACTTAGTTGATGCCAGAAGTAGAAAATGAAATAAGATGGACGGTCGTTGCCGCCCCCCCCCCCCCCCCCCCCCCCC
>PVLD010000364.1:0-74470 GCA_004027595.1 Dinomys branickii | reverse complement strand
AAATAGTATTATTAGTAGTTTAGGTTAACACTTTATATCTGTCATATTTTGGGTCTTTTGTATAAAAATATAAAAGATTATTTTTGATGTGGGAATTTTTGATCCCCACAGGGCCCTCATCTGGCCTGGGTACAAATGGATGGACGATGATGGTGTGTGTCCTGTCTGACATGTTCACATTGTAGGTAGGAGTTGTGTTGTGAATCCCAGTGCTGTGGCAGCCCCCTCTGGGTGCCTCTGCCATGCCTGTGTCCTGGTGTCCACAGCAGCCTTCCTGGTAGAGAGCTGTGTCTTGGGATGTGGAGTGGTGGCTGTTTCTTCACCTGCAATTTGATGCTGCTGTCTGTGACACAAGTCTTCCAAGTGGTTAGAGTTCTAATTTTGACCCCTTGTAGGGTTCAGGTGATTCGCTGTCCCATTATTTGGTTTTTTTTTGGTACTGGGGATCAAACTCATGACCTCAGGCGTGCCAGGCAAGCGCCTATGCCGCTGAGTTATATCCCGGCCCTGTCCCAGTATTTGGAATACTTTGTGGGCCATAGGTCCTTGTCAGAGACCTGCCTTGGAGGAGCTTGAAACTTAGCAGGCAGCAAGTGTAGAAACTGTCACTCTCTTGCCCTGAGGGCCTGCCAGCTGCTGCCATCTCGACTCAGCACCTCCCATAGGGCAGGCCTCTTGGGCTGGAGCACAGCTGAGGCCAACAGGCTATTTGGGGATGTGTGTTTAGTGTTTGGCAGTGATGTCATTAAATTTTTTTGTTTTTGTTGGTTTAGTGTTGGTTTCTTTTTGATGTTTCAGTAATTCTTGCACTGTTGAAAATATTTGAATATTTTAGAAAGTTTAACATATAGAAAACTGTACACATTTTAGGTAAACTTGTTGTTGTTGTTGTTCCTTGTTTTTTTTTTTTTTTTTCCGGGACCGGGGATCGAACTCAGGGCCCTAGTGCTCAGCGGCAAGCACTTAGCCCACTGAGCTGTACCTCCAGCCCATCCTTGTTTTTTTTTTTTGAGACAGGGTCTCACTATGTAGCCTAGGCTGGTCTTGAACTCACTGTGGAGCCCAGGCTCATCTCGAACTTGAGGATTTCTTTCTGCCCCAGTCTCCTGAGTGCTGGGATTACAGGCGTGTGCCATCACGCCTGGCAGGTATACTCCTGATGAATTTAAATAAAGTGAACAAACACATATGACTTGCTCTTTTAAGCCCATCTGCCAATCATTCCTGCCCCCAGCTTTGGTACTAGAGGTTACTGTTGCCTGTTTTCGGTTTTTTTTTTTTTTTTTTTTTTTTTTTGAGACAGGGTTTCCTTTTGTAGTTCAGGCTGGCCCAGAACTCTAGGCAATCCTGCCTCAGCTTGCTGAGTGCTTGATTTACAGGCATGTGGCACCACCCCCAGCCTTTTGTTTTGTTTGAGACAGGGTCTCATTATCTAGTTCATGTTGGCCTTGAACTCACTATGTAGCCCAGATAGGCGTCAAACTTAGGCCAATCCCCCTGCCTCACCATCCCAAAATGCTGGGATTACAGGTATGTGGCACCACGCCCAGGTCATGTTGTGTGTTTTTAAATTGAAGGAGTATATGTATACTTCAGCATCTGACCAGTATCCCATTGAAAGGCTCTACCAGAGATTCCTATACCTTTCTGAGGCATCTGGTGTTGCCTAGTTGGGGCTCGTATGATGTGCAGTTGCCCGGGCTATGGTGAATGTCTGATTGAAGTGCAGGCAACTGTATTCTGTTGGGTAGAATGGCAGAGGCATGGGGTATACGTGTGTTCAGCTCTAGTATATGCTGCCCAGAGTTCCCAGCAGATGTACCAGTGTGTGCTCCTGCCAGTGAGTACCTGGAGGGTCAAATTCTTTGCATGTTTCAAATCCTGCAGAGAATGCAGAGCCATTGTGGTGCAAGTTGGGTAATACGGAGTGTTCTGGTGGGTGTACCTGTGTGTGTACTGGGGATTGAATTCTGGTGGGTGTACCTGTGTGTGTACTGGGGATTGAATTCTGGTGGGTGAACCTGTGTGTGTGTACTGGGGATTGAACACTGGGTGCTCAAGCACTGAGCTATAGTGCCATTTCTTTTTAACATTTTATTTTGATATAGGATCTTGAACTTTTATTTCTCTTGACTCAGCCTCTGGAGTAGCTGGGATTACAGACATGTACCACTGCTCGTGGCTTGTTTGCATGTATTTTTTTTAAGTTGATAGAATTTATTTATTTATGTTTAGTAGTTTTAGGTTTACAACCAATGGAGTAGAAAGCACAGGGAGTTCCACTAGACCTCCTTTGCATCCCTTCAGTCTCCCTTGTTAACATCTTGCTCTAGTGTAGTGGTGCTAAAGTTTTACATGTCAGAGTTATTGAGAAGTAATTCACATAGGCTGAAGTTCAGCAGTTGTAGGGTACTGTTCCCTGGATTTTGATGTATGTGTATGGTTATGTGGCTACCATAGTCACAATAGTTACCTCTGTCCCTCTGTTGTCAGCTGCTTTCCCACCCTACAGTTTGCCTTTCCGGAATGTCTTGTAAATGGCATCACAGTTCATTGCCTCTGAGCCTAGCTTCTTTTTCTTAGCATAGTACATCTGAGGAGCATCCATGTCCATGTGGAGTTGGTGGTTTCCTTTTTACTGCTAAGTAATATTCCTTTGTACAGATGGGCAATGCTTTGTCCAGTCACCTGCTGAAGGCCATTCAGTTGGTGTTCAGCTTTTGGATTATGGTTAAACCTCCTGTGAAGTACAGGTTTGTGCATGGCCATGTTTCATTTCTCTGGAGGAATACCTAGGAGTGCAGTTGCAGAGTCACATGGTAAGCATCTGTTTAATTTATAAGAAAGGTACACATGTCATTTCTAATCTCTTCCTTCCAGAAAGTGTTTCCCACATACAGGTGACCCAGATGGCTATAAGGCGGTATCCATGGGGTATATGTGTGGGGGGGCTAGCCAGCTGCCTAGCAAGGCTTGAGAAAGGGGTGGAGGTGTCCCTGGTGCTCTTTGGGATCCACATGTAGGGTTCCTGCCACAGCTGCAGAGAAGCGACTCAGTGCTCAGAGGGATTGCCCATAGGAGCAGATAGCAGTGGAATGGGGACTCCAGTACATACAGGTGTGGACAGAGGAGGCTTGCATAAGCTCCAGTGCTGTTGATGTGTAAGGTGTGGAGAGCCAGAGACTGTCCAGTTTTGTGAACACACTTTCTCTGTCCTCCCTCCAGTGTGGCATTGTCCTGGGTGCCCTGCTCCTGGTCTTCTGCTCCTGGATGACGCACCAGTCCTGCATGTTCCTGGTAAAGTCCGCCAGCCTGAGCAAACGGAGGACCTATGCTGGCCTGGGTGAGAACTGGTTCTCAGGGAGCTTGGGTGCGAGGTTCTATTAGATGCCTTCTCAAGAAGAGGGGCACTCTAGTTTTCAGGTCTTGGGGACTTATTCCTCTTGTCTAGTTTTCTTTTACTTTATTCTGAGGTTCTTGGATGGTAGTGTTTTTTCTTATTTTAGAATTTAATACAATTAAAAAAAACTGCTTCATAATTGAAGTAATGGAGAAGATTATGAGGCAGCCCCCCACCTCTTGAGCAGATACACACATAGTCTCCCCCTCCAGGTCTGCCACAGACAGCTGTACTCATTGCCCTCTTGGTGGCTTGTTGGCTGTGTAAGTCTCCAGGTACTAGGAAGCATTCCTTGGAGCTGGCAAGAGGAATCCTGCTGAGCTCCCCACCTGGAATTTCCAGGAAGAGATGTAGTCTGGTTAAGCTCATGCTGTATTAAATAACTCATCTCCCTAAAGGCCTTCTCTCTCTTCTGGTATTGTTGAAATTGCAACTTTGTTTCCTTTAGTTCAACCAAAAGGAGCTGGTCATAGCAATTTGGAATCTTTTCTAGGTAGTTTACTTGAGGGACACTGTCCTTCTTGGGCTGGTACATGAAGTCTAATTCTCTCTTCCTGCCTGGGCCCAGGCTTTGAGTCCTCCAGCTCTGTAGCTCATACTGGGAATATTCGGTGTGGGTGTTGAAATGCCACTTTCCTGTTCTCAGGGCTTGGTTTGAGGGTGTTTGGTGAACATTCCTGGCCTGCAGTGAAGCTCATGATTCTCTACCCAGTGTATGGTCAAGGTGTTGGGCCCCACCTGCGGAGGGCTGACCTAACCCTCTCATGGATGAGGGAAGGTGTGTGAGGAAATAGGCCAGAGAATTCCAGGGCCAGACAAAATAGAAATCTCTGGAGATGCATGCAAGGGCTTCTGCAGCTCAGCCTCTTTTCTTGCTGGTCTGCTGTTGCTGGCACCAGGACACTGACATTCATTCCTGCCTTCAGAACTAAGGAGTGCCTTCCTTTTTTTCTGCTGAGGGGAGTGGTGCTGTCAGTCTTACTGTTGGCACTTGAGGAAGTGAGGTTTGTCAGTTAACTTGACCCAGACTGAGGTGATCTAAATCTACTAGGGATGAAGAACCCAGAGCGAGGTGCTTGGGTGAGCCCCTCTCCTGGTTTCCAGAGCCATAGCCTAGGTTGACCCTTTCCCTGTTGAGGTCTCTGTCTAGGTTTTGTAGCAGAGGCTGCAACTCAGATATCCACTGTAGTCTGGTGGAGGCTTCGGGACCCTCTGTTGGGGAGACTGTGGTTTCGGATTCTGATAGCAGGCTGGCTGCCTGGCTGATTGTTCTTCAGAAGTCCTTGAGAAGTCAAACTGGTTTAGCTAGATGTGAAAGATTGAAAGAAAGTTGCCTGATGGATACCCCTGTGTCCTGGCTGCTGGGGCTCCAACTTTCAGAAAGAAAAGATTCCCAAATACCAGTGGTATCAGGTTGTGCATTGGATCCCAAACAAGATGGCTCACATGTGCCGGCTCCCAGATGGAGCCTCCACACCACCATCTGCTTAGCATCAGCTTCCCTTTGTCCTCAGAGGTGGGTAGACCCACTGTGTGGGGGCTACCTGGGACAACGGAGAAGAGGGTCTCCTTGTGCTGCTCCTACGGAGGGGGCGGCCCTTCTGGCAGTGTGGTCCTCCTGTGGCTTGATGCAGATGCCCTCTGGGAGGGCCTTCACCTCTTCCTCTGTTCTCCCCCAGGTGAGAACCTCACAGGCTTGTACAATAGCCCCACAGTGAGGCCAGAACAGAGATGCCCTTGCTGTGCCCGGCTTATGTTTGCAGATGCAGGTAACACTTTATTGGCCAGGTCAGGGGCATTAGGCAGCTGTCTGGTGAGATGGGCAGATGGCCTTCACCTGGATCTAGAGACTAGAAGAAGGAGTGGGAAATCCAGGTGCTGCAGCTGTGTCTCCAAGTAGCCTGTTCTCCTGTGCATACTGCATGGGAGAATTGGCAGTATTAAAAAAAATAATAATAATAATCGGCAGTATTCTGGTGGAAGTCTGCTACCCTTAGATGCAGGTTTGCATTCTGACATTTGGGAGTGTGGCAGACTGAGAAAGTGACTTTCCCACCCTGACATGGACCACTGCTCCAGGCATTGGGGATGATTTTTGCTGGTGTGGAGAGTCATACAAGTGGGAGTTTTGTTGGGATTGTACACATGTTTGTTTGTTTTTTCTGTCCTGGTTGTTCTGTGGTTTTTCCTCTTCCCTGTCCCACCCCGGGTGGCCTTCTATAAACTTTGTTTCACTTCAGAAGATACATAGACATATCAGGGTGAACTGCTTAGGATACCACCACATCCCCCCACCCTCCAGTGTTCTGAGTCCTTGGCCTCACCTTGATTTATGACCTGAGTCCCAAGTGTATGGTGTGTGGTCTGGGCTGGGAGCAGTAAGCCCAGCTACAGGAAGCTTTTGGTAACAACCAGGCCTCTGCAGAGTAGGGGTTGCTGGTGTGTGTCGTATGGGTCACTTGGGTTTCACATCTCTGATCATTGTGTTACCTGTTCCTCCGCCTGGGTGGTACCTGCATGTCCATAGTGTGGAGTGGATTTCCTCTCTGTGTGTCCTTGGGGTTGACCTGTGCACATGCTGTTGGCTTAGCATACAGGTTGGATACGTTACCACTTCATCTGGCAACTGTTTATTATGCACTTGCAGTGTGCTGATGGGACTGGGCTCCATGGACACCTTAGGACCATGCTTGCTCTGTCTGTAGGAGCAGCTCCTGTGGTCACTGTCCCCTCTCCCTGCCTCTTAGGTGTCTCCCCATCTTGATCAGCACACTTCACCATGAGCAGCACCTCCCCTTCTCTTGCTGGGTGTTGCAGGCAGGCACAGTGGGAGCCAGCTTTACCTGTGGCCCTGGAGAGGAGTTGGCCCCATTTCTCAGGCTCAGAGAATGCAAGAGCAGGGCAAATAGAAAGCCTGGCGGCCTTGGTGAGGCCTGCCTTCCTGTGTGCCCTGCCCTGGATAGAGAACAAGAAGAAACGTGAGCAAGGGCATGTCTGTCCACACTGAGGACTCCCCACGGGGTCTCGGGTGACCTAGGGGAAGAGCAGAGGAAAGGGGGATGCCACAGTGACAGGGCCTGGTCTTGGCACAGCTGCCACTTAGGATGTTCTGGGAGCCTGAGGAGAGAGCTGCTTCCCACCTGCCCTGACTTCCTGATCATCTTCCACTTTCTGGTGCCCAGGATGTAGACATATCCTGGGACTTTTCAGGCAGGGCACTCCAGGTCTGGAGCATGCTGTAAACTGTTACTTCCTTTTGGAGAGTAAGAAGGAATGGAAGGGGTAGGCACTCAAGATTCCATGTGTGGGGCTGGAATACTGTGTTGTTCCAGGCATGATGGTACCCACATTTGAATGCCTTGTTTCGTTTTTGAAATTCCAGTTTAGATCTTGATCCACACTCAGAATTGTGTATAGGGGCCCTGTTTGGGTTTTAGTTTGTTAGATGTACTTGATGGGTGCCAGGCTCCTTGACTAGTGATCCAAGTCCAGGAAAGGCAATATGACCTCTGGAGGCTGAATCCTTCACTGCTCCAAGGCCCTCAGGCCCTTGACAACTGGGCCTCTTTCTCAGTAAGCTGGAAGTAACAGGGAGTGTGTGTGGATTGTCCTTACCCAGCTGGCTGTGTTTCCTGCCTCACACCCCCTTGGAGGGCCTCTGGCCTTGTGCAAAGGTAAGAAACAAGGGCCAGGGAGTTGGGGCTCCCAATGAGCCTGGAGCTATATCCTGTCACAGGCATTCCCTTTGGACTGTTCCTTGAAGACCAGAACTTTCTTCTGTCCTCATTAGACTGGACTAAGGAAATGCTGAGTGACTGTATCACCGTTAAGGTCCTGGGAGGGACTTTGGCAAGGCAGTATTTAATTTCTCATCTGCTAGAGATACTTCTGTGTCCAAGAAGGGAAGACAGAAGTTCCTTTTGTGGAAGGGTGCCCTGTGCTGTGGCAGGATACCCTGCTCACCAGCAAGGCTCTGGTTGTCCTCCCTGGGCACTGGTGAGCCCCAGAGCTCCTGTCCTTTTTTCCCTCCCCAACTGCCACTCTTGCCAGGATTCTGTTTTCTTCTATAAATTATGCCCACAGGGGGCTGGGGCTGTAGCTCAGTGGTACAGCGCCTGCCTGGCAAGCATGAGGCCCAGAGATTGATTCCTGGTACCAAAAAAGAAAAAAAAAGACCCCCGCTAAAGTCATGCCCAAAAGGTGAAATAAAAGCCTGTACAGTGTCCCTGTGGTGCATGCTACAAAGATTAGGCATTTGGAGTAGGACCTGTGGGGTGCCTCTGAGCTCTGGGGGCCCCTGTACCTCAGGGCTAGGGCCCTGGTTGGGGCCAGTTTGGCTGTGTGGCACTGTTCTAGAAAGGTCTCATGATCACCATTGTGGGGAACTGGCATTTTACAGGGACCCCATCCCCCCAATATCATGTGAAAAGAACAATCTGCCTTGTGTCTCCCTTGTCTTGTCCTTGTCATACTAGTTTGGATTGTGGATGGTAAACCTGAAAATGCATGAGGAGCAGAATTTAGATGTATTCCTCTGTGCCACATGAACTCTGGGCCAATGGCTCTTCATCAGGTTTCCCTTTGCAGCTGTACTCGGTATTTTTTTGCTGATGTGCTGCTCACACTGTAGGACTGAACGCCTATTCTCTTTCCTTTGCACTAGCATTCCACGCCTATGGGAAAGCCGGGAAAATGCTGGTGGAGACCAGGTAAGGGCTGCAGCCTGCTCCTCCACCCCTGCAGCTGCAGAGGAATGGGAGCAATTAGAAAATGCTAGGAAATGAATAACAAGTTTCACTCGCAGATTGGTTTATAACTTCTGCTATGTTTCTGAAGAGTTACCTACAAAATAGTTGAAAGTCCAGTTTTATTCTACTCTTTTTTTTTTTTTTTTCCCCAGGACCGGGGATCGAACTCAGGGCCTTAGTGCTTAGTGGGCAAGCACTTACACCACTGAGCTATACCTCCAGCCCGTATTCTACTCTTAAAATGATTGTTATTAAGGTTCAAAGCTTTATTTAAATATTACCAAGAACTTAAAAATGGACAACCTGGGGAACATAGCAACATTGCTCTCCTTCCATTGTAATTAATCTCTTAATGCTGTTCCTTAAACTGTTTTTTTTTTTTTTTTTTTTTTTGGTACTGGGGATTGAACTCAGGACCTTGTGCTTGCCAGGCAGGCGCTTATTCCACTGAGCTATATCCCCAGCCCCTGTTCCTTAAACTGTACCCCCAACACTACTGCATAAAATTGGCACTAAACTGAAAATGCTACATTTTTCAACCTTTGGAGTAAAATTTTATCAAATGAAGATTTGCTGGGAAATTGTACATTTAGGCTTCTAAATGAGCATATCATAAACTTGAAAGAAAACCTTTTTTGGAAGCAGTTGATTTTTAATTTGTGTAATGTCATGATGCATTTTTGTTGTACCTGAAAGAACTTTCAGAACCTCCCATGGAGAGAAAACTATACTACTGCACAGGAAAGTGTTCGGTGTTGTTCAGTATTCACTCCAAGCCCAGTGGAGTGCACTACAAAACATACCCGGGTCCTGCGGCTGGGAAGTCTGACATTGCATCTCTCATGCAGCCAGGCTGTGGGCATTCATGTACAGTCCAGGGACAAGGCCTGGCCTTTGGTGTTATTGGGCCTGTAGATAGATGCCTGGGCCCCAATTCTGTGCATGGGCACATGTTCGATCATGACGTGGCTGTACACTCTCCCAAAACTACTGTTTTAAATTGAGTTTCCTTCTTTACAGCATGATTGGGCTGATGCTGGGAACCTGCATTGCCTTCTATGTTGTGATTGGTGACCTGGGGTCCAACTTCTTTGCTCGGCTCTTTGGGTTTCAGGTAAGGACTTCACTGTGAGAGGGCTTGGTCTGAGTGCTGTTGTTGCTGCTGTGGCAGTGATGTCACTCTGTCAGTTGGGTGAGGCTGGTATACTTGGCTGGGAGAAGCTTCCCTGTTCCCTGTTGTCTGCACAGGTCCTGTGCTCTGGAGTTTAGGGGCTGTGTTAGGGTATCATCAGTGAAAGACACTAAGAGAGGGAAGGAGAGTAGGTTAGTTCCAGCCAGCTAGTACTGCCCATTAAGGGGCAGAAATGACCAGGCTCTCATTTAGTCTTGGCTATCAGCCAGAGCAGCTGTGCTGGGAGCTTGGTCTTCACTGTAAGTGTAAGGGCATTGTGAGCAGGCTTGGTCTCAGGGACAATCGTGTGGCCCTGCCCTTGAGGAGTTCCACCTGTGATCTGGGCCCTGGGTATCTTTTCCAGGAGGTAAGCTCCTGCAGATCTGGTTATGGGGTGAGGGAGGGTCACAGCATAGGAGGGGCTTCACTATGATGGACCCTTCATATTTGGACACCAGCACTGATAGAGTCAGGTTGAAACCCAAAGGTAGAAAAGGATTTCAGTTTATAGAGCATAGCTGCAGAGGTAGGGTAGAATATGCCCAAGTCACACTGTCAGGGAGCAGTGAGATCAGTGAACGTGGCCCTGGCCTGTATTCTGAACATGTCTTCTCCTTGACTTTCCATTTCGCATGCTTTACTGTGGACTGAGCAGAACTTTGGGTCTGTCCTGTCTGGAGAGCACGTGGGACATTTCCTGCACCTGTTAGCCTGTGCTCTGAGGCCGGACACCTGACCTTTGGTTCTGTGGGACTTGACAGTGCTGGCTGTCTCTGGCTGCCTCTGCTGTGTGCAGAGCCTTTCTGTCCTTGTTCCTTGCTGATACATTGAGAGTTCCCTTCGTGAGATGTTCCCATGCTGAGAACTATGGATTTGGGATAGACCTGTAGGTATTTGGAACTGGGAGAGAGAGCCAAGAGATGTGCTTGAAGGGTCTTGGTAGAGCTTTTGTTGCTTCTGGCCAGTGCCACAGTGGCGTCCGGCCTATGAATAAAGAATTAGGAATTGTGTTCTTTATATATATATATATATATATATATATATATATTTTTTTTTTTTAAGACAGAGTTTCACTATTTAGCTCAGGCTGGTCTCAAACTCACTGTGTAGTCCAGGTTGGCCTCAAACTCATGGCTATCTTCCTGCCTCAGCCTTTTGAGTGCTGGAACTATAGGCATGTGCTACCACACCCAGCCAGGAACTGGAAATTGGATGTACTGGCTTCAGCCAAGTTAGGTGTTAGGTGTCTTTAGATCTTTGTGTGTTTTGCTATAAAAAATGCCAGCCTGAGGTTTTGTGATCAATTTTCTGGACCAGAATTTCAAGACTCCCAACCTTGAAGCAGGGTCTGCTTTGATTCAATAGAGAAGCACCTTGCAGAAGGCTCCTTTTGAGTCCCGGCCTGTCCCCATCAGTACTGGGTATGCAGGGAGGGCCCAGGGCAGCGCAGGCTCCCTATTCCCCGCCCCTTCCTTCCTGGTGTGAAGGGGGACAGCTGACCATTTTTGCTCTGGCTGGCCTTGTACTGGGGCTGGGCTGGACCCTGTAGGGTCAGTTGACAGTGTCCTGAGAACAGAGGCCTCCAGGACAGCTTCAGCAGTGTGTGTGTTCACCTCCAGCCTTCTGCTCTTGATGCCATTGGCACACAGGGCCTCACAGTGCTCCTTGTCCGGTGTGGCCACACAAATTAGCCCTGCTGGTGAGTAAATTCAGTGCAACAGATCTCTGAGGACTCTTCCCTTCCAGGTGAGTGGCACCTTCCGTGTGTTCCTGCTCTTTGGGGTGTCCCTGTGCATTGTGCTCCCACTCAGTCTGCAGAGGAACATGATGGCCTCCATCCAGTCCTTCAGTGCCATGGCCCTCATCTTCTACACCGTCTTCATGTTTGTGGTAAGCCCCATGCACTCAGTAGAAGGGGTCAGTCACGAGAGGTCTAGGCATGGGTCTAGCTTAGCCTCCGGCTACCTTTTGGGAATGACAGAAAAGCGGCTCTGAGCCTGGGAGGTGTGTTTGAACCTATGGAATGTACTGTGAAGGTCCATGCGTGTCCTGGCCAGTAAGCACTCTGGGACAGGTGCAATCAGACAGCAGGAGACACAGGGGGCTCAGTAGGAGGGGCCCTGAGACCAACTTAATTATATCTAGGCTCTGGGAGATACAGGTTTAGTGTCTGCATTTTATAGAAAGACCTTCCTGTAGGATTTGTGACCAAGAGCATGTCAGCATTTTGTTGCAGGTGGCAAGTTACCATTTTTCTAAATGGGAGTTGGTAGTAGGATAGGCTGGAAGATAAAGTGCAGAGTTGACAGAGGACATGGGGACCTCACAGAGAGGGCCTTGGGGCTCTGGCTGCCTTGACCTAGTCAGTCCCCCTGCTCCTGAGGCCCTGGACCCACCCACACAGTGTGAAAGCCAGAGACAACCTTTCTTGGGGCTATCTTTGCAGGAGGCCTGCATTGGAATGAGCTGTGGGTCACCAGCATTTTTCTGCTCTCTTCAAGGACCAGCCTGGTGACAGTTTCTTACTCAGATAAATGCATCCTCAGTAGGTGGAGCTCTTAGAAGATGTCTGTGACACAGTCCAGGACCAGGGAAGGGCCAGGCCATACTGAAGGCATCCTTCTCTCTGACATGCCACCCACTGGGGCTGGGTCCAGAGAGTGAGCTCTTGCTTCTCTCTGTGCTGAGTAGCCCTGCACAGCGAGAGAGTGTGGTGTGTGCATGGAATCCTCTGCACCTGGGTGGACTCCATGCCTGTGGCATGGACTGGGGTGTTCCTGGGTCACAGGCAGGGAACCCTTGAGGGTGTGGTTACCCCTCACCCCTCAGGCAGCCCAGGCTGTGTTTGCAGGGGTCTGCCAGTGGCACTGTGGGCTTAAGAGCTGAGGGTCTTCTGATCTGCTCCCAGCATGGCTCCTGGCGGGCCAAGCGTGGCTGCCTCCTGACCTATGCCCGGCTCTCTCTTTGGTGCAGATTGTGCTATCTTCCCTCAAGCATGGCCTCTTTGGTGGGCAGTGGCTGCAGCAGGTCAGCTTTGTGCGCTGGGAGGGTGTGTTTCGCTGCATTCCCATTTTCGGCATGTCCTTCGCCTGCCAGTCGTAAGTACTGCTGCAGTGTGGGGGGTGGGTGTTGGGGGTGGACGGAAGGGATGTGGAGACAGATCGTCTGTTTTTCTGGGTTTTTCCTCTATATTTCTTTAATCACTTGTTTCTGGCTGCTGAGAAGTGTCATGTTCTAGTGTGACCTGTGCCCTCCGTACCTCTGGGCTGAGGAAGGGAGTTCTGTGTGAGCTAGAGAGAAACTGCTGCTGGGTTCGCTGGCAGGAACACCTTGTTTGCCAGATCTTGTGAGAGGAGAGTTGGCTGTGGGTGTGCAGAGTCCCAAGTGTTTTGCCAGAATTTAGCTGTTCTGCGAATATTTGAAAGGAAATTGCACAAACATTGACTTCAGGCTGCTGCTGGGACGTCTCCGAGGCCTATGTGTGCGCGGGCGGGCAGCGGGTGAGCTTCCTGGCACTTGGGGCTCTGTGAATGCAGAGCTGCCTGCTTCATGATCCTAGCAGCAAGACCTACTCCGTCAGGGTGGCAGGAGCTAGTGATTCATGCCAGGATGGGAGCGGTAACCGGTTGAAAAGAAAGGTGTAAACCCAGCATGGACTGAAAAAGACCATCAGCGTGGGGCGGGGGCTGGCAGAGTGGCCCCCCATAGTGTCGGTGGGCATGTATTGTGCCAATCGTAAACTAACGTGACATAAAATTTGCTCATAGTGCTGTGTTTACACCCACATATGAGATCCAAATCGTCATTTCCCACTTACCGTCTCTTTTGGCAGCTCTGTTTCCACCAGAACATGCTCCAGCCTTGCTGTTTAATGTCCCCATTATCATCAGTGACAGAAGTTACATTCTTGTGCTGTGTACCTACTTACCACTTGTCCTTTCTGTCTCTGTGTTTGTGCTTTAAAAAATAAGCCTGTGGTCTAATCTCCAGTGGTGGCCATGTAGCAGCCATCGAACATCTGTTGGGTTTGATTCTTAGGGCAAATTACAAGTTCTTGGAGGGCGGGAGCACACAGCTCGCTGAGTGCCGGCTTCTTTCTCCTCCCAGGAGAGCACTGGGACTGCAGACTTGTGTGCTTTACCCATGCCGGCCATGAGAATGCTTGCCACGTGCACAGCAGAGGGCTTGTCCTCCAATTGCAGCCTATATCAGATGGCCTGTCCCACTGGGGTGACAGCCAGACCCCTGCCTTGTGACTGGGACAGTTGTTGCCATCACTGCCCTTCTGGTCATACTTTCTAGCAATGAATTGGGGTTATGGAACTGCTGTTCTGAGCCCAGAGAAGCAACTGAGGTAGCAACTGAGCCCATGAGGTCTAGGCAGGGCAGGTTCCATCTGGAAATCTGGGTCCCATTCCAAGCAGTGGGGGTCAGTCCATGGCACCCCAAGAGCTGCATGTAGTCCCACAGGCTGCCCCACAAGGTGAGCAGTGTGGGGGTGCCGTTGGGTGTGGGTGGTGCTCACGGCCGCAGCACCCTCCCGAGTAGTGTAGGGAGATGCTTCATTGCTAGCGAGGGGGTCTTATGGCTCCACCTTTCTTCTCTCCAGGGCACAACCCAGGGCATCGCTTGAGCACACGGTCAGGATTGGAGGGGAGACCCTGTGCCCAGTATTGGCCTTCCTGATAGCCACCACAGCTTTCTGGACAGTGACTCTCATAGGCCTATGTTTCCTGGGGGGCAAGCACATGCTGTGCAACTCTGGTTGTGGACCCCTTCATGTTGGGCTTCCTGGTCAGTGCGGGGAAGTTGGTGCTGGGACACAGCCTTTCTCAGGGCACCAGGCTGGTGCTCAAGGTGACTCCTGGTGACTTCTCTTTGGGTTCTCTGCTGTGTCCCCAGTTCTGCCTGTTCCCTCACAGCCTGACAGCTGTGGTGACCCCCTCAGGCTGGGAGTAGCCTGAGGTAAAGTGTGTCATGAGCCTGGGGTGAACCGGGATGATGCTGTCCCATAAGGTATTCTCTCTGTTTTTCTTTCACTTTTTAAAGGCATCTGTTGGCTGCCGAGTCCCTTCATCCTGACCCCTCCCCATTCCCCCACACTGTCCTCATCGCCTCTGTCCCCTGAACCCAGCCTGGAGGGCCACCGCCTCTGAGGACCACTGGAGGGCGGCCACCAGGCTCCCGCCTCCTTCAGTCTCATTCTGCAAGCCTTTATTCTTGCCCGAACTGCGGCGCAGCTCCCTCTTTCCCATTTCCCACCCCGCACAGGTGTCCAGGTCATGCTTCTTTCCTCAGCTATCACCCTTGTCTTAAGACAAGCTGTGTGATGAGAGCCTGGTGGGGCTGTCATTTCCCTGCTCAGCTGATGACTTGGGACCCTCCCAACCACCCAGCAGCACTGCTCTCCTGGCAGTGGGTTTGGGACAGAAGCCAGTTCTCTTATCCATAGGCAGAGGCGAGAGTGTGCGAGTTGGGAAACATGCCTGGCTCTCTCTGTGTCTCTGCCCGACTCCACTTGCTCCAGTGCTGAGGTGCAGCACGGGGTCGGGCTGTGGCTGGCCAGGGCTGTTTGTTTAACTTTTTCCTTGACTGCTAGGAGTGCAGCGTGCTCCTCATAACACTGCTGCAATCTCAGCACTGCATTTCTTGTGTCAGTTATGCAGTGACTCTTGGCCAGTCAGCCTCTGGTTCTGTAGCACTTGTAAGGTATCTGTGTAGGGGTGTGCTCTGGGGGCTGCTGTGGGGTGCTCGCAGTGCTGCCATCTGTAGTGTCATGAAGCCTGCCAGCTTTGGTGCTGTGAGTCATGGTGCGTGGTAGATGTCATGTGAAGGAAGAGTGCGGCTTGGCTGGGTGGTAGGAGAGGTCTCACGAACTGCCATGCAGTAGGCTGGTGGGGCTCCCTGGAGTCTGTTTTGTGAATTGCTTGTCTTTATACAGCCAGGTCCTGCCTACCTATGACAGCCTGGATGAGCCGTCCGTGAAGGCCATGAGTTCCATATTTGCCTCCTCCCTCAATGTGGTTACTACCTTCTATGTCACGGTAGGACCCCTTCCATGCCCTTTCCTCTCCCTGGTTCTGTCTGCACAGGTGCCGCCTCTTCTCCTTGTCACCTCAGTGTCTGCAGCACATTGCATGTATGGTGGCAGGGCGGCCCTGCTCCTCCACCACAGTCATCCAGCGCCTGACCTGGGAGGAGCTCAGGGCACTGTTAGGATTTTGATAGATTTTTTTTCCAGTTTTCTTAATGCTCCTATTTGTTGTCTTAAGTAAGATTGTGAAAATACTGAAGTCACAGCTTGTTTTCTTACTTCTGTGGCCTTAGCACTCTTGCAGGTTATTGTACGTGGGCCCTGGGGAGTGTTGTCTACGTCTGTCTTCTTCCACCAGGACCATACCCCATGGTTCCTTGGTTGAGTTTTGAAGCCAGACTAAGAGTAGCCCCACTGAAGAGCTTGAGGGGATCATTCTGGCACCTTCCTTTCTGCATAGGCAGCTCTGTTTCTTATCTGTGGTCCTTTTAAAAAGTTGTATTGGACCCCTCCCTCATTTGTGGCCTTTTTCCTCCTTGTTATCAAGAGTCAGTGTTTTGTTAATGAGTTGAAAGGCATTTTTGCCCTCTGAGACTATCTCTTGCTCCAGCTTCCTTGGGAAGGGGCTTGCGGGCCATTCTGGGGGTACCCGCTTTTCCCCACCAGGTACCATGCTCACCACATTGCTCTTTTTCCTCCTCCTGCAGGTGGGGTTTTGTGGTTACGTCAGCTTCACCGAGGCCACGGCAGGCAATGTGTTGATGCACTTCCCCTCCAACCTGGTGACAGAGATGATCCGAGTGGGCTTCATGATGTCGGTGGCCGTGGGCTTCCCCATGATGATCCTGCCCTGTAGGCAGGCCTTGAACACACTGCTTTTTGAGCAGCAGGTAGAGTTCTCGAGGCTTCCTAGGAGTAGGGATGAGGGGGTTCTCTCTTTTCCTGGGCAGCAGTAGCAAGAGCTTTTCCTGATTGAAGATAAACAAAATTCAATTGAAATAAAGTCTCCTCATAGAGTTTTGCTTTTTTTTTAAAGAAAATTTTGTGCCTGGGATGGGACCCAGGGTTTTATACACGCTAAGCACACATTCTGTCACTGAACTATATCCCCAGGCGCATAGTAGGAAAATTTTATACTAGCTTTGGAAAAAAGAGCACCAAAGACAGGCCATTTGGGGTCGTGTTGGTGTGCACGGAGCTTAGACTTGTCTCTATGACTTCCTAGCATTGATGCTATTGTCCTCCTACTCAGAAAAAGCAGGAATGGAGGTTTGCTTTAGAGCAGTCCTGGGCAGGCCTCAGTGGTGGGATGGGGCACATGGGCACTGGATTGCTTGGCTAGTGCTGGTAATCCAGGAGTAATTTCTTTTTTTAAATTTTGTTTAACTTTGAAAATCTTAATAATTTAACCAAAACTTTTTGAACCACAGCTGCTTTGCAAGAAGGTTTTCAATACAGGGGTTGAAATCAAAAGGCTGCCTGTGTCCCTTGCCTCTTACTCTCACGTGCCCAGGTGGTGGAGACCGAGCCCTCATGGAGCCATTAGGGGAACCCTGACTGCTGTTCAGGGTATAGACACCTTCTGAGTTGAGCAAGGTGACCTCTGCCAGCTTGTGGCTTTTCTCTTCATAGCTTCTTCTGCTCAAGGCCTGAAGTCTTTCAGCCTAGTCTTTCTCTTCAGCAGGGACTTCTAGTAGCCAGGGACATGAGGTCATTTCAACTGCTTGTGGCATGGGGGATTTAGTGGCCTTGTAGAGTCAATAGATTCCAATGTGCTTCCACTAATGTTCAGGCACCTGGATGACAAAGGAAGCAAGTTTTAGGACTTTGTCCCTTGGAAGAAGAGGCAAGACCAGCTCATCTGGCTGTGGGCTTGTCCTTGGCTTACCTTGCTTCACCTTTGCCCGTGGGTGCTGGATTCTGTCTCTCACTGGCACAAATGTGCACTTTATATTGGAACAGCACTGGCACTGTTGCATATAATACATTTTTGTAAAGTTAATCAAAGATGGCATGAGAGGATATATGGAGTCAGAGCATGTGCCTGCACCCTCCCCTGATGTGGAGCATACAGAGATACTGCCACTTCTCTAGCTTCCGCTTCGGTCTTCAGCGGCTATGCCTCTGAGTGCCTGTGGAAACCCATAGTACCTCTAGTTGCTTCTCTTTCGCTGTGGGAGTGGGCCACTGCTTTCTGGCTTTCCCTGTTACCTCCCTGGAGAGCTGTTTTGTGATTGTCTCTGTGCCTGCAGTTCCCCTGTTTCCCTCTAAAACTATCATTCAAAGTCCATAGAGATTCTGGCTCCATCTCCCTTAGTCCATCCATCTGGTGTAAAAGTTCATTCTGAAAATTGGAGGTTTCAGAATTCTAGGTCTGGGAGATTCTGTGGTTTTTCCTAACCTAAGGATGATTGTCATGGTCATCCTGCCCATGTGTTAATGCCTGTGGTTATCATAGCCTGACAAGGAGCTGCTTCTGTTGGTAGAGGGGAAATGAAGGCACTGAGCTAGTGAATGGAGAGCCAGGACCTGAGCCGTCCATCCAGGGCTCTAGGGCATGTGGAGTCTGAGGCCAGTGCCTCTGCCTGTGCGGCTCCACCCTGCGTCAGCCTTCCTGTGTCCCTCTGGGGAGTGTGAGCAGGTGTATGTGGCTGTGCCACATTATACCCTCCTTCTCGTTCTTTCTGCCTGGACTTTGAAGCTGTTGACTGCTTGTCATGTGCTGGAAGTGATGCTGCCAAGCATGCATGTGCACATGTATAGGAGAGGCTTCTCCCTGAGGTCTGAAACCCAGACTGGGAAAAGCCGAGTCATTTGGCAGGGTCCCTGTGGGGTCCGTATTCTGTTGTCTACCCTTCATGTTTCTTTTTAAGAATCCCTTGTGGTTTTGCTCTGAAAGTGCAAAGGAAAACTGAAGGACTCAACCCTAATATTGCAAAACAAAGTTGTGAGATCTATGGTCAGTACCTGGAGTGAGACAGACTCGTGCCTTCCTGGCACTGAACGGATTCCTGTTATAGTCACTCAGCCAAAGCTGATGGTGCAGGTGATGCTTGCACTCCTGCCAGGGCGGGGACCCCTGGCCCTCACAGAGACTGTCTGCTGTGCCTAGTGTTGCTCTGCAGAAGTGGCGGAGGAAGGCAGTTGTTTCAAAACTGTGTTTTCTTTCATGTAGCAAAAAGATGGAACCTTCGCTGCTGGAGGCTACATGCCCCCACTCCGGTTTAAAGTGCTGACCCTGTCGGTTGTGTTTGGAACCATGGTTGGTGGCATCATTATCCCCAATGGTAAGGTGGGCGGCTGCTCCTGCAACTGTCCCTGCCACTTTTTGCTCCCATTTTGTCATTCTTGCTGTTACATTCAGGCCCCAGGGTGTCCCTTTCCTGTGTCCTAAGAGTGTCATGCTTCCTCTTTAGTGTCCTGAAAAAAAGTCTAGAAGCACCTAGGTCATATTTTTCTTTGGCTCAAAAGAAAGTCTGGGGGCAACATTGACAGCCTGATGGGACAGCAGGCATGTTTTGAAACCCAAGTGGTTCACAACTGGGCAGAGACTTGTGGGCTGGGATGCAGACCCACTTTGTGTGTCTGTAGAGCTCCTCATTCTTTGCTCATACTGTTAACTCCTGAAGTTGTCCACATGGTACCCAGGGGAGCACTGAAGTATTTATGTTGTCCAACCCGTTCTCAGCTGGTGAGCAGGAGTGTGTTGTCACAGACAGAAACTTGCAGGTCCTCCCCAGAGGCCTCCTGTCCAAGTCCTTGACAGTGGCTACACTCAGCCAGTACACCTGGCATTCATGTGGGTCCTAGGTAGGCCACTGAGTCACCTGCCAAGTACCAGGCAGAGAGACCTGGGCAATGCAGAGCCAGCATCTGATTTTGTTGGGAAATCTCTAGAGCCTGGCCATTGCCTTTGCCATAAAGCATCTCCCCTGCATCCTTGCATGCTAGGGGAAAGTGAGGCCACCCTTTGCAGAAGTCTCTCCTGCTCACTGCCTGGTGTCACATCTGTTCCTAGTGGAGACCATCCTGGGCCTCACGGGAGCAACAATGGGGAGCCTCATCTGCTTCATCTGCCCAGCTCTAATCTACAAGAAGGCCCAAAAGAACGCCTTCTCTGCCCAGGTGAGTGAGGGCCCAGGGGCCTGCGCTTGGGGGCTGGGCTAGGCTTCAGAGGACTGTCACAGAGTAGTGTCCCACTCGGGTTCACAGCAGGTCTGCCGACTCACTTGCAGTCTGCTAGCTCAGAGGATGCTTGCTTACAGAAGTGTGGGAAACAGTGGGTCCAAGCCTGTGAGCTATGTGCACTGGGGCTTCCTGGAGAGGATGCTGCCATGGCTTCTTCCCCAAAGGGTTTCCATGCTGCGATAGGTGTCCCCTCCCCAGGGTTCCACTCTGCCCTGAGAGCACCACTGTTGGCGCTTGTGGTGTATCCATGGAGACACTGCATGCATGAGCTTGTGTGTGTTCACTCTTGTGCCATTTTTGTTATTTTTTAATAACGATCCAGCTTCCTACTGCTTTTGCTTAAAATCTTGCTCAAGTTGCTCCTCAGCGTGTGTGTGTGTGTGTGTGTGTGTGTGTGTGTGTGTGTGTGTGTACATCCAACTGCTTTGCTGTTTTTAACTGCTTCCTGGTGCTACATTGCAGGAAAATTCTATCATTCCAGTCCCTGATGGAGCCCATCCCCAGCCTTTTGCTTTATAGACAGTATTCCAGTGACCTGTGATGGTCTGGACACAGGCATTTCCACGCATGTGAGGTTTTGGACATGGGATCCCTGGGCCAGAGTGTGATCCTGGGGGTGTCCTCATGGACAGACCTGAGGAGCCTCTGTCTCCGCAGCCTCTCCTGTCCATCTATCTTTCAGGGTCTGGGAGCCACTTGTATTTCTTTTCCTGTGAACTGTTCTTGCTACTACTTATTATAAGGTTGTTGAGCTTTTTGTTACTGATGTTTATGGGTGGGTGTTTAAAAGTAGAGTACCTGTGCATAAAGCACATAAACTGTGTGTATGGCTTGAAATAGTTGTGCACAGTAACCCCAGCCACAAAACTCGCATATGGGGGGACAGATGACAAGGTCTAGTACCTGGGGCTTCCTTGGGCACCTTGGTCACCCTCCCCATGCTGCACAGGCTACTGCTGGTATCTGTTGACACTTCAGGGTGATGTTGCCCATCTTTGACTTGACGCAAGTGGAGTCTCACACATGTCCTTGTGTGTTGGCCTTTTACTCAGCTTCCTGCCGGGCCTCACCCACACAACCATGTGGGACGAGTTCATAGTGCAGTTTTCCCTTCTGTGCCTTTTCCACACTTTATTCTCCACTTGGTAGGACAGATGGCTTCTGGTCCAACACTGCTGCTCTGAACGCGGCTTCTGGTGCTGATGGAGCGTGTTGTTCTGCACTTGGGAGGAGGTCATTGGTCTGTGGTCTGCTGCCTCGCTCTGCATCTTCTGCCACGTGGGTTTTGGATTTCCTTGAAGCCTCCACTCCATGGAGAATCCACTGCACTTCCCATCTACTATCCCTTTTAATTTTTTTTTTTTTTTTTCAGTACTGGGGATTGAATCCAGGGCTTTGGACTGAGCTACATTTCAAGTCCTTCATTGTTTTTTTATTTTGAGGAAGGGTCTTGCTGAGTTGCCCTCGCTGGGCTTAGACTTGTCATCCTCCTGCCTTGGCCTCCAGCAGTATTGGGATTACAGATGTGCACCATTGCACCTGCCTTTACTGTCTTTCTTATACAGCAGCCCTTCTGTAGGGTGTGGTGCGTCTTACTGGGCTTCCAGTTTGCAGCGCCCAGTGACCGATGACACCATGGGGCTTTTCACGTGCTCACTAGTTGTGTGACTGTCATATTTTGTGAATGCCTCTTCAACTTTTTTTTTCTTTCCCTGTTGGTTTATCTATCTTTTTCTTACTGACTTATAGGAGTTTTTAATAGCTTCTACATGCCTTTTTTCATCAGTACCTATTGCAAATGTTTTACTCTTGGCTGCTTTTTTGCTTGCTTCGGGTCATCTTTTGATGAACAGAAGTTCCAGTTTTAGTGTGGTCCAGTTTGTCGATCTTTTTCTTTTCCTTGGTGCTTTTTATGTCCTATTTAAGTTTGTGCCTGCTCCAAGGTTCCAAAGATAGTTATATATTCTGGAGGCTTTTAATTTCATCTTTCACATTTTGATCTACATTTCATCTGGAAAAGATTGGTTTGCAGTGGGTTGTATGGGTCTCTGGTAGAGCCACACCATCCTTTCCCACACAGGTCCCTCTCAGTCCCCTAGGGGTATGTGAGGCTGTTGGGGACCTCTCTGTCCACGAGGGCACTGCTATCTGCTGTACCACTGCTGCTGGTTTGAGGGGCTGCTGCTTTGTAGTATGTTGTGATTGCCTATAATAGAAGTCCTCTCACTGTGTTTCTCTTTAAATGCTCTTTCCTAGAATGGCCTATCGGCTTCTGCCAAATAAATTTTCATTGAAATTCCATCAAACAGTAGATTGAAGCTGGACACCATGGTGTATACCTATAATCCCAGCACTTTTGGAGAATAAGGCAGGAAGATCTCAAGTTCAAGCCCAGCCTGGACAACTAGAACCTGTTGCAAAATTAAAAATGAGAAAAGGGCTAGGGATGTAGCTGAGTGCAAAAGTCCTGGGTTTAATCTGCAGTACTGCCACAAAAGAAAAGAAAACAAAAGAGAGTAGATTGAAGAATTGACATGATCCTTATATTTTGGGGGGGTTTTGAGACGGGGTCTCCCAGTATAATTCAGGCTGGCCTTGAGCACACATTGTAGCCCAGGCTGGTCTCAAACTTGAAGCAATCCACAGCCTCCCGAGTGCTGGGACTATAGGCATGCGCCACCATGCCCAACTATTAGCAGCACAGTTTGTAACAGCTAAATCTTGGAAACAGTTCATATGCCCAGCAACTGATGAATGGGTAAAGAAGACATGGCATTTTCATATAATGGAGCGCTACTCAGCCATAAAGAAGGATAAACTTGAGGCATTTTTAAGTAAATGGATCTTGAAACCATACTTGTAAGTGAAATAAATAGAACATACATGTGTAAATAATGCATTGCTTCTCTAGTATGAGAAACTGAAAGTGTAAATAAGGACCAAAATTTATAATACGTATTGTGTAATAGGAAGAAAATGTTCAAATGGGAAAGAGAACCAGGGAGGGGTGAGGGGAAAAGGAAGGAAGGGAGAAGAAAAAGAAAATGTGGAAACAAAGCTTTTGTAAATAAGGAGGGGGAGGGGATGAAAGGAGGGTAGAGGAGGCAGGGTAGGGGAGAATCAAGATATATCATGTACAGGTACAAATTCCCTATGATGAATGTGATCATTACGTATACCTAAAATGTACCAATAAACTGAGTTAGTTAAAAAAAAAAAAAAATGCCCACACAGCATTATTGTTGTTTGAAATACACACGGTTCCAGACTTAATAGCTCAGCTTAATAGTCACTGACCTTATGGTATTATGAAAGCAATAAGCATTTAGTAAAAATTATACTTTTGAGTTTTGAATTTTGATAACTTTCTTAAGCTAGCTATGTGTAGTATAATACTCTTGTGATGCTGGGCAGTGGCAGTGAGCTATAGCTCCCAGTCAGCCTGCAACCAAGAGGGGAAATCACCAATCCTGTCATGTGGTGAGTTGCTTAGCTAGGATATTTGGTAGGGTAGGTGGGTTCAATGCATTCTCAACTTGGGTTAGTTTCAGCGTGTTAGGGTTGTTGAAATGTAGCCCCATTGTAAGTCAAGGAACATCTGTAGTCGATCCTTTCTGATCCTTTCCTTTTTTGGTTTCTTGGTTTGCTGTCTTGGTCCTGTCTTCTGGCATGCTCGGTATTTTGCAGCCACTGTATTTGAGAAACTGCAGTGGTTCTGGGTGATGTGACATTCGGGCCATCAGACAGGATAGGCAAAAGGCTGGGTCCAGCTGAGACAAACCTGTGTCCATTTGCCCTGGCTGCTAGGGTCTCCACTGAACGCTGTCCTCCTCAGGTTGCTGAATTGTCTGCTGCAGTTCATGTTCTTGACAGCTGCTCGTGCTCATCCCTTGCTCATACATGCATAGCTAGAAGCTGGTACGGCCTCGGGGGAGGATGGCACACAGGGCTGTGTTGTCAGCTCTGGGATTCCTTTTGTCTCTGGGGCTGTAACTGCCAGAGCCCTTGCTGATCCTTCTTGATGGCCAGCCTTGTGAGTCTGCCTGGCATCTAGACTGCCACCTGGTGTCTTCCCTGGTGCCAGCACCGTGATGGTGAGGGCCCAGGCAACAAGCCTGTGCAAGTGCTGTCCTCTGGGTCATAGCCTCTCCAGTCGGAGCTGCCCAGGTTGTTCACCACTGTCTTCAGTCAGGTGATTGAGGGCTTCGGTCCAGCTTTTACTGTTGTGCAAAGAGCAACTTGACACCTGCTGCTCCACCATCATCTGAGGCAGAAGTTTTTAGTGAGTTGGAGGAAATTAGCTCATTGTCTGTCAGATTGCAAATGTTTTTCTCCATCTGTAAAGTCTCAAGCTCATCATGCTTTATTTCTTCATAAGGAAAAAAAAAATCAGACATGTCCCACTCCAGTATTACTTTTAAAGAATTCTTCCATCACTTTATCCAATGCTTTTTTTCTTTTAAATTTTTGATCCTTCTATATTTTATTTTGGTATAAGAATCAAGTAGGTATCCTCTGTCTTTCTGGGTGGTTCCCTGGCTGTAGAACACTGTTTATTGACTAAATCTGTCACTGATATGAATCATTTGAATAATCCTCACTGAAACGAAGGGTTACTGTATTGACTTCTTATATGTGGATGGGTCTAGTTGGGGACTTTTAGTTTGTTGGTCAATTTCTCTCTCTGAACTGTTTCAATTATCACATTCTTATAACAACATTCACTGCATTCTGACCTGCCACTCTCTGAAACCTTTAATTCTAATCTCTCCTGTTTGCTCTGATTAATATATTATAAAGGATTCATTCAAATCCATGCTTTTTGCTGTTATTAATGTATTTTTGAATGTTCTTATTTATTTTCCATATGAATGTTTGAACCAAGTGACAGAGCTCTAAGAAAAATAGGTTCTGCTTTTTGTTTTTTATCTAGTTGGAGTTCATGGAAGCTGTAGGATAATTTAGGAGGAACCAATATCTTTAGACCCTGACTAATCTACAGTACACGTCTGCATGCTTCCCTCTCACCCAGATGGGCCTGGCCTTGCATGCGCTCTCCTAGGCCTCCTGCCTAGGGTGCCCAGCTGTGTGTCTCCTGTGTATGGCTGCTCAGCTGGGGTCTCCTCTGTTGGCTTTTCTACGTGGTTGTATGTAGGGAAGCTGTGGATTTCCATACATCAGTTTTTTACCTGTTAACCTAACTGGTAAAAACCTGGTTTACCTCTTAACATAACTTTCCCTTATGGAACCTCTTGGTTCTTCACCTGCAGTGAATGATAAATTCAGTTCCTTCTTTCCCATCAGTACAACACTTCCTTTTTTCTTTTCCAGATGTCCTCACGTGCCTGCTGTGTAGGGCCTGGGTGTAAGGGAGGAGCTCATCATCTCCCTGACCGAGCTAGAATGACTCCTAGTTTTGGCTGTTCAGCCTGAGGATGGCTCTTGGCTTGATATGTAGGAACAAGTGTGCACAGTCACAGCTCTGTGTGCATGTGGATATGAGCACACACTACACCATGTCAAAGACCTACCCAGCCCCACTTCACTATGTTTCTCTTTTCTTTGGATATAGGATCTCACTGCGTCATTCAGGCTGGTCTTAGACTCATTGTGTAGCCCAGACTGGCCTCAAACTCATGGTAATCCTCTTGCCTCAGCCTTCTGAGTGCTGGGATTACAGGCATGTGCCCTCATGCCTGGCTTTTCACTAGGTTTCTTAAAGCCTAGGACATGTGTTACATTGTCTGAATTATTTTTGTTGTTGTTGTTATTGTTTGTTTTTTGAGAGAGGGTCTTGCTGTGTAGTCCAGGCTGGCCTCAGACTCACAGAGGTCCTTCTGTCTCAGTCTCTTGAGTGCTGGGATTACAGGCATGTGCCATTATGCTGGCCTAAACTACTCTCTGACCATGTTGGGGAGACGCTACAGTTCTGCCTTTGAATTAGTATCCTGGGGAGTTATCTACCAGTTGCTCTCTGATCTGGAACAGACTCTCAGATCACATGACCTGGGTTTGCTATAGCTCACAAGTTGTGAGGGATGCACTCCAGAAGTGTTATTGCTACTGGGACATGGTGGCCAGGCCCTGTCCTGGGAGCTCTGCTGCTTCCAGATGGGACAGGCCCAGAGTCAGTGCTTGGTTCACCTGAGCACTCAGCTTGTTTCCTGGTTGGGGGCCCCATGAAGAGTGGAGATGGTATGTGGTAGGTGACTGGTGGATGTTGGAAGGAAGGCACTCTGAGGCTATTCCCAGAAGATAATTAATGAAAATGGTCCCAGTGAACCAAAGGAAGCCTTGTCTGCCCTCTTGAGTTGAATATTTTGTCAGTCTCTAATCCTGAGTGAAGCTGGTCTGGATCCTTGTTGTGGAGTTGATGACATTTTAAAGCAAGCAGGGGGCACTGGAGCCTGACCAGGACATGGTTTTAGAAGAAAGAGACCCTCCCAGGCAAGGAAAGCCAACCTGGGGGAGCAGGGGGCACTGCCTGAGGGAGCTGGGGCAGGAAGCACCTGCTTGTGGAACAGTGTGGGTGATTGCCACCATCTTGTGCAGAGGGCATTGCACCTCCACACGCAACTAGAGTGAGGCTGACTGGGTGTGGCGGGGGCCTGGGCACCACCATACTGCCTTGGAACCTGAACTGAGGCACAGACTGCAGGGCAGTTGGAGCCAGCCCCCAGGTGTTCCTTTACTCATGGGAGCATGGCATTTGGGTAGCTTCCATAGTCCAGACAGGAAAGTAGAAGCCATTTTCTCCCCTCACCCCCAAGGCGTGTCTGTTCTATGTCAGGCCCTCACAGAACTGGAGGCCCCAGTTATTGCCTGGGACCTCAGAGATAGATGTCTGGCACACAGGATCGTGCTTTTTTTTTTTTTTTTTTTTTTTTGTGGCGGCACTGGGGATTGAACTCAGGACCCTGCGCTTGCTAGGCAGGCGCTTATTCCACTGAGCTATATCCCCAGCCCCAGGATCGTGCTTATTGACTTGGTCCCCTCATTCAGAAGCAGCTCTTACACCACACAGGAAGCTGTGGGGTGGCCTGGTACTGGTGAGCTGGGCTGGGGCTCTAGAGACCAGGCTGGGCCTCTCCCTTGGCTTAAGGCTGTGTTCCAGCCAGCTGCCCCTCCCAGGCTCCCAGCTGCAAGGGATTTGTCCACCCAGGCTGACTGTTTTTGGAGCACAGAGCTGGGCTCCTGTTCTTATTCAGGACCCCAAGGGAACTATGATTGCTCCTTTACACATGGTCAGCAACTAGACCCTCACACACCAGCGCAAAAGGAGAATCTTATGTCCTGGAGGCTGCGCCTCGCTTCTGCTCTGTACTGTAAGGCAGAGTACTGCAGCTAGAGGGTCAGGGCCTGGAAAACAGAAGACCCAGAGGCAGTCTCGATTTAGGGAAGGCATGAGGGCAGAGTAGGGGTTCCCATGACCTTTATGACATTTGTGGGTGGCCTTCCATGCCAGTTTCTGTGCCACATAGGCCTGAGTTACCCCCTGGCAGCTGTTGATCATGCAAGCCTTCCCTGTGATATGCTGATGGCCTCAGGACATTGGAGTTTCTGCCTTTATTATTCTAAGGCTACTCTGTCCACCATCAGACGCTATCGTTGCTCCATGTTAAGAAGAATGTAATATGCTGGTATTCTGCCACACAGCTGAGGCTGGGCCCCGTGAACATTTAAAAGAATAATTTAGGGCAGAGCAGGGGCCATGAGCTCTTGACCCTGAGCTCTGTGTATCACAGTGCTTATAGGTTCTGCCCTATAGGGATTGGATCAGACAATGCCCCATACGTACCTTTGGCAGCCCCACTATTCCCTGATATGCAGGCCCACTGTGGCTATTGCCAGAGGGGCCTGTGGGTTTCCCAAGAGGCCTGTAGAACTATCAGGCACCCTAGCATGTTTGTGGGTGCTGGAGCCAGCTCAGGGTACCCGGTGGCAAGAAGCAGATGAACTTTTCCTTGAGGAAGTTTTGTTCCAAGGTAGTCACTGCCCACTTCAGAGACTGTAGGTCTCTCTGTCCTGTGGAAATCTGTTTTGTGTAATTGCACTGGACCTGGGAAAGTCTCACCACCAGTTAGTTCTTCTGAGCTGATTTGTTTAAAGAGTCAACATACCTTTCTGAAAAGGACTAGGAATTCTGGCTCTGAGATCTCTGGACAGTGGACCAGTGGGGAGTCTCTCTGGCTAGACTGGAAGGCCGCCTTGCTGGCCCCATCACAAAACTGAAACACAGAGGTAGCAGCGCCCCATGCTGAGGCAGTAAAGCACATAGGCGCGGGTTGGCCTGGCAAGTGTGTGTCCTAAAATAGCCCAAGTCTACAACGGGACAGTTAAACATGGTGAGGCATCTGTAAAACTGCAGACTTTATGATCCACTATGGGGCCCTCAGAAGGCAGGCGAGGCCCCTCAAAAGGCAGTAGTGCCCAGAGTACAGCTTGTGGGTACACTGACAGGCACCCCACAGCAGCTGAGGGAGGTTGGGCCTGTCTCCCTAGTGACCCAGCATAGCCTCCTCTTGCCATCTGGATACGTCCAGCTTATGTTGGGCCTTCAGTGTGGCTGATGTTTGGGGAAAGATCATCCATACCCATGTATCCTGTGTCCTCTAGACAGGGCCTGCACCTGGTATGTGCAAGGTACCCTGCTAAGTTAGGCAGTTGCGCTGAGATTCTTGCTCCTCTTGCCATGCAGTCAAGAGACCTGGCCACTTCCTGGGAAGCTGGATCAGGGCTTGGGTCTCTGCAGCCTTCATACATATGGGTCCTGTGCTCTCCCAAGCTCCTCTTCACCTGGCAGCTCTCCGGAGTCACAGCCCCTCGGACTCTTAACACCCCACCCTGGCCTGCCATCCCTGAAGGAGGGAAGGACGTATGGGCATGCAGACCACTCTGATGCATTAGGGGACAGTGACACTCTTGGCTTCATTACAGCTCCTCACCATCAGCAGGGGTGCTGCCTACCGGGTGCCACCATCCTCAGGCAAGCTGGATGTCTGCTTGTGCTGCCCTCCTAGAGGGATGTTCCATGCCATTGCCCCACCCCCACTGCACCGCTCTGTTCCCTGCAAAGAAGGTTTTCACTGCTGTGACTACACCTTGTGGGTCTCTATCTGGTCTAGGTGGTGCTCTGGGTTGGCCTGGGTGTGCTGGTGGTCAGCACGCTCACCACCCTGTCTGTGAGCGAAGAGGCTCCTGTCGACTTGGCAAAGGAGGTTCCCAGTGGCCGCCGAGGGGAGGCTGACAGTGTGGTGAAAGCGGAGGCAGCCCGACTCTCAGGTACGCCTGTGGCCCCAGCCTGCCCCTGCCCCTCAGCAAGTGTCCATGTGTCCCCTGGGCCACGGCATGTGGGTGGTGATTCCCAGGCTGTCTGTCGGCTCTGCACCAAGCATGTTGCCCTTTGGCAGCAGCCTCCATCCGTGAGTGATAGAGCTGGGGAGTGGGGGCTGAGCCCCACTTGTCTCACCCATTACGGCACACGCTCTGTAGGGGCTGGCCTGTGTCATCTACCTAATGGGCAGGGGTGATGTCGCACTGGCTGAGAGCTCAGTGCCTTGCTGTGGGTGCACTGACAGGTATGTAAATTGTTGCTCGTTTGTTTTTTGTTTCAAAGATGTAAACCTTTAGCTAATTTCTTCTAAACAAAATCAACCATGTCTCATCTTTGTTTACTATTTTATGTGATTTATTGTTTGTTTACCAGTCCCACTGATAGGATTACAGCTTGCACTCCCTTACTCAGCTGCAGCCCTCTCAGAAAACATTGTGGTGGCGCCCCTCTCTCTACTTGTCCCGCAGGTCCAGACCCATGCCTGCCTGCTGGTTCCAAGCAGCGGCAGTGTGGTTGCTGGTAGTGGGTGATGGTCAGCTTCTTCAACTCACAGCAGTATGGCCACATGTGGCTGGCTCATCTGTACAGTGAGGTGGATTCAGATCCACCAGGTGTCCATCTGGCCTGTGACTGGGTGGACCTTGTGGGGGAGCAGTGCTATCCTTACTGGTGAGTTTCGGGTTGCCATGGAGGTGCTAGCTGTGACACCTGTTCAAGACAAACCTCTGTGATGGACAGAAGAAACAGTCTCTCAAAGGGAGCCTGGGTGAGAGCACCCTTGCTGGCTGTACCTGAGCTCATGTCAGCTCTGCCCCAGCACAGGGACCTCAGGCTTCAGGCTGGCTGTGATCGGCACTTGACAAGCCATGCCAGCATTGTCCCTGTGTGCAGACTGCTCTAAGTGGCTCTCCCAGAGCCTTCCCCTTTGGACAGCCTTGTGCTTGGATTGGCTGCAGAATGTTTTCCTGTGCTGTCCTGGGTTGATGAAGATATTCCTCCTGTCCTCTTTCCTTGTGGTTGCCAGGCTAAGAAGCAGGCTAGGCCTGCCAGGCAGGTACCGGGACGACTAGGGTCCCTGGAAAAAGATAACCAAGGTTGTTTGTGCTGTTCTGCAGCAGATCTAACCCCAAGGAATGGGAGCATCCACATGAGAGGGAGCTGGGTGCTGCTGCCCTTCCCACCTGATGGTCTGGCTCAGTCCTCTTAGCAAGGCCAGTCTGGTGCTGCTTCTGGGCCACCTGGCAGAGTAGGTGCAGATGTGACTGCTACAGAAGGAAGAGAGGAGTCAGGGTGAGGGTTGGCATCCTGGGAGCCAAGAGCTGGCTCCTAGTGTGGTGGGTCCCTCTCCTGGACAGCAAGGCATGCGACTCTGAGCGCTTTGGGACCACCCATACAGAAGTGGGCGCCACCTGGTTCTCATCTCAGTGGGCTGCAGGCAGGCCTGGCAGTGAGTTTCTTGGTCATTCAGCACTGTGGCCCCAGTCGTGGCCAGCAGCTGCATCCTGTCACCATGGGCTGTGTGGGCTGCCTGCTCACCTGTCTCTCAGGCCACATATGGTTTCCATTTCTTCAGTGAGGCTGTAACAGCATGCTTGGCCCCTCAGAACAACATGCTGCCTGCTCTCAGCGAGTCTCCCCACCTTCTGACCGCTGCCTCTTCTAGGCGAGAGCCGAGGACTTGGGTCTGTACTGACTTGTGAGTGCCTTCGCTGGCTCTTTGGTGGTGTGCAGGCCACAGACGGAACCCACCCTCGGCCACGTGGCCGTGACTGGGTCCTGTCCTCCTGTGGGACAGGCATGATGGGCAGGTGCTGCCAGGCCCCTGTGTGGCCTCATGGGCCTATGGCAAGCATGGCCAATTCCCTGCAAAAGTTCATGAAGACAATTACCCATTTAAAAAGGCTAAATAAGCCATTCATCTCCATGCCTGATAGCACCCCAGAGGGTCTCCGGGCAGATCTGGATTTCTTGTCTTCCTTCCCTTTGAACACTATGAGGCAGCAGAGCCTGGCCCCACTGTGGTGCCCCACACCTCGTCCCCACCCCAGCAGGAGCAGCCCTCCGGCCAGTGGACCAGGAGTTAGGCAGTATGGGACAGAGGCAGGACCTATTGAGCAAGCAGCCTGGCTGCATGTGTGGGCACTGGTGCAGAGGTGACTTGGGCCCATGTGGACTCATAGCTGTGCCCTGGGGCCCTCCAGCTGGTGGACTCCCTCTGCTCTGCCCTCACTGCTTGCTCCTAGGATCCGCCTCAGCGTCCACTGCTGCCCATGCTGCCTACTGTCCTGTAGCATAGGAGGGCACAGAGCCCTTTGTCCCAGCACCACATACTCCCCCCCACCCCCCAGGGCGGTATGATTCTGTTGGCTCTCCCTTCAGCCCTGTGGAGTAGGTTATTTTGTTTGTTTTTTGGCAGTACTGGGAACTTCGTACTGAACTGCATTTCCAGCCCTGTTTTATTTTTTATTTTGAGACATGGTCCTGTTCAGTCACTTGGTTGCCCGGGCTGAGCTTGAATGTACAGTCCTCTTGGTTCAGTGTCCCAGAGTACTGGCTACTGAGCAAGTTTTAGAAGCTGCTTTGCTCCATGTGCCTCTGCTCCTGTTAAGAGTGTTCATTTAGTTTCCCTGCTAATGCAGATTTCCCCAGCGCCATTGGAGATGACTATGCCAGCCTCACAGGACTTGTTGCGTTTGGAAGGGCCTCCATGAGGGGCCGGAAGGAATGCTACTTTCTGGCAGCTGCTGGCCTATGTGGAGCCCGTGTGATGTGGGGCCCCTGCCCTGCCCTTGAGGGGGAGCAAACAGCATCTCCTGGTGCTGATGTCCAACGCTGGTGCTGGCCATGGGGCTGCCTATACCCTCTAGGTACCAGGATGTCACTGATGTCCTTCCATCACAAGAGATGAGATGCTGAGGCCTAGCAGCTGAGTGTGGAAGACTGGGTTTTTAAAGCAAGCCCTTGATAAATAACCCTTTCCTCATGGCAGAAACCAGATATATTATGAAATATACCAAAAATGGGTTGGTTTTTAGAAAACCATCAGAGTAGTGTCTCTTGGTTCCTGGACAGGGAACTTAGAGGCTCCAAACTCCTGAATCGGGCTCATGGGAGCTTGTCAGTAGGGTATAGGGATTGTGTTCCAACGTTGTGGCTTTTGGGGGTGGCAGTAGGATGTGACTGACCATCTTTACTGACCACAAGACACATAGCACAGTAGGTGATGCCAGTGACCAGCAGAGCTGTCCCGGAGTGGGGGGGCCCACTTGCTACCCAGCCTTCCCGCTTGTCTTTGGGAGTAGAGGCTGGCTCCAGTGTAGTGGTTGGGGCCATAGTGGATGTTGGCCTCTTCCCTTAAGGAGTTGGATATGCTACCCTGAAAATGTCTGACTCCAGAGATGGGACTCTGAGCTGCGACCTCCACAGCCTTTGGGGTTCTTTCTCCCCGCTGCTAGTCCCAGGAAGTAAGAGCAGACTTGGCACCAGGTCAGCATTCCTGAGTGTAGAAAGAGCTGAGAACCTGTGGTGTCACCCCAGCAGTGAGGAGGATGCAGAATAAATGTGGAATTTTCCTGCTTCGGCTGGCAGGCCATGGTTTCCAGTGATTAGACCTGACAGTTTTGAGGCTGCATGAGAAGACCAGGGTAGCTGGGACGCCTTCCATCCCCTTGAGCACAGTGTCCCCCAGCAGAGCCACAGTGGGCGTTCACAGCTGGGTGCCGGTCCCCACTGCTCCTTCCTTAAGGCCTCTCCACGCTCTTTGAGGAGCTCCTGGCTGTGACTTTGAGGGTTGGTGCATGCTCGTGGCTTTGGGATTGGAAGCAGGCAGAGAGCACAGGGGTATGTCTTCTTAGCCACTGATTTTGAAGTTTTATGTTAGTTTCGCTACAGCGAGGAGGCATTGCCAGCCAATTGTCCCTGATGAAAGGCTGGTTCCATTCTGGAAAAGGCTGTATCCACTGCATGCCAACAGCCACAAGGTGCTGGGCTGAGGTGGCTGCTGGAAGGTGTGAGCCAAAAGGCCTTTGTGGCCTCTTAGGCCATGCCCAGGAGTCCAGCAGTGCTCCTTGGAGGATTTCCAGAGGGACTTCAGGGCCATGCTACCCCTGCTATCTGTCCTGTGCAGGAGGTGCCACCAGCTGCCCTGTGCTTGTCCCTGCGCACTGGGCTGAGCCCTTATGCCCAGGAAACAGCGGGCACTCCTTCCCCAGTGACACGCTGGGTTTGTTTCTTGCTGAGGCCACTGTCAGAGGCAACTCTGTCCTGTGGAGGGTATTTCATTATCTGCTTACCCACCCGCTCTTACCTCTATAGGGGCTGGAAGACCCTCTTGGTTTATGGCCATTTACTACACACAGGGGTCTCTGTCAGGGAAGGAACTGGGTGATGGACACCAGCACGGCCATACTGGTCAGCTGGCTGCACTGTGGAGTCCAGGCTGCCCTCTGCGGGCCTGCCTGTCACTAGCTGGGGAGGCTCTGGCCTCCAGTTTGCCTCAGAACCTTGACTCCTCACAGACAAAGCATAGCCCATCTGTACATGGTTCTGCCTCCCTAGACTAGGATGCCAGGTCAGGCGCCCCAGGCTGATGCCAAGCTGGGGTGGCTTCCCATTTTCCTCTCCTCTGGGAGGCGGTCAGACCCCATCTGCTGTTCTGGCGGGGCTGTATGTGGTTCCTCCACTCAGCTTCCCTGGGTCCTTAGGCCATGGTGGCCTCTTCAGCTGCCCCCCCTTCTACCTGCCTTCCAGGGCAGCTGGAGGCTGGGGAGGCGGGGTACAGAGGTGGCTTTCAGCCTCTCAGATGAAATGATTGCTTTCCAAAGTTGCTTTTCTCCCAGGTTAGTTCTTTAGTTTCGGTTGTGCTCGCCCAGCACGTAGAAAGTGGTCTTTTTAAATGCAGAGCCAGGGCTGCACGGCTCCCATGGGACCACATAGCTCCTGCAAGGAGCCGGCTTCAGTAGCTCCCCTTTCGTTCCTGTCCTTTTGGTGTGAATTTCCCCATCAGCAGTAGGAAGTTGCCAGGATTGCAAGTGCACACTCTTAGTGTTACTTCCCTTGTAGCCACTCCCACACTCAGCCTTTCAGGAGCAGGGTTAGAGTTGGGGGCCCTTGCAAAGGAGCCCCTTGGGAGATGCAGCTCTTTAGTGGGTTTGTGCCGCCCCCTGGTGGTCATGGCTGAGAATTATATGCTCTGACCTGCACCTAGTTAAGTATAAACTGCATTTTGACATATTTTTATTACTATACATGAGATATGACAGCTTTCTATGACGCTGAGCTGCTAATAATTGAGCAGGAAAAATGACCGGCTTTGCCGTTTGGCCGGGAAATATGATCATGGCCCAGGGGAACAGCAGACCTTGTGCTACTGATGGCTGTGGGGAAGCATGGGCAGCTCTCTGTGCCTTGCTTCCAGTCCAGGACCCTGTCGTGGATGTGGCCGAGGACAGCCGGGAGAAGCCGAAGCTGCTGGAGGAGAAAGAGGAGCTGGAGCCAGCCCAGATTAAGGGCCCTGTGGACATGCCTGGTGGGAAGGAGGCTGCCGAGAAGGAGGCCGCGCAGCTTGATCGCCCTGGTCAAGGTGGGGGCACCAGGGGCTGCAGAGATGCTCAGGGCTGCATGCCTTCCACCTCCCTCATCTTCCTGTCCCCCTCGGCCAAAGCTACCATGCCTCTCATGACTCCAGAAGTAGCTCCCGTCCTTAGCCAGCTGAGCTTGGACTCAGTGGGCAGTGGTGCTTGCTGGCCATGTCACACTGTCTGGAACCAGAATGCAGGTTGCCTGGGGAGGGAAAGTGGGAATCCCTCTCCTCAGCCTGAGCCCCCAACTGTCATCCCCCTCCAGGTATCGCTGTCCTTATGGGTGAGGCCCACCGCCATGAGCCTCCCATTCCTCATGACAAGGTGGTGGTGGACGAAGGTCAAGACCGAGAAGGACCGGAAGAGAACAAGCTGCCTTCCAGGCACACGGATGGAGGGGATCCCGGGGGCAAGGGGCAGATGGTGCCACCTCCACCCAAGTCAGAGAGAGAGGAGCTGGAGAGGGGAGAGACTGGGAAGAGCCCTGAACAGGCCCGGCCCTTAGGGGCTGTGGGGGGTCTTCCTGAAGACCACCAGAAGATCCCAGAGGCAAATGGTCAGCTTGTTCTCCAGTCTAGGAAGGAGGACCTGGGGGCAGGTCTTGATCCAGGGCCCCGGGTGGCCCTCTCAGCAGAGAAGAACACCAGGGCAGCAGGGCAGGGGGAGGAGGCTGTGCTCGGTGCTGCGGGGGACACTGGAAACATCGTGGAGAGTGACCCTGGTGGGTGTCAGCCTGGGGCTGTCTGTGGGGAAGCCCTTTTCCCTGGCAGGATTTGGGGGGGCAAGCTGGGGAAGGGGCAGGAGCAGTTGATTATTCTTACTTCTGTCCCATCTCTTTCCCATTCTGCAAGATTAGCATGTGAATGTAGCAGCCCCTTCAGCAGCTGGTGGGGAAAATGAAGAGTCTGGTGGCGTGACAGTTACTATAATATCTGTCACACAGTTGTTTGCCAGACCACTAAATGTCAGGTGCCACGCTGTTCTCGTGTGTCTGGGCGCATACGGGGATGGTGCGGGAGCGCTTGACAGGTAACACATTGTTAAGTGCCCATCTAGAAGCTGGTTAGGACAGGGCTTGCATTTTAATTGGCAAAGGTAGTTAAGATTGGCTCACTGCCACAAACCTATGAGATTGTTAAATATTTTTTTATTACTTTCCTGGTAATCATCAGGTTGAATATAAACTGTGCTGTGGGGCGGGGCAATGGAGAGTCATTTTAGAAAACATCTGGTGCCTCCTTTGTCCCATCCCCTTCCTGCCTTTTTGCAAAACCTGAGTCCTGAGTGTGTGCAGGTGGGAAGCTGCCCCTCCTGGCACAGAGGCCGCCTCCTGGGGCTGGGCCGCAGCGGGGGCAGCGGGAGCAGCGGGAGCAGCGGGATGCGGAGCGGGCAGCAGAGCAGCCAGGCGGAGACCAGACGGGCAGCAAGCTGGAGGGTAAGGCCTGGCCCCGCGGGTTGGGGGCAGCTCCCAACTTCGGCATCTCCTGGTTTCCTGTCCTGCTCAAAAGCATCTTCAGCAGCTTTCTCCTGGCAGCAGCTTTCTCCCTGGTACTCCCTTAGGAACATTTTTTTAAACCTCCCTTTCTCAAACTCTTTAAAAAGAAAATCTGTTGCTCTGTCATACGGCTTTTAATTAGCATTTTTATTTCCTCTTAAAGCAGGTACATTAATATTTCCAACACTTGGGGCATTTAAAGCCAGCCAGGTGTGGGGTGTTAGTACACCCAGATGCAAAGGCTTTTCAGGCTGGGGCCTTGGCTTGCCTGGGGCCCATCGAGGAGGCTGATTGGTGTGGTCTCTGCCGGAGCCCCAGCTCTGGAGCTCTGCTGTGCCCCGCCGCAGTCACGCCCAGCCCAGTGCCTCTGTGGTGACCACTCATCCCATTTTCTTTGGTGACCCCACAGCTTTGGCTGGGCCTCATTGTCATGCATCACCATTCCCTTAGGACACAGCCACTGTGCTTGGGTGCTAAGAGGCCTGACCCTGCCTTGGTGTTTGGGCCATGGGTTGCTCAGTTCTCCTGGGTTACGCCTGGGTGCTGGTTTGGCTGCCTCTGGACCAGCCTTGCCTCATGGTTTAGGGCTTGCTACTGTCTTAAGATGCCTGGCTTTGCTCCCCTGAGTCTACCTGCTGGTGGGGGCATGGCCAAAGGACCACTTCTCCAGGTGTGGTGCCCGGAAGGCAGGTGTGAGCAGCTGCTCTGGCCTGAGCCTCCAACCCTGAAGTCCTAGAAGGCAGAACCTAAAGGGACATGTTGGGTTTCTGGAGTTTGTGGGTTATCTGGAAAATTTCCCCGTACCTAGTATTTCTGCCTCTGGTTTAAGTCTGACTATATTAATTGGTTCTAATTCCTATACTCTGTTAACAAAACCTGTTTGATTCTTTTGATGTTTTTCTTTTTGAAAAAAGAGACTTTTCATAGTTTCCTATTCTGCCTTTCTTCCATATGCTTCTCAACGGGATGAACAGCTGAAATTAAAAAGATAGTAGCAGGTATGGCTCAAAAGGAGTGTGTGGAGATGAGAGGTGAGCTTGTGGAGATCTGCAGGTGCACCCACAGTGCCTGGCACTCACGCATGCACGCACGCCCCCCCCAGGAGTCCTGGGCATTCAGTTCATGCGCCCTCCTAGATGCCTGTTTTTCTTAGCCCTCCGTGGCTTTGCTGTCCTCAGAGGACAGCTGAAGATGTCTGTCAGCAGGAATGTTTAAGGTACCACTGAGTCAGAGATAGGGCAGGCCTGCGTGTCCCTGCTGCTGTGTGCATGGCCTGTTCTCATACATTCTACACACATCCCAGCATCCCATCTCTGTGCCTGCCAGTGGTCGTAGGGACTCTGGCCTGGGCAGACTGTCATCTCCACACTGTTTCACATCTGTCCTGTGTGGCTTCCAGCGAACACGGTACCTTTTCTCCTGCTCCCAGGTCTAGTCCTCTAAGGAGGAGCAGGTGAGGTGGAGGCCTGCTCTTCAGGATCCACATGCTGGGGCTGGGAGGGGGCCAGCAGCTGTGGGTGCCATCTTTGTTCTGGATGATTACATGCTCACAACTCTCAGACCATGGAGTGAGGTGGCTCGTGGCTGAGGTGGCCAGACTGAGTCTGTGGGCTCAGCACCCCAAGCTCCTTGTGTACAGGGGAGTATATAGGAGCCTGTCCTGGCTAAGTGGCCTTTCCTGAGCAGGAGTCTAGATGACCTTAGCCATCAGCAGGAACAGGCTGCCTTTCCTTCACACAGCCAGCTGCAGTGTCCTCTCCACTGGCCCACCTGACTGTGTGTCCTTGCTCTGGCCACGTGGGGTCTGGACAAAGCCTAGGCATGTGTGCGTGAGAGGGCGCTGACCCAAACCGCGCTGGCCACTGATCAGTCTGTGCTGGGCACATGGGGCTCTCTCTGGGACCTTCACTCTGACTACTTGCTAAATGTTCTTCCTTCTGACTTGAAGTTGTACACCTGGTAGTCCTAACCTATCCTTTTTTAAAGATTCCTGATTTTATAACGAGAGTTGTAAAAATTGCATATGCTGTGGCTGCTTGCAGCACACAGCTGGCCCGGTGCTGGAAGACTGTGGTAAAAGCCAGCTCCCTCTGCACCTGGTGATCCAGGCAGCCTCGGCTTGTGCTTTGTCCACAGGAAGACAGCAGGCTGGAGCGGCTTGTGAGAGCTTCTCCTTCCTTCTCTGAACTGCTACACAGCTTGCCCCTTACCCATGGGTGTGGGTGTGTGGCTCCCGTCCCAGCAGGACTTGCTGGGGTCCAGAGCCACATGTATGGGTAGCTAGCATATTTCCTCTAAGTAATCTCTCTGGACACACATGTTCAGTGAGCACTGGGCAGCATTCAAGGCTGGCTGGGCCACCTGCCTGTTGGAACCACAGCAGCAGAACAGGCAGGATGGCCACTGGAGAGGGTATGGATCCAGCTCTGCCAGCCTAGCTGGCTGCGCTGGGGCTTAGGCTCTGGGGACTGGGCGGAACACTTCACTGTGTGCTTGTACAAGCAGGGTGCTAGGACAGCATCACCAGTGTGGGCTGCCACCAAGTAGGCTCCTGTGGGTGGCTTTGTCCATACTGCTGTGCCGCTGGGCAGCTGTGCATCCTGGCTTTTGTGTCCCTAGCAGAAGCTGGCAGGGCAGAGATGCTGGACCATGCCGTCCTGCTGCAGGTGATCAAAGAGCAGCAGGTGCAGCAGAAGCGGCTGCTGGACCAGCAGGAGAAGCTGCTGGCTGTGATTGAGGAGCAGCACAAGGAGATCCACCAGCAGCGGCAGGAGGACGAGGAGGACAAGGCCCGGCAGGGTAGGTGGGGCCGTGGGCAGGGTGGGGCAGAGCTGTCGGTGAGCCCTGGACTAGGGAGGCAACAGGGGCTGGGCCCAGGGAGGGTGTCTCCAGGTGTCCCTGCAGGCTAGAGCTGAGCCTTGGTGGCCTCAAATTCTACAGGGTAAATTTAGGTTTTGATTCTTAATTTTTAACTGCTTGTAAGTGTGTTCTGTTCAGTCCCTATGTTAGCAGCTTGTGTTCATTTCTGTGGCTAAACTGAGTACCAACTTCGTTTGCAGGGGATGTGCAGCCAGAGCCTGGGGTGGCTGTCCCCAGAAGTCAGGAGGAGGCTCGAGATGGGCATGCTGGAGAGATAGTGGAGAATCCCCCTCCGCAGCCCATGGAACCCGTGCTGGGAGCTCCTGGGAACCAGCCTGCTCTACCCCAGGAGCTTGGCCGGCACTCCCCAGAGGAGCCCAGGCAGGCTGTGGGAAGAGACCGAGCTGGTCCTCCTAACACAGAGCCCCAGGCAGTGCAGGCCAAGCTGAACAAAGACCAGAACGGTGCTGTGCCTGAGGCGGCCAGGGCTGTGAAGCTGCTGGCCCAGGACCTGCAGCCAGGGCCCAAAGTGGACCCCACGAGGGCACCTAGGAGCTCAGAGAAACGCCTTGCTGAGGAAGTCCCCAGGGAGAGCCAGGGCGTTTTTGGCGGAGGTTCCCAAGAAAGGAAGCAAACTGGGAAGAAAGCAGCAGCCCCTGGAGCCAGTGCTCAGAATGAGGCTGGCAGGGCTGTGACAGGGGCAGGTGCAGAGGCTGGGGACACCATGAAATCCCAGCAGTCAGACCTAGTACCTGCTGTGGGCCCATCGGGCAGGCTGGCAGTGGTGACTCCTCAGCCCCAGGCTGGATTGGGTCAGCAGGAGCCCCAGGCCATTGCCGGTGGGGGCCAGGGTGGTCACGTAGAAGGAAAACAGGAGTTCCCTGGAGGGAACCGTGCACCCACTCCCCCAAAGCAGCCTAGAGCCGGGGAGGAGGCTGCCATCCAGGAGCCCAGGCGGAGGTCAGACCCCGAGCCCAGGCCCAGACTCGAAGTACCTGGGGCTCAGAAGCCAGACAATGCCAAGCCCAACCGAGACCTGAAACTGCAAGCTGACTCTGACTTGCGACGGCGGCGCCGGCGAGATCTTGCCCCTTACCCAGAGGGTGAGTTGTCCCCAGAGGATGGGGTCATCATCAGCTTTAACCCCCTCCCAGACATCCCAGTCAACGACCTCCGCAGTGCCCTGGACACCCAGCTCCGCCAGGCCGCTGGAAACGCACTGCAGGTCGTCCACAGCCGCCAAATCAAGCAGCTGCCCAGGGCTCCCAAGGAGGCCTGAGCACCTGCCCACAGCAACAGCCCAGTGAGGGGCACTGTCCTGTGAGCAGCTGGCCTCCCTGGCCTTGTCCTGGCTCAACATGGAGCACACACTCACTAATCCCCAGGGATGTGTGTCTGAGACCCTGACCAAGTGCTGTGGCTGGCATCTGAAAGTCCTCACCATCTACAGTGTTTGCTGCTGAGCTATCACCACCTGCTCTGAGGGCCACTTGTCTCTGCACCCCTTGAGCCCACGCAACCCACAGGTGGCTCTCAGTGGAGTGGCACTGAGGCCTGACTCACCTGAGAGCTGGGTCAGTGCCTGCAGCGTGCCTTTGACATCAACAGGGCTGGGCCACTGTGGGTCTCTGTGAGAACCTCCATCCCTGAGAATAGTCCTGGTGCTGCCAGTGTCCCAGGAGCACAGGGGGATACCCCCCAAGGCCTGTGCCCTCCTCTGGGCCTTGGCACCTGAAAGGCATGCACAACAGTTTCTCTTGGCTGTGCAGGCTTCCATGGCCTACACATGCTTGGAGGTCTGCTCTTTGAAATCAAATTATTAAGATAACAAATAAAAAACCTTGATACTCAGTGAGTCACATTGGTGATGAGTTAATTCCTAGAGGAAAACTCTTGGAATTCTGGATGGTAGCAGTGCTCCAACCCAGACCTCACAGCACTTGCAAACCAGGCAAGTGTGGCCCCAGAGGGACCCTCCCAGGGTGCCTGGTGCTTGGGCTTGGCCTGACCTGTGATTGGGACCAGCTTCCCGCATCTTGCTAACTGTTTAAGTTCCAGCTACTTTTTTTTTTTTTTTGAGCCAGGGTCTTATCCAGGCTGGCCTTGAACTCACGGCAATTCTCCTGCCTCAGCATCCTGAGTGCTGAGATTACAGGTGTAATCCCAGTATTCAGGCACTGTGTCTGCCCCTCAGGCCAGTTTCCCTTTTCTGTGGTCAGTATGGCCATCAGGGCCTCACTCCTGAGGTGAAGCCAAAGAGCAGGATGTTCTGTCCCTTGTAGCCATGGAGGGTGCTCTAGTTTGGATACTCCAACTAGAGAAATACAGGGTAAGGGCACAAGAGCCTGGCTTGTGCTCCAGTCATGCCACCAAAGTCATGGGAAAACCATGTTTGTGAAAGCTTCAGGGAGCCCTGGCCCGCTCTCCTAGGACCTGATGAACCCTTTCAGGTTTTCTTGTAATTCCTCACACATCACTTGGTACTCTGCAGCTGGACAATGACTGGAAGGAGTGGAAACGTTTGAAGGCTGAGTGGTAATTCCTGCTGAGCCCAGAGTGAGGCAAGGGTCTGGGGCTGTGCTCACAGGCGGGACACACCCAGTCAAGGGGCCTGGTTCTCAGGTCTTTTTTTTAAATCTTTGTACTACTGGGGATTGAACCCAAGACTTTTGTACTAAGCTATGTCCTCAGCCCCTTTAAAAAGGGGCTCTCACTAAATTGCCCAAGCTAGGTTCAACTTATGATTGTCCTGCCTCAGCCTCCAGAGTGCTGGGATTATAGGCATGTGCTACCACACCTGGCCGCATCTTTTGTTTTTGACTAAAGGAGCTGCCAATAAAGGAGTCAGGCCCAGAGTGGGGTTTCACTGGTTGGTGGTGCTAAATCCTGGACCTGGGTTCAGTTTCCTCTTGGATGTCAACCTACCTGCTTTCTGTTCTCCTGGTAAACTGTGACCTTGGAGCAGGCAGAGACACGAGTGGCCCTGCCCCGGCTGCCCCTCAAATTCCTGTCCCACCCCCTTGCCAGCCTTTGCCCCTCCTGGGCAGCAGCTCCACGGGGAAGGAGAGATGTTTCCCCTAGAAACCTGGGGCCTCTGGGCAAGGACCTGCTTCCTGAGCTTTGTGACACTCCCCTGCTAGGCCACCATTCAGGTTGGTTGCTGCCATTGGCAGACATGGGGCCAGGTGCACCCTAGTGCAGCTCACTAGGACATGGTGCTTGCCTCTGAGACCCTTCTAGAGCAGCAGCAGGGTGGCCAGTTAGCAGCATGGGGTCCCACAAAGCTGGAGAGTGCCCTGCACACTGGGCCTCAAGGGGACCAGCAGGGCAATACCTTCAGGGAACTTGAGGTCTTATCTGGGAGCTAACATTTACAGCAGCTTTGGTGTGAGAATGGGGTAGTGGGCCTTTGAGGGCTGTGTGGGCCCTGCCCTGTGAGGCCCATGCAGTTCTGGGGGTGTTGAGGTAGTGCACACTCTTGCTTTCTGCCAAGTTAGCAGGAAGCCCCAGCCCCTGCTGGACACGGCTACCTGCTGCTGCACTCCATCTCAGACATTGTTGCAGCTTCCAGACTGCCATGTTGCCCGAGGGATGGCAGCAGAGCCTGGCACAGGTGACACAGCGGAAGCAGCAGAAGCCATCTCTGCTGCCCGCTGACAGCTGCATCCCCATCAGAACCACAGCCTGGAGGCCTGAGTCGGGGCTGAAGACAAGAGGGCAGGAGCCAAAGCCAAGGGAGCTCTGGGAGGAAATTTGGGGTGATGGGGCCAACAAGACGGGTTCAGGAAGCCTGAGAGCTGAGTTTGGGGCCCGGGCCATGTGGGCTGTGAGAAGTGGTGGCCCCATCAGCCACCATAGAGGCAGATGTGAGAGGATGGCAGGAGGCAATACCTGCTGACTCTGCAGGAGCTTGCATAGGGGAGTCCCAAGGGACTGGATTGGAATTCTCTAGGGAAGCTGGGTGTGGTGAGGCACACTTGTGATCTCAGCACTGGGAAGCTGAGGCAGGAGGATCACAAGTTCGAGGCCAGCCTGGGCTCTATAATGAGTTTAAGGCCAGGCTGAACTACATAATGAGACCCTGTCTCAAAAAAAACAAAACAAAACCAAAAAACCAAAAATTGAAGTCTTTGGGAAGAAGCTCCATCAAGCAAAGTGGCAGGGGCAATAGAGAGGCTCAGGCAGGTTGCAAGTGGGTGCCTGTCCAGTGAGGCCTGGACCTGGGTTGTACACTGGGCAGTGAGTGCTCCTGAGAGGCAGGGGCTACTACCTGCCCCATGTGTCATCCAGCTGTGGTTGACTCCAGGATGGATGGACTCCACCCAAGGCCACATGAGCAGATTCTGGTCCCATTAGACCTGGCACTGCCCTGCCTGGTGGTCTGTAACACAGCTGGTCCTGGGCCTTAGCACTATCCCGGAGGCAATGTGCATGTCTCAAGATAGCTCATGATGTATAGCAGAGACGTGTGGTTCAGGCCAGTTCTGGATTTGCATTTAGATGACACAGAAGCACAGACTGGGGTTCAAGGGTATGGTGCATGAGGCCCTGGGGCTCTGAGCAGGTGCAGGCTGCGACTTCCACAGTCAGGAGGAGACTCAGTAGTCCCCCACAGCATCCGGCAAGTGGCACTCAGGTCTGTGGAATCCCACCCCCCTCCCCCACTGCACTGTATTCTGAGTGGGCCCTGTGGCACGTGGCACTAGTGGGTTTGGCCTTAGGTCCTGGGGTGGCAGGTTAGGGCTCTGGGGTGCAAGGGTAGGCAGCAAAGGGGTGGCTGTCCTTGTGCGGAGGGGCTGAGCATGCCAGAACTCTCTTCACGGCTCAGGCCTGTGGCTGTGATAGTCAGAAAAGCCATTTGCAGAGTCCCTAAGCTGTGGGGTTCCCTCTCAGGGTACTGCTGGGCTGTTATCTTTGGTATGTCCTGGACATCGGCCTTTTGGTCTAATGGTTTCACAAGGTTTAGATTACATATTTTTAGTGAGAACATCTTTAAGTGGGGGTGCTGTGGCAGAGTTCACAGCACAAACCCACCAGCTTTTTTGAGGCAGGGGGGGCCTAGGACTGGATCCACTGTCCCCAGGGGAGGCCAGGCCACCAGTATACAACATGGCCAGCATACAATAAACACAAACCTGAGCAACATTTAATAGTCTTTACTGCTGGTTTGGTTACATCTCAATCTAACTCAGATTGTTCTGCACACAGTGTTAGAAAACAAATTCCTGTCCCTCTCAAGGTGCAAGCTGATGAGGAAAACATACACCGAGACCCTGAGAACTTGGCCATTCCCACTTCTGTCAGCCTGCAGATCAGCCCACAGGCACCATCCCTATGGGAGTGGTGGATTTGGGGCCAGAGCTCAGGTCCTTCCTAGGAGCCTCCCTTCAAGCTCTTCTTGGCCTGAAAAATAAAGCATTTTGTCTGAATTGCTTATTTGTAAGTTACGTATTGCTCAAAAATAAGAAAGCTACCACACAAAATGCCATAGTCAACCAAACACCTTACACACAACAACTTGGGAGCTAGTGCGTGGCCGGGGCCAGGCCGGGTGGAGCTTAGGAGGCCCCTGAGTTGGGTGTCTCTGACGTCTAGCACAGAGCTCACTGCTGCAGCAGACCCCATGCAGGCCCTTCATGCTATTGCCAAGGGCAGTGGAGCCCCTTCTCCCTGAGGAGACCAGAAGTTCAGAGATGAAGTTGTCTGCCTAGCAGACAATGCTCTAGGATGAAGCCAGAGTCTGAGCACAAGGCCTGTACCACCTCCTCGGGTAGCTCTCAGGTACATCATGAGTCATGGGAGGGGAGGCTTGTCATTGAGAGGGACTCTTGAGGGTCCCAGCTGAGCTTGGTCCATCTAATGATACAGACCGGCTCTCGTGACAGAGGAAGGTTCCACTGGGCACCTTGGGCAGGGGCTCTTGAAGGTCTTTATTTGATCCAGGTGAAGGAGTGTAAAGTAGGGGTCACAGATGGCCAGACTCGTGACTTGGCCCCAGATAGGGTGGTGAAGAGAAACCTATGTGTGTTGGGATTGTCCTGTCAAACACAAGTGCTCATGAGAGCTGCTAGCCATGAACCCCGGAGTGAAGGCCAATCTGCCTGCCTTTCCCCTCACAGAGGGCTCGAAAGTTGGGAAGCTCCTGAAAGTCAGGAAGCAAGTCAAACGGTCAAAAAAGTGCTACTTCTGTTGAAGGCCCTGCCTCTGGATGGCAGGCTGGGCCACAACAACCATAAGGAAGGTGTGAGTTTTTCCAGCCTTCTAGAAAATGAGTACAAGACTGAAGGAAACATACATACCGTGTGCTCTGCCATCCTGCTTAGGGCACTCCTGGAGCATCAAGAAACTGCTTCAGTTACAGACTTCTCTTAGTTCCAACTACCCTCCCCCTGTCCAGTTCTCATTAGGGTCTCCCTGGAAACAGGTGACCCACTGAAGCAGGGGTGCTCCAGGTGGGGCCCAGTGATGCTGACTCTGGGAACCAGCCTCAGAATGATGGCCCCACTGGCAATTGGCACCTTCTGGTCCTATGCAGGAACATTTGTAATGGCCATCTCCCCCAGCCTCCAAGAACGCTACTTTCTCCAAGGCCTTTACACAGGTCTTTCTCCTTCATAGTATGTAGCCATTTGCACCAGTAGTATGTTGTTTTCATTGGTGGCGCAATCCATCAGACATACACTTGACAACACTATGACTAAGAAACACAAAGGACTTGATGGAGGATGGGTCAAAGGCAGAACCAATAACCGGACTGTTCCCACCATAATCTGCTGATGCTTCGATGAGACCCGCTACTATTTCTTTGTGGATTCTTTGTAGAATCTATGAATTCCATGACCTCCTCTATGAAAGGGTGTGCCTCGCAGGTTGGGAGCGACTAGCGGGTGCCGAGGCGGCCCATTGGGGTAGAAACGAGGGGCGCCGGGGTCCTGCCCCATGGCGAGGAGCGCTTCCCGCTACATCATCACTGGGCCTTCCTAAGGTTAGCGGGAACCTAGGTGCACAAACGCTGAGACTAAGCTGTCCGCGGGGTCGGGGCTGGCCTTACACCTGGAGCCAGCGGGAAAGGTAAGGCAGGCCGGGGACGACCCGTGAGAAAGGCAGGGAAGGGCAGCGCCCACCTACCGCAGCAACAAAGCAGCTCCGCAGGGCCTCGAACTCCTGTGCGCAGAGGTCCTTGCTCAGGCGGCCGCCCGGGGTGGTGGAGGCCTGCACGCACTTGCCGTACGCCACGGCCTGCGAAGGGACGGCGCGGTCACGGGGGCCTGACGGCGACCACCGCCTGCCCTCCTGCCACCTTTCAACAGGCTACAAGCCCGACGGCCCTTTCTACTACCTTGTAGGCACGGTCCCGCTCGCGGCTCCTTACCTCGGCCTCGCAGGCCGCCAGACGCTCCGGGAAAGCGCGGAAACGGCTCCGCACGCGCCGCCACACCGCTCCGTTCGCTGACATGAGAGGGTCTTCCTTTTTGTTTTGCTCTCTTTTTGGCACCGGGAATCGAACTCAGGACCTTGGGCTTGCCAGACAGGCATTTATGCCATTGAGCTACATCCCCGGCCTGAGAGATTCTTCCTGGTAGCTGTGGAAGCCGCCATGTTAGACCAGTCCTCTTCCGGCGTCCATTGCTTCACCATCCTGCGCTTCTAGCCCATAATCCTTCCTACTCTTCCTGGTTGGCCAGCATTTCCTGGCCTCTAGCACCACAATTGGTTTTTAGGCTTGTCTGTCTTTACTTTCGGACTTTAGATTGGTTCAGGCTTAAATTGTCCACGAAGCCGACCCTAAGGCCCACCTCCAGCTAACGATTGGCTGTTGGAGCCAGAGCCGCACGATGATTGGAAGTCCGGGCCTGGCGGAAGCGGGGCAGGCCGGAGGTGGAGGGTCATCTAGACCATGGCAGACCCGCCGACGCTGCGGGATCGCCTGAGCTTCCTGCACCGGGTGAGTGAGGGCACTCGGATTCGCTGACGTCCGGGCGTCCGGGCACCCTACTGGAGCGGCGGGTACGGTTCATCAGCGTGAAAGAAAGGCGAGCCCGCTCCGACCGCGGGAGAACGCGGGACAGGGCACGTTTCGGGAAGGTCCAGGGGCCCGGGGACACCGTGTGGGAGACGAAGCTGCCTCGGGACAGAGGCAGCGGCAGGCCCGTGTTAGTAGATTTCCAAGAGAAAGGCCGGGGCCTGTTGCCAGCTGCTGGCCAGAACAAACCGTAAAGTCCTTTGACAGCCCTGAAGCCTCAGGGCCGGGGCAGTCCCAAGGAGCTGCTACAACAAGCAGGTCTGAACTCCTAGACCAGGCTCGGGCGGAGTCCTTACGTCCTCTCTCCAGGGCCCCTTCATGGTGTGGTGGGCAAATAGGCGGTGTGTCTGAATGATGTGTACCCAATGGGGCTGGGGATATAGCTCAGTGGAATAAGCACTTGCCTAGCAAGCGCAGGGTCCTGAGTTCGATCCCTAGTACCGCAAAAAAAAAAAAAAAAAAAAAAAAAAAAAGAACTGGCCATTGAATGATGTGTACCCATAGCCTCTCGGAATACCCAGACGGGTTATGCTTTACCTGTATTCATGACTGTAGGTGCCTGGCATTCACACTGTGTTCTCTGCTCAGGACCTGACATGGTCCCCATACTTGTTATTTTAAATATCCATGAATCCATTCCACTGTCCAGATACTGAAAAATACGAGGACAGGCATTTCCAGTTTTCAACTCCATAAAGGATATCTTTTCCTGACAAGCAGGTAACATAAGCAAATAATCTGGGCTGATGTGTGAACATAAACCCACAGCTTAATTATTTTTAAGGAGTTTTGGAGTTAATTGAGCTGAGTTCTGATTCTGCCCATCTATGTTCAGGAGAGCTAGTGTCATAGCCGTAGTAAGTACATTAAAGGTACCTTCAAATCACCTTACAAGAAGTGCAGAAGGCTGGAGTTGTCCCTCAACCCGTCCAGGTAGAGGACCATCACTGATTTTCCTTCCCCCTGGGGCCACTTATCACTGACTATTCAGAGAAGACCCTCCTGCAGGTCCCCTATGCCTGGTAGGTTGATTCTGGCCCCTTTCAGGTCTTGTCCCAGGCCAGCATGTTAACAGTGAGAGCAAGGCCTATTTTTATAACCTTTGGTGGCTGCAGTCTCGCCCTCTGTAGGAAGGTGACTTGTTCTGGCTCTTGTTCCCTTTCAGCTCCCAATTCTCCTGAAGGGAACCTCAGACGATGATGTCCCATGTCCAGGGTACCTGTTTGAAGAGATTGCTAGTATCCTTCCTTGACAACCCCAGTGTGGGCAAAGTGGTTGGCAGGGGCCCTAGTGCAGCACCCAGGATTACTGGAGGTTGTCCCTTGCTGTGGGCAGCCACAACTCCTTCGTCATAGTAACATGGTGTGGGTGGAGTCTGGAAACTGAGATACCATGCAGTAGGCCTCTGGGATGCAGCCCAGCTGCCCCAGTGGCCTGTGGGACAGTGGACAAATTGGGACTTCTCATGCTTTAAGGAAAGTGAGGTCAAAGACCTGGGGTCAGGGAAACCCTAGAAACTCTAGTGCTCCTGAAACCAGTCCTGCGTAGGTGTTTGCTGGGCGTGTGACCTAAGGAGGTGGATGACACAGGAAGATGGGTTCTCTTCTCAGCCAGCATGCCCCGGTGTGGCCTGTATTAACTTGCTCCTTTCCTAACCCGAGTGCATCCCAGAAATCTCCCATGAGTCAGTGGGCAGCAGCCAGTGCCTGCTGGAATACCTCCTGAACCGCCTGGACAGCAGCTCTGGTCATGTGAAGCTCAAGGTGAGTCCTGGCTGCTGGTCAGGCCCCAGCTTCTGCCTGTAGGTGTCAAGGGTAGCGGGGAGGGGTATGCAGCTCAGGTGGGTTTTTGGGCCCTGCCCTGAGCCCCACATACATGGTAACTCTCCAGGTGCTGAAGATTTTGCTCTACCTATGCAGCCATGGCTCCTCGTCCTTCCTGCTTATCCTCAGACGCAACTGGGCTCTCATCCAGGAAGCCACAGGTATGAGCAGCCAGCACAGGTGTGCCAAGGGGACACCAGGGGCCTTGGATGATAGAAGGAGGATATTGATTGGTCTGGACCTGCAAAAAGGGGTAAAGGGAAATTTGTCTATGCTGGAGGCCCCCAGTGAGGGATTCTCTGGGAAAGGAGCTCTCGGCTGTGAAAGGATGAGGTGGAGTAGCCATGCATGAGGTGCTGTGGTGCCCTATTGAACATGCAAAGCCCCTTTGGCAGAGAAAGCCTGGGTGTGATTTGATGTGACATAGGAATACCTGATTTTCTTTGTTTGTTTGTTTGGAGCAGGTTTTTTTGTTTTGTTGTTATGGTGAGAGTCTCTCTTCTTTCTCGGCCTTGAAATTACTCTTCCTCAATGCTGAAGTTCTCCCCAACTGCTGAATAATAAAAGGTCCTTGTGTGTTCTGGACGCAGGTGGCTCCGTCTCCGTGGGGGGGGTGCACTCCGGCTGCGCGCGGCCCCACCAAGCCGCGGTGCCAGGGTTTTTTGTTTTGGTACCTGGAATTGAACTCACTCATGATCTTGCGCTTGCCAGGCAGGCACCATGTGGCTGAGCTGTATCCCAGCCCCAAAATACCTGCTTTTCTACGAGTGAAGGCTTTTAGCACAGGCCAAGGCTGGGATAAGCAGGCAGGACCAAGTGAAACCGTTCAGGCCATGATAGAGACCTGGGTTTACCATCTACCTGTGAACCCTCGTTAATTCACGTTGCATCTGGGAAGAGAATGGGTCAACGGGAGCAGTTAGGTGGACAGTGCCCTAACTCAGGCAGGATGTGGGGTGGGTGAAGGGGGGTGCCCAGGGTCTGTTCCAGTGTGGCCTGTGCAGGTCCTGAGGAAGGGGACCCCAGCTAGCTGTGGGCGAGAGGGCAGGGCTGGCTGGTATCTGGGAGGAGTGGGCCTCAGGACGTCCCTCTGGGGTGGTCAGCCCAGCCTATTACTTTTTGCCTCCTCTGCCCTCAGTGTTTGCAGGACCCCCAGACCCTCTGCACGGGAACAGCTTGTACCAGAAGGTGCGAGCAGCCGCCCAGGTGAGCCCAGGCCCTTCTCACTCCCAGGGTTCACAGACTTGCCAGGATGTTGGCGGGATATTTGCTGTTCTCCCACTGCTGCTGGCGCACAGCTCTGACTGGCGAGAAGGCTCCAGGGGACATTTGGGATGGAGCCAAACGACAAGGCGGGGGTCAGGAAAGCAGCCAGTGGCTCATTGAGCCCTGCCTCCTCCCTCAGGACCTGGGCAGTACCTTGTTCTCTGACACTGTGCCACTGCCTCCTTCCCAGCCTGCCAGGGCCCTGCCCCCCACAGGTAGGAAGCCCAGGTACTGCTCAGCAGACCTCCTATTGCTCCCTGCCCTCCAGTCCTGAGTATGGCACACCTATGGGCAGTGGGGTGGGTGAGAATGTGTGGGCAGGGCCAGGGTGGGTGGATTTGTATGGGTGGGTCAGGTTGGTGGCCCCTGCTGAAGCCCAGGTCCTCCTAGGGATGGGCTCCCAGTCCAGGCCTCTCAGCGGCCTCCAGGGTTTTGGTTACAGCAAGGAGCGGGGCCATTCAGGTAAGGGGGCACCTCTGGACCCAGCATCTGGGGGTGGGAGGAGACCAGGGCAGTTAGCAGGCCTCGCTACCCACACTGGTGCACTATCCACTGCTGCCTCCTCTCCCAAGAGAAGAGCAGCAGGTATGGCCAGGTCTGCTTGTGGAAGTCGGTTGGCCAGCAGTCCCTACACTGAGGGGCCAAAGGAGGCTGTCCCAGCATGACAGGATGTCAGGGTAGGCTCATGTAGGAGCTATAATTGGAGGTGTGGCACATTTGGGTGTCTGCGTCCTTAGGACAAATGAAGCCTTCTTATTGGAGGTGCACAAAGTAGCCTATGACAGGGACAGAGCCACTTCAGCCATCCTCTGGCAGGACCTTAGGCTATGCCCAGCTGTGTGCTGTGAGACTCAGTAACAGATTGTCCTGCTCATGGCTTACACTTTAATCTGGAGGGTACCTTCTGCAGGGAGCTCACACTTGCAAGCACAGCCTTTCCCAGCACTGGAAAGAGCACCTGTTAAGTGAAAGACAGCCCCTTGGGACACCCCCTGCTAGAGGCCTCTGCTTTGCAGGTGCAGCATAGATCCCTGCCTTGCCCACCCTGAGCAGACAGCAACCCTGGCACTGCTATCTTAGGAAATTTGGGGCAGGTGGGAGTGGTTCTGGAGCACTCACACCATGCCCCTTCTCCTGGGCACAGGCTCTGCGGGTGAAGCCTTCCTCTCCACCATCCAGAGGGCTGCAGAGGTGGTGGTTAATGCCATGCACCCTGGGCCTGAGAACTCCTGGACCCAGAGGCCTCTGCCACAAGGTGACACTTACCAGCCTGCCATGACACCTTCAGGCAGCCACAACCAGCCCGTCTCTGGGAATCTGCTTCCTGGGGCCATCTCAGGTGCTCGAGGTACTGAGGAGCTCTGGGTCACCCCCTCCTGTCACTTGCTGGAACCCTGGGCTTTTAGGGGCTTGTAGACAAATGACCATAGGGTAGGAGACACAGGCCCTAGCTCAGGCAGGTATGGATGAGGGTGGAGCAGGGAGTGGAATGCTTGTTGGCTGGGGTATACTTACTGCCTGGAGTTTTCTGGAGCTGCTACCCAGGCAGCTGCCCCATCCTCAGTTTTGGTCACAGAGGACCTGGGGAGAAGGGTGTGAGGATGCTCAGAAACCTCTGAGGGTCTCAGCTGCCATCCCTGTCTTTTCCAGCTGTGAGACACCAGCCAGGGCAGGCTGGAGGGGGCTGGGATGAGCTGGACAGCAGCCCTGGCTCCCAGAGCTCCTCCCGAAACAGTGACCAGAGCCGGGCCTCAGACTCGGGCAGTCGTTCGGGCAGCGATAGCCTCTCAGGGACCAGCCGGGAGCCAGGTGACCTGGCAGAAAGGTGAGTGGATCAGCCTGCCACTGAGGAGGGGCCTTCCAGTTGGGCTTCCACCCTCCAGGCTCACCGCAGTGCAGGGAGGGAGGAGGCTGGGCCAGCCCTCCACCAAGGATGGAGCTGCCCTGACCTGGCTGTCCCCTTGCCAGGGCCGAAGCTATGGCCCTGAGTGACTGCCAGCAGGAGCTAGGCCTGGTGAGGACCGTGACTCAGGGACCCCGTGCCTTCCTGAGCCGTGAGGAGGCCCAGCACTTCATAAAAGAGTGAGTGGCCCCCCGGTTCTACCCACCTCACAGAGAAAGGGAATACCTGACACCCCACCTGCACACCCTTTCCTTCGGCAGGTGCGGGCTGCTCAACTGTGAGGCAGTGCTGGAGCTGCTCCTGTGTCAGTTGGGCACAGCCAGTGAGCTGGAGCAGATGGTGAGGGCATTGTGAGGCTAAGTGTATGGGGGCCGAGGGGCCAGCCAGGCACCTCTCGTACTGAGTGCAGAGGAGCAGAGGAGGAGGGGTCAACGGAGGGGCCCCTGACAGGCTTTGCTGCCCCACAGGTGTGGAGTGGCGCCCAGGGCTGATTGCTATCCCTCCCATACCCGCAGAGGGCCCTGTGCGCCATCGCCTCCCTTGGTTCCACCGACCTCCTTCCCCAAGAGCATATCCTCCTCCTCTCCCGGAGGTGGCTGCAGGAGCTCAGCATGGGCAGCCCTGGACCTGTGACCATCAAAGCTACCAAGGTGGGCAGCAGTTGGAGCCACAGGTGCATGGGGCCCTAGGGAGTCATAGGGCTGCTTCAGCAGTCCTCACCCGCCATGGTCAGCCTGTGGCTTGAGTACTCCCCCAGCACTGCCCAGCAGGCAGTGCCAACAGCTGGAGAGTCCAGTGTTGGGGTCTGCCTGCCCTGGGCTTGTCTAGCTCCTGGAACTGCTAAGCTCACTCCACCCAGTGCTGCCTGCTCCCCCAGCCAGCAGTTCCCTGTTCTGCCTTGCTCACAGCCTCTGCCAGGAAGCCTGTGGCTGTCCTTGACCAGCTCCATGTGAACAGAAATCTCTCCTTTCATCTGTTGCCACTTCCTTAGACCTTCTACGTGTCTGGGGGCCTCTCCATCCACCTGCTACCATCCCTAGTTTCTTTCTTTCCATTTTCTCTATGTCTGCTAAAAACTAACTTCCTTGCTCCTGGTCTCCCTTGCTCCCCTGCCTTGTGTGATCTCTGCCCTGTGCCTTACTCTCAGCCCTTGCCCCGTGAGCCTGCAGTACTTGGGGCCATAGGGAGCCTCATGTCAGCACTAGAAGTGACCGTCTGCATCAGGTTGTACTGGCTCCCTCCGATCCCCCAGTGGGGCCTGGAAGTTAACAAGGATGGGAACATATGTCTGTACAGAAACATCATGTGCTCTGCATCTTCCTATTTTGACATTACAAGACCAGCAGCAGGTGACCACAGCCTCCCCAAGCTGGCCCTGCCTCTCAGCAGTGGACTAAGGAGGGACCTGGAAAAGCTCAGGCCTCAGGCTGTGACCCCAGGAGCTGTGCAGAAGCCCTTACCACTCTGCTTTTCTTCCAGATCCTGAGGCACTTTGAAGCCTCCTGTGGACAGCGTCCCCTAGTCCCAAGGCCCTGTGCCGAGTCCAGCCTCGCAGCCACCCTCGAGGGCCCGTCTGACCTGCTGACTGGCCCAGTGCCTCCCTCTGGGGCCCAGGTCTTCCTCCAGCCTCTGAGCTCCACTCCCGTTTTGCTGGGTAGCCCTGCACCCACCCCAGCTCCAGACACCAGCCCACTCCCAACCCCTGGATGTGCCAGCAAGGCTGAGACCCCACCAGCAGCTTCCAGAGAGCAGAGGGCACAGCCTGGGCAGGACTTGGGGGACACGGACACCCCAGAAGGTGCCCCTACCCACTGCCCATGGAGCCACAACTCCTTGTTTGCTGGCATGGAGCTGGTGACCTGTCGCCACCTGGTTGGGGTTCAGGCCACAGCAGAGGAGCGCAATCGGGCCCCTGAGACCCCCCAAACATGGGCTCAGAGGGCAGCAGCCATAGAGCCTCCAGGCCCAGAGTTGTCAGCTTTTGCCTTCTTAAACAAGTGAGCACATAAGGCTGGCTATATACAGGGGTCTCCTTGTCCTCACCTGGCTCCCAGGACCCCATGGCCTCCTGCTGGTAGCCACCTACCCCACCCCCTCCACTTACCCTTTAGCCACTGAAGCCTGGGTGCTGGTGCTGAGCGGGCCCCCCAGCAGTTGGCACGGTCGCTGATGGGCCCAAGTGTCCCTCAGGATGCTGGAGACCAGCCAGCACAGGGTGCAGTTGCAAAGAAGGGGCTTGGTCTGTGCCTTCAGTCACCTCATACACATTGCACCTTGAGGACAGCTCCCCGACCATGCAAGCATGATGGGGCTTCCTCTTCACACAAGGGGCAGGACCCACACAGGCCCGTCTCGGGGCACTGCCTGCGGCTGGGGCCAGCCTGAGCACTGCAGAGGTTTCCAGCTTTTGCTGGCACATCCGCAGGGCCTCAGGCATGGGGTGCTGGTATGGGTTTGGAGGCATCTTGTTCTCAGACCCTTCCTTCCCCAGGAGGTCGCAGCAGCTGGAGCTACCATGGTGGGGGTAGGTGGCAGAGGTGGTTTGGTGCCTGGGGCTCGGGCTGGTGCTTGGCTGCCTGGTGTTCTGTGGCCTGTGGCCTTGAGTTCAGTCCCTGCGGCATCTGGCAGTGCATCTACAGGGGTGGGGTATGAAACACTGACCCTCAGAAGACCCCGAAGGAACTCTGGGATGTACACACTCTGAATAAACACTACTGTTTATGTGAAGCTGGAACACTGCTTGTTTTTTCTTCCTTTGTGCAAGTGCATTTTAATGGAAATACCATTATGTAGGGAAACACTTAAAGGATGTCTTAAACTAGGGACAGGTGTTATTCTTCAGATTTTGGTAGAATTCCCCAGTGGTTCCGTCTGTATTACAGTTAACCTCTGGGGCAGAGAAAACCTCCAACCTTGGTGGTGGTGGTTACTCAGCTGGTGTCCAGGATGAGGGATAGTGGACATGCCCTACATGGTGAGTGACATCAGTGCTTCCCGATTCACACATCTAAGGTTTAAGGCGATCTCCATCAAGGCTTAGCTGGATATTTTTTTTTCATGGCTAGAGACGGCTTGTTAGGCAAGTGTTCCAGCCCTCTCAGTGAGATTATTATTTTTTTTTTTTTTGGTGACGGGCCCATTATGTAGCCCAGGCTGGCTTCAAACTCACAGTGATCCTCAGCCTCAAGTACTAGAATTACAGGTGTGTTCCGCCATGCCTGGCTGGATTTTTTTATATAGTGAGGAGTTGATACTAAAAGTTTTAGGAGAAGTTAAGGGAGGCAGAGTAGCCACATAATTTTGAAAAAGAACAATATCCAGATTTCAAGGTTTCCTATGAAGCTGTACTAGTTAAGACTGGTGCTGGTGAAAAGTTAAGACTCATACTGTAGATAAACTGAGTAGCAGACAAAATTGAGAAAAACCACACAAATATGGTCAACTGATTTTCTACAAAGATGCAAAAATAATTCACTGAAGAAGGGGTAGCCTTTTAAGAGCAAGGGCTGGAATAATTGGAAAAATCTTGGCCTATACCTCATGCCCTACACAGAAGGATGTGAGTCACAGACCTAAACACAATACCTAAAACTATCCACTTTCAGAAGAAAAGGAAGAAAAGTTTATGTCACTGGGTTAGATAATGGCCTTATACATTAGATTTTAGAAAGCACAAACCAGTCAGGCATGGTGGTACACACCTACGATCCTAGCACCCTAGGCGGCTGAGGCAGGAGGATCACAAGATGGAGCCCAACCTGGGTAATTTAGTGATTTAGCAAGAACTCATCCCCCCAAATAAGCAGGCATGGCAGCACATACCTGTAATCCCAGGAATCTGGAGGCTGAGGAGGATCACCCCGAGTTCAAGGCCAGCTTGAATTACGTGGTAAGACCTTATCTTAAAAAAAAAAAAATTACAAAGAGCTGGCGGTTTAGCTCAGTTTGAAGGCCCTAGGCTCAGTCTCAAGCATCTCGAAGAAGTGGAAGCCCTGAGGATACCAAGGGGTGACTAGGGGGATGGGGCGAGATTAGAATTCAAACAATCCTGAGGGGAGTGTAACATACAAGTCTGGAAAACAGTTTGGCAGTTTCTTATAAAGTTGAATAAATAGCACAAGAGCCAACAATCCCACTCTAGCTGTTTATCCAGGGAAATGTCCTGCACTCAAACGGAATCCCTGAGTGGACGTCCACGGCTTGAGCTGTCATTGCTCAGAGCTGGAACAATGTGCTGCACTTGCAGCTTGAAACGCTTCTGGGAATGCAGACGAATTCCAAAAGATCAACCGAGGCTGTGCTCGCGGAGGCTGGGGCCAGGTCAGGGGGCAGGCAGAGGGCTGGGCGAGTTTGGCGACAGCGAGGCCACTTGGGGGTCGGGTGGAGGCAGCAGCGCTCCCCATGTAGATTGTGGCGTTGTTTTATACAACTGCACACCCCAAAGTGCACTACATCTAAAGCAAACTTTTTCATTAAAAATATAAAATGGGAAGAGGTCAGCACTGTTATTTTCATATAACGTTTGCTGGAAGACCATCTAAGCTGGGCGTGGGGCGCTCTCCAGGCAGAGGGAGGACAGCCTACAGCGGGTCGGGGGCTCTGGGCACCCGCTCCAAGTGGACGAACTCTCGGGAGGAGACCGCTGGAGCCCGACCGCGGGAGTCACCCGAAGGCTCACCGGCCCCGACCGCAGGCGGAGGCTCGGCTCCCGCCTCCCGCCTCGGGTCCGGGCCAGCGCGACGCGCCCGCCCCCTCCCAGCCGCGTCCAATCGGCAGTCCGCGGCGCTCGCTGCCCTCTGCTCTCCGCCGCTCCTCCCCCGCTTGAACTTCCCGAAAGACAGCCGAACAGCCCAATGAGCTCGCGAGGCGGCCAGAGCGGGCGGCTGGAGGGCCAATCCGAAAGTGGCGCGCTCAGGAAAGGCGGGCCGGTGTGACGGACAAGGAGGTGGTGCCAGGCTGGTTGCTAGCCGCCGGTGCTAGCTCCGTGGCGCCGCACCTCATTGTCACCCTCCCGGGAGGTATTGCCGAGAGCCGTGGGGCGCCAGGTCGCAGACCTGGCCAAGTCGACCTGCCCAGTTCTCTAAGGGTTCCCTCACAGGTGAGGGGGAGTCCACGCAGCTCTGGGTGTCCCGCGCGGTGAGGAGGTCCGCACGGGTGAGAAGGGGATAGTCCGCTCAGGTGAGGCAGGCAGGCCCTGCAGGGGAGGAGGGGCTGGCGTCCCAGGATGGTGGGACGTGGGGTCCAGTCTGGCGTCTCAGGACCCCTGGCCTAAGCCCGGGGCGTGGGGACTAAGGAGGTGGGAGCTGCCACTGGGGAAGCAGAGGACACCCTGCTGCAGTGGGCCCTTACTTTGGCATCCCTGGGTCAGCTCAGCCGTCCAGGGCCAGGCAGGGCACCAGCCCTTGCCCCTTCAAGACCTTCAGGGGACACCTCATCCGGGGGCCAGGCCTCCCAGAGCTACTTCTTGAGTTTGGAGGTTTCAATGGAGAAGCTGTTTCCCACCGCAGAGCCTCCTCCTGCACGTGTGGTGGGGAAGCCACACATCCCGAAGCTCCAGGGCTAGCTTGGTCCAGGTGTCAGATTTCACCCGAATAACCGGAAATGTAGCAGAGGATACTGGCCCGGCTATTGGCTGTGCAGCCTCTAGAGAATAGGTTTTGCCTCCCTGGCCAGCAGGCTGCTGTGAGATGGCCAGCCAGGGCAGCACTGATGATGGACGTGTGCTGTTGTTTGGCCTACACTTGGTGGCAGGGAGACTGCTCACTTTGGGTTTGTCTTGTGTCCACACTCACTCAGTACTCAGCTCCTGAGTACCTGCCACCTGAGGTGTGGGGGTTCTGTGCTCACTGTCTCTCGTGTCCCAGTGTGGAGACACGTGAAGCAAGACAAGGGAAGGGAGAGAGCTGGGTGGTGGCCAGGGATGGGGGAGTCCCAGGGCAGAGGGGCCAGCAGGCACAGAGGTGCTCTGGGACAAGCTGGCTGGGCTGAGCCGCAGCAGAGAGAGGGAGTCACAGAGAGCAGGTTCTGAGCTGTGGGTGTTAGATGTTTGGGCTTTATTCCTTGAGCCTGGGGCCTGACTGGAGCTAAGAACAGAGTTTTGGCCTGTGAGGTCGAGTGGGAGCTGCCAGAGGCAGGAGAAGACCAGTTGTCCAAGGTGAGTTGGTGACCGGACCAGGGTTGTGGTGCAGAGGAAGCCAGGAGGCCAGAGGTGATCCCAGGTGAGAGGGTGGACAGAGGAGAGAGGCTGGGATTGAGCCCTGGTGGCCTCCACCTCTCTGGAAAAAGGAACAGGAGCCAGCAAGGGAGGCAGGCAGGTGGCCTGCACAAGCAGAGGGGCAGAATCAGAGAGGTGGGCACATCCCAGGAGCTCCTGGTTGTTTCGGGGGTTCTGAGGCAATGCAGGGGTAGCACTGGCGTTCCTGTGGGGTTCCAGATAAGCCTGGGAACCTGGAGTATCTTTACTGTGGAACTTCTGAGCCCAAATGGTGCTGAACAGCACCACCTTGAGTACTTACCAGGTGCCAGCCTCATGGTCATATCTTGTCCAAACCTCATGACAGCCCCTATGAAGAGACTTTACTTATTTTGCAGTACTGAGGATTGAACCCAGGGCTTTTGCACTGAGCTGCATTCTCAGCCTCTTTTTGTATTATTTTGCTTAGTTGTTATTGAAGTCCCTGACTTATATTTGCAAGTTTGTAAGTTGCAGTATTTCACAGGTGTACTATGTAAGACACATGTTGTCGTTTTACAAATGAATTCAGCTTATGAACAATTCTCCTGTAACAGAACTCCTTTGTTAGTTGGGGTATGTGTGTGTGTGTGTGTGTGTGTGTGTGTGTGTGTGTGTGTGAGTGTGTGATTGAGACAGGGTCTTACTATGTAGTCTGGGCTGGCCTTGAACTCACTATGTAGCCCAGACTAGCCTCAAATGCACAGCAATCCTCCTGCCTTAGCTTCCCAAGTGCTGGGATTACAGGCAGGCATAGAGGTGCACCACCATGCCTGGCTCATATATATAGAAGTTTTGAGACAGGGTCTCACTGATTTGCTTAGGCTAAGCTTGAACTTTGGATCTTCCAGCCGAAGCCTCCCAGAGCGCTGGGATTACAGGCCTGCAGCACCACTCCTGGCCCCAGGTGCACTTTTCAACTCCCTGTTTTATAGGAGAGAGTTGTCTAGAGAGCAGAGTTCCTGACTCAGGGTCGTGGAAGTGGGACTGAAGGGCAGAGCCTGCCCATACCCACGACTGCTTGCCACCCCTGGCCATCCTGTAAAGTGCTGGCCTATGCCTGTGACACCAGCTTCCATGGGCCCCCTGCTCATCCTCAGAGCCCTCCTGCCCAGCCCCACATCCATGTGGGGTGAGAATGACCTGTTGTAGGGGCCTAACCCCCACGAGGTGAACATGGGGATGGTGGCAGGTGGCCCCATCCTTGGGTGTCTGAGGCTCTGCTGAGAGTGGTAGATGCAGGGGCCTTTGGTTCCTCCAGGCTGTTCCACTTTATCTCTTACTTCCTTTCAGGGCCCACTGTCTACCATGAAAAGCTCCAAGGTCATCAGAAGTGCCCCTGAAGGCAGCCCTGAATGTGCAGACCTGAGTCTGACTGGCCTTCCTCCACCACTATTCCGGCGCCCCAGTAGTGCTTCAACCACTAAGCCCTTTGTGCGCTCCATCTCTGTGGCCACAGGCAACGAGCCCAGGAGGAAGGCACTGGTGAGTGCAGGGGCCAGGTTGGATGGGTCCTGGGCCCTCTGGCCCTGGATAGGGCCCTGTCACACTGGTGGCATCTGGCTTTAGGGACAGTTCCACTGACTCTCAGGGTTGAGGCAGAGCCCACCCCCACCCAGCACCAGCCTGTGTTCCTGCTCTGTGGCCCTGTGGCTTTGTCTGGAGCCTCAAGAAGTGGGATTGACCTGTGGGGGTGGAGGTGATGCACTCAGCTTGGGTGAGAGCAAGGTGCAGGTGGGTGGAGGGAGAGCGCCTTTCTTCCTGTCCATCTCTGCAGGGCAGGTGAAGGGGTTGCCATGGATGGGTGGAAGGGCTTTGAGAAACCAGGAAGGTCCATTGAGCTGCCTGAGCTGCTGTGTCCCGGGGGTGGGGAAGAATGAGAGCTCTGGAGGCTCCATGCTCCAGGCTGACCTCAGCTTCTGGAATAGCCAGGGCCTGGAGGCTTAGCTCTGATATACTGGCTTCAGGCTCCCTGCCTAGAAAGGGCTGAGGTCTGTGTGGAGGTCATAGCAGGGGAGCAGGCAGCCATGTACAAGGGACATGAAGGCTTGCCTGATGGGTACAGGCTGAGGTTCCTCTGTGGGTAAAAGGCTTCTCGCATTCCTGTGTCAGACAGGCTGGGGACCTGCTGGTGTCAATCTGAGTTCTAGGCAAGGACAGTGCCCAGTAGAAGACCTTTTGTCCAAACAAGTTCCTAAATCCTGTGACCTGTAGAGCAGGGACCTGGGACATCCTGCCAGGTCATTTACTGTCGTGTTAATATTACCCCTTAGTTATTCCAGACTGATCAGGCCTGTAATCTCTCAAACGAGTGGACAGCAAAGGCTTAAATAAATGAGACAGATGGAATGAGCCGTCCAGAAGGTTTGAAACCCACTATCAGAATTCCAGATTCTCGGGAGCTAAGACCAAGAACTTCTCTGTGCAGCCCGTATTCATTATTCATTCAGTTTTCAAACAAAGGAGAGGGATACTTAAGAAAACTCAGGTATTTTACTAGGACCTTGGGAAATATTTTCCAAGTAGTAAATTATGTCAGTCAGGAGAACTACCTTATCTTTAGGTGGACGACATCGTCGTAGTGTGGAGCATGCAGCTGCAGTCTTCTTTTAGCTAATTCGGGTTGGAGCCAAATGTCCTCATCTGTGGCCTTACCCTCTATTTTGAGGTGTCCCAACTTCACAGGCCAATGCTGGCCTCAGTGGAGACCAGTGATTCATAGAGGTTCACTTACTATGAGTCTGCTGCTCATCTCCAGATAAGGGCCTAGGCCTTAGGCAAACTCACACATAAATATGAAAAGCCAATTGGTTAATACTAAATCCTGCTCAGAGCCGCTTCATAGTGATCGCCATCAACTTATGACAGACACACTGTCAGATGCACTGCGCAAGCTCAGGTGGGGGGTGACCAAGTCAACCTAGCAGGGGCCCAGCTTTGGCCATGGGTCACTGGACTGCTTTTGAAGCCCTAAGAGGAGGCCCGGGGCTGGGATGATGCAGGGGGCACTGCAGATCTGCTTCCACAGGGACAGTATTGGAAGGTTGTGGGGCCTGCTAGCGGTCAGTGAAGACGGTCACTCAGCTGTGTGCTCAGGCTACACCTGTGGCTGCCCAGGCACCTGACCATCTCTTCTACTTCCCGCGGGAAAAATGTTCTCTTCCTGATCACTCATTCAAAGCCAAAGTGAGCATTAATCCTTTCCTCTGGCTGGCACCTTCCATGCCCCTAGTGTTAAGTGGAGAGCGAATAAGCCCCACCCTTGAAGAAATGCTTGCACCATTCATTCCTGTAAGGAACTCCCTCCCTCTGAGATGGCCCCACCCTGGCCTACCTGGCTGGGATCTGAACATTGTTCCCAGCAGTCCTTGTCTTCATGGTCACACATTGTCACTGCCACTGGAGTTTGTAGGCAGCATTTGCTCTGAGCAGGCCATAGTATCAACCCTGACACAGGTATGAGGACTCTTTTCCTGGTTTTTGTGGGACTGTGGGGGGCTCTGGCCCCTGGGGTGGGGCATTCTCCACAGCTGTCAGCCTGGTGTTTCTACTTGGTCTTTTGTCGCCAGAGACCTCCCCCAACCCAGAACCTCTGCCTGGAGCTCCTCATCTGGAATGTAAGCTGCAGTCCCTGCTGCTTGTTTGGCTCAGGTGACACTGGCATAAGACTCAGAGTGTCCTCTTCCCTGCTGCGGCCTTGTGGCCATGTGGTCGCATTGCGCTCTGCACCACTCCAGTCCCCTTCCCTGTAGGGAGCAAGGTCTTTACATCTCAAGAGTCAGAGTGTGTTGGTAGAGCAGTTGTCACCATGTCTGTGTCATAAACATGCAGCAGCTCTGTCCCTAGGCAGCATCCTGCATTTGGGCTATTGATGCCCTGCCCTGTGTACAGGTGGCGTTTAGTGTTTTTTGGTTTTGGTTTTTTAGCAGATTTGCAATACATAATAATTACATTCCTTGTGGGGAGCTGAGTACATGCACATAACATATCTTTTTACTTCTTTCCTTCTCTCCTGCTTTCCTCCATTTCTTGGTCCCCTACCCATGAGTTTGGGGTCCTTAGACCATCACTTTATTTACCTTTTGAGAGCTTCCTTTCCACCTGGGTGCTCTTGACTGACATCAGGACATTCCTCCTCCCTGACATCTGTTGTTCTCAGCAGGGAGGTGGTAACACTGTTGCCAAGAAGTTGGAGAAAAGGTGATGGTTACCCATAGTCTATCACCCTGACACAGTGGCCAGCACTGTTTTGTTTCAAAAATTCTTCCTGTGCTGTTTTTGAATGGGTCACATGCAGCCCCCATTTAAATGCAGAGCTTGTGGAAAAGGTGGGTGTCTGGTGGGCCATTGTTTTGTTTTTTGAGTAATTCTTTACTTTGTGATGCTACAAGCTACTTAGCTGTGTATTTCCCCTCTCCAGTCCTGAATCAGGCCATTTCTCCAGGTAGCCTTGGTCCCTACTACCGGAGAATGGTGTTAGACTGAGATCCAGGGGCTAGGCCCTCCACCGTGTCTCCATCTGTACCTGTGTTAAGGTACAGCATGAGTTCCTGATGAGGTCTCCAGCTATCCCACACCACCTGGACAGGTGTTGCCTCTCTCCGTGCTCATCTTTGGCACCATAAGTTGAAGACCTGGCCTGTCTGTCCTCCCTCAGATCCTGGTTCATTTCCAGTGAATGAGTAAGGTGCAGTTGGGATTAGTGGCCTGGCCTGCAGGAACAACCTCATCAGTGGAGCCAGCACCTTATCAGCCCCTCTGTCCTCCTCTGCCAGGCTCCACACAAGCCACTGTCAAGCGGGCCATGCCATTGTCACAGGGACCTGCCTGGTGCCCTCTGTCTCTGCAGCACTCTGCCTACATTCCCCTGGGAGTGAGCTAGATGGCTTTTCATGTGTTTAAGAGCCGTTTATCTTCCCTTCTCTATGGACTATTCTTATCCTTTGCTGACTTTCCTATTTTCTTCTGTGGTTTGTGGTTTGTATCACGAATGAAGCAGAGTTCCCCAGTGTTTTCTTGTGGTGTCATTCTGTCCTTTGTTTAGGTCTCCTTGCAGCCATGCAGAGGTTCCCCCCCTCCCGCCATGACATCCCCAGCTGCGCTCAGCAGCGGCCACCTGTGCTGCTTCTTTGTGCTCACCAAGTGTCCTCCTCCAGGGACAGGCTACAGGCTGCACCAGTGGCTCCACAGCTTCAGAAGGGTTGCCTGAGTCAGAGGCTACATAGTGCCTACAGCCTCTCTTATTTTTGTCCCCAGCAGCCTATAGGGGTCCCCAAGACTACCCTTCCATTCAGTAATTTTCTAGAAGGGCCCCAGGCTGATGAGAGCTGACAGTGACAGTTTATTATAGGAAAAGAATTCAGGTTAAACAACCCAGAGAAGGACAGTCCAGGGGGGTCAGACACAGAGCCGCCATTGTCCTGTCACATCATGTGGGGATAGACTTGCCTTTCTGACACCGATGGTGACAACATGCATAGAGCATAGCCAGCGCAGGGCGCACCTCAGTCCTGAGGGTCCTCAGGGTCTCTGCAGTGGAGACCCTGAGGGCACCCATGTGGCTGACCAGTCTTCAGCTCTGCAGGTCCACTGATAGCCCTGGGCCAGCCCCATCCCACATCACTTTCCTGCTAGGGCTCTAACCCCATACTGTGAGTTACACGGTTGACCAAAGGTTGCCCCAGTAAGCCAAGACACTTTGATCGGACCAGATATTCAGGGGCCTTCGTAGTCACCTCCCAGAAACCCAGGGTGAAGGGCTGGTCCTAACCACACAGATGCCCTTTCAGTGGCTGGCCTGGGGTCCCTAGTGGTTCAGCTGGGACAGTCACAAAAACCAAATGAGCCTTGGCATCCCCAGCCAAGGTACCTGGCAGCTGCCTCTGGTATTGTGCATTCCATGGTCTTTAAGTGTTCTTTTGTTTGCAGCCTGCTCGGAAAACATGGGTTCCTCCTAAGAAAGTGGGTACCTCAACCAGTGTCACTTCAGTGCCCTGATCTGCAGTGGTTTCTCCCGACCTGCCATTTCCCTACTTAAAAAAAACAGTTTCATACTGTGTGTGGTGGAGCTCACCTGTAATTCCGCATGTGGGAGGCTGAGGCAGAAGGATTGTCGTGAGTTTGAGGCCAGACTGGATGACAGCAGGACCCCCGGTCAAAAAACCAAAAATAAAGAAAACAATTTCATGATGTGGGGAAAGGCCCATGGCAAATTGTAGTGTGATGTCATGTTTCCTGATTTTCTTGTCTTATTTTGGTTGGGTTGTTAGTTTTTAGTTTAAGGCTCTAGGCTGGAAGGGATCTGTCTGTGTTAGCAGTTGAGGTCCCACCATTTTTACTGCATAATCCATCTTACCACCTGGACTTGGCCACCTCTGCCTTTGTGTAGTGCCAGGACGCTGTGTGAGGCTGCCCTGGGCCCTGGCTCCTGTCCCCTGTCCTGTGTATGTTGTTCTTTAAGCTGGTGGCTGTTAGGGAAAGGGCCGTGCCCATTCTTCAAAAGCCTGGGGCTTCTTGCTCCCTGTGCTTTGATGTAACTTTAAAATAGCTGAAGAACTTTAAGGCTGTAGGTTTGTTTTCTAGGTCTCAAGGTCTCACTCTTTTGGAATGGGCACTGGCCAGGTCACATCTCATAGTGTAAGCTGCCGTGTGGCATGAGGTAGGAGACCCCCAGGATACCCCACTGGAGTTTGAGCCCTTTTCCTCAAAATATTTGAAAGATTTTTAAGCCTACAGAAAAGTTGGAAGTGTAGTACAACGTGTGCCCGTGAGCCACTGTGGGGTCCACTGATAGCCTCCACCCATGTGCGAGCAAGCTATGGATGGCATGGGCTGTCTCTCTAAGTCTGACATTCCTCTTCTCTAGGAAGTGGGCTTTCTCCAGGGACACCCTGTGACTCCACAGAGGCATCTGACACATACTTATCCTTTCCTCTGCCACTCCCAAACATCCTTTCTCCACCTAGGAACCGGAGGGTTCACACGTTGATCAGCACCTTTGTTGTTTCCAAGACACTAACTTTGTGAGCGTGCAGGCTGCTGGTGTCCAGGGTGAGGGAGGTGCTCTGCCACTGTGGGCCCACAGTGCCCTTGTCTCCGCATTCACCCTCACAGTGACCCCAGGGCACCCTGGGGAGCACTCCCCTCCGAACAGAGGAAGGCTGCGGGCCAGAGGGCTGGGTGCTCTGTTCTTGCCATTTCCAGAGCTCACTGTGACAATGGTGGCGGTGAGGAACAGCTCCTGGCCAACCATGTAGCCTCCCACTCTGCAGGCGCAGACAGCTCTACCTTGGGCAGGAAATTGGGGTGTCAGTGCCAGGACCCTCCCATACCTGTCACCATGCCTCACACTGGCCCCTGGTCCTGTGTCCCTACTTAGCTGTCGCCCTTTGTTTCCCCAACCCATCTCTGCAGGGCCCAGCCTGGTGCTGAGGCAGCAGATGAGTAAGACCTTTGCCACTGAGTGGGCTGCTCTCTCCCTTTCTGCAGGAGGCTGCAGGGCCCGGGAGCTCCAGGGCCATCAACAACCTCCGAAGATCCAACAGTGCCACACAGGTCAACCAGCCCTGCACTGGCTCCCCCAGGTAATCTTTGTCTTCCTCAGGGAGCCTTGGGCCACTGGACGCACCACCCAGCAGGTGACTGTGCTCCTAGGGCAGCACTGCCCTTTGGCTTCCCATGTTCCTCCTGCCTCTCTCTGAGCCCTTCTAGTTCTGTCAGTGGTGGCCCTTGCAGGGCATTGGACTTGGGGTGACCTTTCTGTAGCCCAGCCCATGGGTCCCACTCTCTCCTCTTGAACCAGGGGGACCAGGGAGGCCATGTGCAGCCAGCCTGTCCTGTCCCATCTCCAGGACGCTGGAGCCAGGCCCCGAGACAGATTTAGGGCCTGTGGCCTCTGCCTCTACTGCTAGGCACAGTGGGCACATGGGGAGACCTGCTGGGCCTTTATCTGTAGCCCTCCAGCTGCGGTCATGTCCTTGCCCTTCAGACATCCAAACCTGTCCCCTGCAGGAGGTGGGGCATTGAGTCAGTTCTGAATCCTCCATACCCCCCGTCCCTGTCCTTGAAAGGTAAACAGCCATCCTCCCCTGCACGTTCCAGGGCAGGGAGGAGCTGCCTTGGGGCCCCTGTGCCAGTATGAGGATTGGAGTAGACACCCTTGGTCTGACTGGGGCCTACTCTCACAGGCCTTGTCCCTACACAGGCAGGGCTCCTTGGGCTGCAGATCTGTAGATAGTTCAAATTGTGAACTAGTCAAGGAGCTGACTCTCCCCAGAGGAGCTGGAGCAGTGCCGCCCACCCAGCAGCAAGACTGCTCTCAAGCCTCCAGGGCCCAGGACTGTGCAGGGGATGGCCTGGAACCTTGCTGAGATAATGTGTATCCCCCCAGGATGTTCACGCTGCCCTGTGGCAAGTGGCTGAAGGTGCAGGACTCACCAGGGTGGGTGGCGGCAGCTACACAGTGTCAGTGCTGGGGGTGATATGGCATGGTGTATGTGCATATGTGGTGTGTGTCTGTGCTGTTTGTGTGTATGGTGTGTGTGTTGTGAATCTGTGGAGTGTTCGTGCATGCATGGTATGTGGCGTGTTTGTGTGTATGGTGTGTATTTGTGTTGTATGTGTACAAGTATGCATTGTGTTTATCATGTGTATGTGATATGTGTGGTATGTGTATATGTAAGTTGTGTGTAATTTATAGGGTATGGCATGTGTGGTATGCGTGGCGTACATGGTATGTTCATGGTATGTGTGGTATATGTGTTATATGCATGGCTGTGCAGTGTGGCTGCTCTTTTTGAAGGATTTCCAGGGAGCTCTTTCCTAGGCACCTCTCCCTGGCTCTAGGCTGGAAGGGATCTGTCTGTGTTAGCAGTTGAGGTCCCACCATTTTTACTGCATAATCCACCTGGACTTAGCCACCTCTGCCTTTGTGTAGTGCCAGGACCCTGTGTGAGGCTGCCCTGGGCCCTGGCTTCTGTCCCCTATCCTGTGTATGTTGCTCTTTAAGCTGGTGGCTATTAGGGAAAGGGCCCGTTCTTCATAAGCCTGGGGCTTCTTGCTCCCTGTGCTTTGATATTAACTTTGGTGATCTGGGGTTTCTCTAGAGCTAACCTTGTAGGGTTTCCATCAGGGGTGGTGGAGACTTGCAGGTATCCCATTTGGGATCTGATTGCCTTTGTGGGTCTACCCTGCCCTGGTCTCACTGGAGGATTCAGGTAGCCTCTTTTAGGTCCCAGCTGTTCCCATGATGGAAGGTCTTGCATGTTTTTGCTGGATGGAGCCCTGGAACCCTCCAGTTTCCTGCTGTTCTGAATGGTCTTCTTCCCTGGCCTGTGTTCTGTGGGGTCCTTACTAATGAGTAGGAGTGCTTGTGATTTGGGCCTTGTTCATTGAGACTCTCACACATTCCATGTGGATAATCACATTGTCCACAAATAAAGACACTGCCTCTTCCCTTTTAACTCTTTTTGCATTCCATTCCCCTGGCAGGAGTGGAGTGGGGTTTGTTTGGGATGATACCTACCCCTCTTTAAGCACCCCTAAAGAGGCACTGTCAAGTTTTCTGGGATCCGTTTTGTTTTTAAGTGGATTCTGGGGGCCTTTCTGTATGTCCATCTCCTCCCCAGGCTTGTCAGTGTGGAGGTGCTGTCCAGGGCTAGAGTAGCCTCCTCAGAGGTCGGCAGTGCTGGGTGCCAGCCAGCATGGCAGTCTTGGCGACAGTGTTCCTGGGCTAGGAACAGACATCGTAGGCAGCCAGGGACCATGTCAGAGTTAGGAGCCTCCCCAGAGGTTTTGGGCTGCTGCCTACCAGCACTATCCTAGTAAGAACTGCCAGGCCAGCTGGCTGCCGCTGTCCCTGCCTTCCCCCCACAGAGCACAGCAACGACACACTTCAGAGCTGAGGGCACCTCAGCTGCCTTCTTTTTAAAAAATTGGTAGTGGGCCTTGAACCTAGAGTCCTGGGCTGTGTCCTAGACCCTTTAAAAAATGTTTATTTGTTGCAACACTGAGAACTGAACTCGGGGCGCTCTACACTGGGCTACACTACCACTCTCTTTATATTTTATTTTGAGACGGGGTCTCCTAGCCTGATTTTTTTTGGTGTAGTCACAAGGTTGTACAACCATCAGAATCAAGTTTAGAATGTTTTCATCACCCCAAAAGAAAACCACATATCCCTTAACAGTCAGTCCCCACTTCCCTTCCTCTGGCCCCTGTCAACCCCTAGAGTAGGTTCTGCCCCTAGGCCCTGCCTGCTCTGGACAGTTTCCATGGCCAGGACATACAGTGTGAGGCCTAGGGCCTGGTCTTTCTTTCTTTTCTTTTCTTTTTTGCTTTCTCTCTCTCTCTCTCTCTCTGTTTTCCTTCCTTCCTTCCCTCCTTCCTTCCCTCCCTCCCTCCCTCCCTCCTTCCTTCCTTCCTTCCTTCCTTCCTTCCTTCCTTCCTTGTCTCTCTCCCCCTCTCTCTGTCTGTCTCTGCCTCTTCTCTCTCTTTCCTCGTGGCACTGGGAATTGAACCCATGGCCTTCTCACTGAACTATATCCCCAGCTCTTCTTATTTTTATTTTGAGACTGGCTGTCACTAAGTTGCCCAGGTTGGGCTCAAACTTGGAATCCTCCTGCCCCAGCCTCCAGGAGTGCTGGGATTACAGGTGTGCGCCATCTTGCCAGGGTCAGGTCTAGTTCTTTCACTGAGCATCCCATCATCAAGGTTCAGCCGTGCCATGGCCTATGTCACTGCCTCCTTCCTGTTTGTGGCTGAATAATGTACCAAGATGTGGATGGACTATATTTTCCATCACAGCTGTGTTTTGTTGCAGTTGTGGCCTTCCGTAAAGCAATGGAAGGAGCTCTGGCTTCCATTCAGCTCAGTGGTTGGGGCAAGGCGTGTCCTGGATCACCTGGGGTGGCTCCTTGCCCCCTCTGAGCTTCAGGCCTGAGTGACTCTCGATCCATAGGGAGGAGAGTCAGCAGCTGGTGGCCAGCTATTTAAGACCCTTAATTCCCAGACATCTAGGCTCCGATTGGCTAAATGAGACCCAGCAAAGCTTTGCCAGGGCTTGATGGGAACTTCTGACCTAGGCACCTTTGCTGGGTACGGTGGCATCAATGCTAAGAAACTGTTTTAAGGTATGGCCTTGGGAGCAGAATCCCTTGTATCCCGGGCCCTCCTCCTCTCATAAGCTGTAGTCCTGTCTTCCTTGCTGGAGTTGACTTCACCGCTGGTTGACTTTGTCCTTGTGTGCTCTTCTCCCTGGCACACAGGCCAGCAGAGTCCCCTGACTTCCTGATGCTGTTCGAGGGCAGCCCTGGTGGGAGAAGGAGGCTGGCAGATCTGAGCAAGGCGTCTGGTGAAAAGGCAGCCACTTGGAATGTCCTGGTGAGGTCGGGCATGAGGTGGCCATGAGTCCTAGTCTCCCCCAGGACCGCTGCCATTGTGCAGGGGGGAGTGGCTGTGAGAGGCTGTATCTCAGGACCCCTGGGTCACCCTGTCTGCTGTTTGTGTAGGGATTGTGGGCCCTGTAATTATGGGTGCAGCAGTGTCAGGCAGGGACTGATGTTGGGATGTACTGAAGGGTGTCATGTGACCCACAGGATGATCAGCCCAGGGGCTTTGGCTTACCGGCCAACACCCAGAATTCCAGTGCCCTTGATGCCCCAGTGGGCCCACGGAGGAAGGAGTGCACCCTGGCACCTAGCTTCACTGCTAACAACAGGTGGGATCCCTGCAGGTAATGGGAGGGCCCCTGGCCAGGGGCTCCTGGTGCAAGGACTCTGTCTGTGTTTGTCTGGTTCGTGGCTGGATCAGGCTGTTTGGGAATGAATGAATGGAAAAAGGAAGCAATGACATTTAGTAGATGATCTTGAGGGTTGAACTTAGGGTCTTCACGCTGAGCTACATCCCCAGCTCTTTTTTATTATTATTATTTTTAAATATTTTGAGACAGAGTCTCCCTAAGTCACTAAGTTGCCCAGACTGGTTTAAATTTATGATCCTCCTGCATTAGCCTCCCAGAGTGCTGGGATTTCAGGCATGTGCCACCCACCTAGCATGCATGGTCTTTACTGGTGGGGAAGGGAGAGGCTACAAGGTGGCAGGTAGTGTCTGTCTGCTTAAGGATGAGGCTTGCAGTGGCCCAACAGGCCTGTTGGAGTGCCCTCCTCTGCTCACCACCTCCTCATGAGGCAGCCTCTCCCTCCAGAGGCCAAGATGCCCTGGGTGGGGTGCTGTTGTGTGACTTCTGAAGGCTGGTCCTAGATTAAGTGTCAAGTCTCTGTGTGTTCTGGGGGGCTGGGGAGCAGGTCACCTTACGGCTGTATCAGTCACTCTTGAGGTCAGGCTTACCAGGCACATGGCCAGAGTGTGTGGGAGTGGTGGTTGACATGGTCTTGGCCATTGAGCTGGATCACTGGGGCCTAGAGGAAGCCAGGTCCAGGTCACCTCTAAGCCTGCAAGGCAAGTGTGGCTCCACTTAGCCTCAGTGGGGCTGGGGACACAGGCTGCCCGCTGAGACACAGGAGGGCTCCCCAAAGCCAACAATGGCTTCTTCATTAGGCATAGGCCTTGCGGCCCCAAGGGACCCTCAGGTGATGTCACAGGAGATGCAGACAGCTCCTCCGGGCCAGAGCTTGTGCTGTAGACACAATCTTGGCCATCTACCTCCTAAGCTAACAGCTTACTATCTCTGGCAGGAGCAACAAGGGAGCTGTGGGCAACTGCGTCACCTCCATGGTGCACAACCACTACACCCCCTCGGAGAAGGCGCACCCCCTCAAGAGCTCCAACCGGACCACGCCCTCCCTCAAGTAAGCTGGTGCCCATGGAGAGGCACATGGCCAGGGTTTGACTTCGGGAGGCTACGAGGTGTGTACACGTGAGGGCACTTGGGCTATGTGCAGGGATGCCATCTTCCATGCTGTTACCTGGGCTCGTGAGGTCCAGTTCTGCTCCCCAGGGACAGAGAAGATAGATTAGGTGTGGCTGAGCCCAGGACTCACACTTGGGGTGGTCTCTTCTTGGGGAAGCTACTCTCATGTCCAGAGCTGAAGAGGCGTCATGGTGATGGTGGCTGGGCAGAGAAGAAGGGCTCATACCTGTGCCCCTTCTGTGGCTTTGCTGTCAGCGGCCCTTGGAGTTTCTTAACTCCATCCAGCTCTGGGCTCCTGTGCCTTTTAAGAACTTTTTATTCTTTAAATATAAATACTATTTGCCTGGGTACCAACCGATAGGACCTTGTTGGGGGACAGGTAGCCCCAGCCAAGTGGAGCCGGAGGGCTGGCCTTATACTGTGACGCATAGACCTCTCCCAGGCTTAGCCCCAGGAGAGCTCGGGGTGCTTGCTTGCTGGTGCTGGGGGCAGAGCTGTTTCCTTAGGTAGTGAGCTGGGCTTCTCTTCTTCCTGCCAGTAACATCATCAAGGCAGCCACCAGTGAGGGCAGCGAGGGCAGCAGCTTTGGGAAGAACTTTACCAGCAGCCACCACACAGCCCAGAGTGTGGCCATAGGGAGCAGCACCCCACTCAGGCGGAAGGAAGTGACCGAAGAAGAGGCTGAGAGGTGAGTACTTCCTGGGAGCTGGGGCCTACATCTCCAGTGGCAGCGATGCCATTTACTAATTGTTTCAAAACACTGCGGCTGAAAAGGCCACACCTGACCTGTGTGACACACCAGAGAAAGGCAGTTCTATTGAGGGAGGCCTCAGGGCGGTGGTTGCTTGGGGCTGGTGGGTCCCAGAGAGCAGGAGAGCTCTGCGGGATGACGGGACAGTCTAGAAATGGATTGCACTGATGGTGGCCCGGCTCTGTAAATTTCTAAAAACCTTGAGTGGGTTTTCTACTCTGTGAATGATACCTCAGTAAACTATTAATTATGAGATGTTTAGGGGAAAGAAAATATAAAACTGAGAAGAACAAAAGCACCTAGAAGACTGCATCCTGGTTGTACATCCTGGCATATGGATTGGCAGAGCAGAGCCCTGGGCAATAGGACTGAGGCTTGGAGCCAGATAGCTACGGCAGGCACCTCCCACCCTGGGTCCTGGGAGCCTCCACTGCCTGAGCTCACCGGCCCCGCTACCCAGGGGTTGGGGGCCCAAGGGACTAACCCTGTAAACCGGCAGGAAAGAGAGAGGGTGCTGGGAAGGGAGGCCAGGAGCAGGCAGCTCCTTGAAAGCCCCACCATGGTGCCTTCCATGGGCGGGCCTCTTGGGGTGGACAGGTGTCACTCTCCATGACCAGGGCTTTCATAGCAGCTGACTATGTACTGGGTTCTTGGTGTCTTTGCCAAATGGATCTACGCTTGGTCCTTTGAACTAAGAGTGAAGTTTGTGTTCAGTCAACTTTGAGTATTATGATGTAGTGAAGTGTGTATAGTGATAGCTACAGATATATTGTACAAAGTCCAAACCATTCCAGCAAACCCAAGAGTCCCTCCAGCTCCTTTTATCCATCTCCTGCCCCAACCCCAGCCCCACCAACCTCTTTGCCCATAGCCTTGCCTTTTCCAGGATGCCCTTAAATGCAGCCATGGTGCTTGACTCCTGTGCCTAGCACCAGTGGCTGGTGGTTGTTTTTTGCTCTTGAGTAGCATCCTGTCACTTGGATGTACCTGTATGCACTTTGTAGCTAGCTGGTAGGCATTTGGGTTATTTCTAGTTTCTAGTGATATATACAGAACCACCAAAGCCTGTATCAGTAGATGCTTGCTTCTCTGGGCAGCTTCTCCAGAGAGTAGGTTTTGGCTTTTAATGGAGTGAACCGAGAAACACTGGCCCTGTCTGGTTCTGGCTGGGTAGAAAAGGGCTATAGGGATGCAGCCACCAGCTTCCCTCTGCCTTGCTACACCTTCAATGTCAGGTTCCTGCAGGGCATCCGGGGGCCTGCGGACCCCCTCTTAGTCCTGCACCCTGCTCTCTGGGCAGGTTTATTTGCCAGGTGAACCAGGCTGCTGTCACCATCCAGCGCTGGTACCGCCACCAGGTGCAACTGCGCCACGCAGGAGCCAGAAGCCTGGAGCACCTGCTGGCAGCCAAGCGAGAGGTCTGTGAGCACTGAGCCACTCCAGGCCCCAGGGGTTGCCTAGGAACCCTAGAATCTTAAATCATGTAGGTAGAGTTTGGGAAACAAGTAGAATTGAGACCTGGCATCACCCCTCTGTGGATCCACTTGGTCCTCCAGTGACTGTCATTGGGGCAGGGTGTCAGGAGATGCCTGTGGGCCTGGAAGGATGTGCCACACAGGCTTCTGCCCCCAGGGTGTGGAGCTGCCAGTGCCCAGGGCGGGGACTTACTCTCTGTTGAATGGAGGTGGTAGGTTCTGGGTCTAGGGTGTCTCATTTGCCCATCCCTGTGAAGTCTATAGCCTCCCAGGGAGGGCAGGAGTCAAGTAGAAACCTCCCTGCTGGGCCCAGGGTCTCGTGGACCCATCCACCTTCTCATGTGCAAACCACATGGCTTTGGCTTCCGTGGCAGGAGCAGCAGCAGCGACTGGGCAGTGGGAACCTCCTGGAACTGCACCGGCAAAAAGAGGTGGCAAGGAAAAAGGCCCGAGAAGAGAAGGCTCGCCAGGCCAGGCAGGCAGCCATTCAGGTGCAGAGGCCCTTGCTGCTCCCCAGGCCCCACCCTGCCTCTGTGACACTGATCCTGGGGGCAGCTGGCCTCAGAAGGATGAGGGGCCGTCCTTGTCCAGGGGCTGCTCAGAGACCTCTCCCTACTCTGCAGGAACTACGGGAGAAGCGAGCGCAGAAGTCAGGGGAAGCTGAGCTGCCCAAGGAAAGCCGGGAGACCAGAGCACGGGGGCAGCCTCTGCCCGCCCAGCGGCCTCTCCCCGTGCCAGGCAGCACTGCTTGCCAGGGGCTCAAGGCCAGCAACGCTGGTGAGTGCTGTGGGTCAGCCTTGGGAGGCTTGTGATGGGGAGGTGTGTAGCCCCTGCTGGCATGCTCTTGGGCCACCCCCATGCTGCAACTGGTTGGTGGCTTCCACATGCACAGTTGGGGCCTTGGCTCTCACTGGTCCTGTGTTTGTGCCTCCACTCCTACCCCTACTCACTCGCAGGGCTGGACTTGAGGTGCCCAGGCCGTGACAGACAGCCCTGGACAAGGGATCCAGCAGACAGAGACCCTGGCCCTGGGGTTGCTTGGTTCTTCCAGTCCCACACCTTGAAGGCTAAGGCTCCCCAGTGTCTCTGCTCTGTGGAGTCACACCTGTTTCCCTGTACCTGGCTCCTTCCCAGGGCTCGTTAGGGTTAGGGCCCTGGGTGGCATGGTGCTGTGTTCTGTCATGCAGGTGCCAGCATCCACCCTGCAAGCCCCAGGGACCCCTGCCTGCCCATCTGCAACTCATCCCCAGACCCCCAGCAGTCTCCAGAGAAGAAGCTGCAGGTCTGCATACAGCCTTGCCTCCTGATATCAGGAGGCAAG